>OX104123.1:5995600-6595600 GCA_944474755.1 Limnoperna fortunei | reverse complement strand
TAGTACGAAACTGACCTTTGAAATAGAAACGGGATTTTCCCCAACAAACAGGTAAATTTACTTCAAAGTTGAAAATATGACCAAGACCATAAATATGTCTGCCAACATGAAGAACAACTAGTCAAACATATCCAAAGAACAACAGATTCCCGCCAAAGATACTGACCAATTAAATGATAACAGAAATGACCAATAGTATAAATAAGATACAGGTACGCCTGAGGAAACTAGCGGACTACAAATATACTGTTAATACAATATATTAGTCAGGTACTAAAAACAAATAAATGCATTTTATTACGCTGAAAATAGAACTTGAGTAAAATTATCAATACTGTAAATAGATAAACTAATTATCATAAAAATATAACTCTACAACAATAATACCCAGAATCCTTTGTGTAATCGAATCAACAGGCCTTCCAATTCAAGCATAATACCCAGATTCCTTTGTGTAATCGAAGCACCAGGCCTTCCAATTCAAGCATAATACCCAGAATCATTTGTGTAATTTAACAACGGGCCTTCCAATTCAAGCATAATACCCAGAATCCTTTGTGAAATCGAAGCACCAGGCCTTCCAATTCAAGCATAATACCCCGAATTCTTTGTGTAATCGAAGCACCAGGTTTTCTTATTCAAGCATAATAACCAGAATCCTGTGTGTAATCGAAGCACCAGGGTGCCGTTTCATAAAACGATCTCTTATTAACGTGATCGTTATGCCATGCAATTTAAATGGAATAGCGTGCACGTTAAGCTAACGATCGCTTTATGAAACGTCACCCATGTCTTCCAATTCAAGCATAATACCCAGGCTCCTTTGTGTAATCAAAGCACCAGTTCAAGCATAATACCCAGAATCCTTTGTGTAATCGAAGCACCAGGCCTTCCAATTCAAGCATAATACCCAGAATCCTTTGTGTAATCGAAGCACCAGGCCTTCCAATTCAAGCATAATACCCAGAATCCTTTGTGTAATCGAAGCACCAGGCCTTCCAATTCAAGCATAATACCCAGAATCCTTTGTGTAATCGAATCACCAGGCCTTCCAATTCAAGCATAGTACCCAGAATCCTTTGACATAATGTGTAATCGAATCACCAGGCCTTCCCTTTCAAGCATAATACCCAGAATCCTTTATGTATTCAAAGCACCAGGCCTTCCAATTCAAGCATAATACCCAGAATCATTTGTGTAATCGAAGCACCAGGCCTTCCAATTCAAGCATCATGCCCAGAATCCTTTGTGTAATCAAAGCACCAGGCCTTCCAATTCAAACATAATGTAATAGTGTTTCCTGGGCTCAAAACAAAGCCATGTATCATATAGGGTTCTTTATGCAGATGTTGTAGAATACATTTAAAATACACTGTAATAACAATTGCAACATTTAACTTATAATCTATATTTAACAATATTAAAGTTAAAATATTATAGACACAATTAAGGAAGTTTATACTTCTCATTAGGCTTTTAAAATAATGTACACGATATAGCTGCCTTATTCATACAAATATCTCATATTAAATCTTAGTTCAATATAAATGTTATTATATACAAAGTTTAGATTCCTTATATAATTATGCACTTTTAAAATATGCAGATACTAAATACATTCACAACTATTCGGCTGTGTAATACAATATTAATCAAAGGGAAGTAAATAAAACAATTGCAAGCAATATTATTAATGCGCAGAAGCCATTACATGTTATTATACATTAACAATCTAATAAACGCTACAATTAAGCAAAACAAACATAAACATATCTCACATGTAATGTAAAAGCTTTTTTGTACTCAGTCTACTTCAGTTATTCTAAATTAATCAATACCTGTAGTATAATATTTACTTTCATTAATATTTAAGATATATATATATATAAAGTAAAAATACGTAGTGCTGCTACAAAATGCAAATAGTTATCTCCCGTTAATTAGCGATATTTTCAATATGTTTTACCATTGACTCTATTTAACTTTAAAATCACACTCTTGCACTTTTAAAATACGATCTTTACATTAAATTGATATTTTAACTGTTTATATCATTTCAGCAGTATTTTATGCAAATAAACTTAATTTAGTTCACTTCTACATATTAAACTGATATTATAAGTTTAAATGAAAATTACCAACATTTACAAAACATTCATATCGATCACACACTAATTAAACTCTATCATTCATTTACGCTCTAATGTAACAATCACACATCTCTGTCATTCTAAAATGCTATTTAATGAAATATTGATGTAATGAAGTAAATTAGTACGAAACTGACCTTTGAAATAGAAACGGGATTTTCCCCAACAAACAGGTAAATTTACTTCAAAGTTGAAAATATGACCAAGACCATAAATATGTCTGCCAACATGAAGAACAACTAGTCAAACATATCCAAAGAACAACAGATTCCCGCCAAAGATACTGACCAATTAAATGATAACAGAAATGACCAATAGTATAAATAAGATACAGTTACGCCTGAGGAAACTAGCAGACTACAAATATACTGTTAATACAATATATTAGTCAGGTACTAAAAACAAATAAATGCATTTTATTACGCTGAAAATAGAACTTGAGTAAAATTATCAATACTGTAAATAGATAAACTAATTATCATAAAAATATAGCTCTACAACAATAATACCCAGAATCCTTTGTGTAATCGAATCAACAGGCCTTCCAATTCAAGCATAATACCCAGAATCCTTTGTGTAGTCGAAGCACCAGGCCTTCCGATTCAAGCATAATACCCAGAATCATTTGTGTAATTTAACAACGGGCCTTCCAATTCAAGCATAATACCCAAAATCCTTTGTGTAATCGAAGCACCAGGCCTTCCAATTCAAACATAATACCCAGAATCCTTTGTGTAATCGAAGCACCAGGTCTTCTAATTCAAGCATAATAACCAGAATCCTATGTGTAATCGAAGCACCAGGGTGCCGTTTCATAAAACGATCTCTTATTAACGTGATCGTTATGCCATGCAATTTAAATGGGATAGCGTGGACGTTAAGCTAACGATCGCATTATGAAACGGCACCCAGATCTTCCAATTCAAGCATAATACCCAGAATTTTTTGTGTAATCGAAGCACCAGGCCTTCCAATTCAAGCATAATACCCAGAATCCTTTGTGTAATCGTAGCACCAGGCCTTCCAATTCAAGCACAATACCCAGAATCCTTTGTGTACTCGAATCACCAGGCCTTCCAATTCAAGCATAATACCCAGAATCCTTTGTGTAATCGAAACACCAGGCCTTCCGATTCAAGCACAATACCCAGAATCCTTTGTGTAATCGAAGCACCAGGCCTTCCAATTCAAGCATAATACCCAGAATCCTTTGTGTAATCGAAGCACCAGACCTTCCAATTCAAGCATATTCTTTGATATTAATATATTCATATTTTTTAATGAATAAACAATAAAGTTTTTTTTCGGAAAGACTCTGGTCATATTAAAAGTTTCTTCGATCGGTTGTTTCTACATGTTTGTCATAATGAACACAATGCAACATTAAATGATCTGGTGACAGATATATCTTCTTTGGAGTAAATTTATGAATGATTTTGTAAGTTGCTTATGGTTAAAACACAAACTGGCATGATATTAATTGCATTTCATTTAAGATTTATATAATCATAGTCTCAATTATCTGTGATTGGACATGTTCTTTAGAAATAGGGTTTAAATACAGCTCATGGTGTGGTGTATTATTCTTTTACAAATCATCAATGAGGTCTTTAGCTTTCAAATAGCATAAAGGGTGTTTATTTAAAAAAAAGAAATTGCATTTTATTGCATTTTTCCATGTAAACTTCATCTGTAATCATTTATTTTATAATACAGCAAAAAATAATTTACATTTATTCGCTTTACAAATATATATACAAAAAAAATTCACATCATAAACACTAAATACTAAGGTTTTATAAAATGTATACATTTGCACAATTTCGGGAAAGTTTCCGAAACAAGTCAAAATCCAACAATTTGCTTACTCGTATAAATCCTACCATTTAAAATGTTTCGGGATGTATCCCGGAAAAAATCCTATCAAATATATCACTAAATTTCTACCAATTTTAAGAATACAATGTTTCAGGAAAGAACTAAAAACAAGTCATAATCCAACACATAGACTACTCTTGACAATCTTACCATTTAAAATGTTTCGGGAAATATACCGCAAAATTGTATCAAATATTTTACTGAATAAACTTTTATGACAAAAACGTTTCGGGAAAGTTGCCGAAACAAGTCATAATCCGACGTGAACAATTTCATTTATTGATATCGTTCAAAAGTAAGAAGCAACTCTGTTACTCTGTTGAATTGTAATAAAACTGCAATCTCACACTATAGTATGAGAGTATATAAAAATAAAAAATGATAAAATATGAAACTACATGGTATTTGGATGAATATATTGTATTGTATACATTTATTTCCTTTAAGAACTTTTGAATTTTGTCGTCAGCGGCAGTTGTAAACAAACTAAAATAAGAATCCACAGTATAAAAACGTTCCTGAATGTGGGCAACGTCAATACAATCTATCAATACATGCTTGATTGTATACGGACTGTTACATGGCACACACTCGGGTCGTGATTCACCATTTAAAATATAATTATGTATCGTCTTGGTATTGGTATGACCAAGAGGACACCGTGTTAAAACTACTTGGTCTCTACGACATGTAAAATTTTTAAAATTTGTATGGCGAATTTGTGGTTGGACCTCGTGAAGTTTATTATGAACTTCGAGATCCCAACCCCTCTGCCACAAGCTTTAATATATTTTAAAATAAAAGACTTAAAATCGGTTAAAGGCAGTTTACAGTTGATGATGTCGTTATTTAAGGCTTTCCTAGCTTCTCTATCCACGAATGTTCCCTTGGATTCCCTCATGACTGGGAAAGTTGATAAAGACTTGTAAATTTGAATAATTTAAAAAATAAATGGATTTTTAACTTTGTTGTTTTCAATGGCAAAGAAGGCACGATAAATAATCAGAGCATACCAGAAATTTATCATTCACTGACGAGGCAATAATTTTGAGTGCAAGAAGAATGGCATAGGCTTCTGCACTAAATATGGAAGTAGCAGAAAGAAGACGGCGAGTTTCAACTCGCTCTCCGAAGACAGCGGCTGAAGCGAATTTATCACCGTCCTTCGATCCATCCTTATAAATAGAGCTGTGATCAGGATAGCAAGAATTAATCTCTGCAAAATGTTGCTGAATAATCAAGGGTTTGTGTAAGATTTTTTTATATTTTCGCAAATCATAAATAAATTCTGGTTTAGTATTTAACCATGGAGGATTTTGGGGGAATTTCAGTTGGGGCAATTTCATCTATATAGATACCAGATATTTCCAAATAAGATTAAATTCTTAGGCCAAAAGGTTTAATTTTGTTTGGATGATTTATCAAAAATTTGTTTATAAAACGGTTTGAAAACACAGTCATGCGCAGGATTAATAGGATAAGCCTTACGTTTTGTTGCATATTGCAAACTGAGCTTAATTCTTCGATACAAAAACGGCTCGTCTGCTTCTACATATAAACTTTTAACAGATGTAGTTCTAAAAGTACCAAGACATAGTCGCAATCCTTGATGGTGGACGGTATCAAGGATTTTTACATACGACAAAACAACCATAATCTAATTTTGATCGAACCAGCGATCTATATAGATTCAATAATGTATCGCGGTCCGCACCCCAGTCAGAGCTGGATACGACGTTTGAAATATCAAGGGCTTAAAGGCACTTGGATTTCAACATTTTGATATGGGGAGAAAAGTGAGTCTAGAGTCGAATATCAAACCAAGATAAGTAGTTTCTTTCACAATTTGTATAGGGTTGTTATACAATGTAAGTTCGGGATCAGGAGGCATTTTTCTTTTGGTACAATAATGCATACCGACAGTTTTGGAAGTAGAAAATTTTAATCAATTTTCCATTGCCCATTTCTCTTTTAATAATATTAAGAAACTATGTGAATTTGAATTCCAAGGAATACACCATTCACAATGTTTTTATAACTTTGAGACGATTTATAACCGATATTGAAAATTGGTTGATTGATTATTTGTTGTTTAACGTCCAGCAAGCAATATTTCAGCTATATTCAGGATGTGAATATTATAATTTTTAAATTATTAATATTTTTAAATTAGTAGTACTTCATGCTTCCCTTTTATACTCAAACGTGATCTCATACAATAATATGATAATATATACAGATAAAAATGACAGTTAAAACAATAAAAAGTATGAATCTTCACAATTAATAGTGAAACTAAATTTTATTTAAATTAATTAATTTCTTTTAAGCGCTTTAAAATTGTGTTGCCTGTGACAGTTTTAAATTGAGAAACGTATCTACAGAATAGAAACGTTCCCGAATGTGGGCAACGTCCAGATTGATTGATTAATGGTGTTTAACGCCAGAGCAGCATTATTCAGCTATATTCGGGCGATGATACATGAAATGGATGATAAAATGAACATGAAATGATGATGAATGAAAATGGGATGGGACACAAGGAAAAATAGGGTTAACGGATTTTAGATTGCCACTGGCAAATGGGATGATGGATAGGGTCGGGCAATTCAGCCTCCTGTAGCGGGATCGAAATCCCTACTCATAGCGAATGCTACAGCAGCGTTCTTTAACGTGCGAGGAACGTGGCATTTTTCCCAACACGGTGCACTAATATGGTTTGTGGTCAGGTTTTCCGTATTAGGGCCTGATAACCCCAGCTTGCCAGGGGTACCCCACTCAACCACCTGGGGCACACATCCCAGTCGGTCATTAGGCAAACCGACCTGACACGCCGGTCAGGGTATTGGGCGCTATTTAGTCGCCTTTTACGACAAGCTAGCGCGACTGCGGTCTATTCTTTTGACCACCCGGTCAAAAAGTCCATCGCCACGTCCAGAAAGTCCATCAACACATGCTTAATGGTGTATGGACTGTTGCATGCCACACATTCGGGTCGTGGCTCATTTTTTTAAATATAACTATGTGTCGTCCTGGTATGACCAAGACGACACCATGTTAAAACAACTTGGTCTCAGCGACCTATACAATTTTTAAAATTACTAATGTGCAGTATGGCTAGATGAAGTTTATTTTGAACTTGGAGGTCTCAACCACTCTGCCACAAATAAGAAATATATTTAAAAATCAACGCTTTAAAATCGGTAAAAGGAATATTACAGTTAAGGATAGTATTATTTTTGGCATTTTAGACTCCCGATCCACGACTGTTTCCGCGGATTCCGACATGACTTGGAATCCAGAGGAAGATAACCGCTTTTCCCAAAGCAACAAAAGAGTTGTAAATTTGAATAATTTTTTAAAATATTAATTTTTTTATTTTGAAATTCCATAGCCAGTAGACAAAAAATTTGCATTCGTCTGACGAAGCAACTATTTTCATCGCAAGAAGAATAGCTTGCGCCTATGCTGTAAATACAGATGAGGCAGACGGAAAGCGGCGAGTTTCTCTCCGACGACAGCGGCCGAGGCGACTTGATCACCGTCTTTTGACCCGAATGTGTAAATAGTACCATAGTCAGGGTAACAAGGTATTAATTTCTGCATAGTGTTGTTGTGTTACTAAATGGTTTCTGTCGGACTTTTTATGTTTTCTTAGATCATAAATAAATATCGCTTTGGGGTTTTACCACGGGGGATTATGTGGAATTTCGATTGCAGCAATTTCATCTAAATTTATACCGGAATTGTCCTAATGAGATTTAATTGAGAGGCCACAAGGTTTAATTTTGTTTGGTTGTTTTGATGTTTTTATAAAGAGGTTTGCCATTATATGCCTTTAATTTGGTTGCATATTGCAAAGCGAGCTTTATTCTTCTTTGATACAAAGAAGGCTCGCCTGCTTCTTCATATGAACTCTCAACAGGTGTGGTTCTGAAAGCTCCAAGGCATAGTCGCAATCCTTGATGGTGTATAGAATCGAGGATTTTGACTTATGACTTGCGAGTAGAATCATAAATAAAGCAACCGTAATCCAATTTACGTATTAAGTAAAACATCACACTCAGCACCCCGGTCGGTGCTGGCTACGACTTTTAAAATACCTAATGCTTTAATGCATTTATTTTTTAACATATTGATATGGGGTAGAAAGGTTAGCCTAGAATCAAATACGAGACCAAGAAAAGTAGTTTCCTTTACAATTTTGATAGGATTATTTAGTAACCATTCTCCATTGCTCATCCCATTTCTCTATTCTATTTAAATATAACTGATCTTCCAAAGATAAAGGTTTATTATAATCTTCTAGATTTTTTGACTGGAAATTAAGTTTAGATATTTCTTTTTGAGGTTTCATACGCTGAACATCGGGATGACAATTTTCAAAAGAGTGTTTTGCAAATGTTTCAGCTAATTTGTTAGATATATCTGATGTTTACAAGTCTTGTTTATCCTTTAAACGATGGACATTTGCTTTACCGTTTTTACCTTTAATATTACGAATCATGTTCCAAATTTTATTTATAGGTGTATGGTTATATAGTTTGGACACAAAGTTTCGCCAAGAAGTGCGTTTTCTTGGTTTCGTTACCCTACGAGCTTTCGCTCGAAAAATTCGGAATTCGTTAAGATTATTTTGAGTTGGGTGTTTATTAAAGCGTCGTTCGGCCTTTTTCCGGTCTTTAATGGCGTCCTCACAGCTGTAATCGATATAATTTTGTTAGAAGTTTCCACTGGTAGTCTAACAGGATCTTTTTGATCAATAGTCCAGGTGATCATTGTTTGCCTCCCGGTTGTAGCATACACACGTTTGGTCACACTGGCATATGAAGTTGTAGCAGTAGAGGAATTCCGCGCCGAACTGAACAGACGACGAGGTTAAGAGATGTTTTTCTGTCTTCAATTTCTGAATTTCTTTCTCATTTTTATAATGTTGACATTATTTGGATGATGACATGTAGGCTTCACCACAATTGGCACATTTTGGATTGTTTGTGCAGGTAAATCCCTCATGCTCTTCTTCCGCACACTTAAAACAGATCAGTGTACCTCTGATGAAATTTCGGTTTTACATACTTCTGGCATATTCGTTTGCAGTCTTATAATTCCCACACTTTCGCGCTCTCCATTTCAATCGTGTTTAAAGCTGGGCGATTTTTAATTCGGATCGAAAGTTCTCTTACTACAAGGAATTGTGCTGTTATCGAATCTTTACAACTTATTCGTCTTCAACACAAAATGTCGAAACGAAATCAAGGTAAGTTATTTTATAGACACTAATGAAAAGTGGAATAAGTGTACGTGTCACAACCTCCATAAACCAACGTCAATTTATAAATCCACAATGTAAAACAGACGTAAATGTGACCAGTGGCAGTGGTCGCTCTCTTAGTCTTGCAATTTGCCCTAGATTGTTTCATTTTCACAAAAAATATGGGCAGCCATGAATTTTTTCTTAATTTTACATTTAGTTTCTTAATATTTCATTTCCAGAATTTATCCCAAAGACCAAAGATTTATAACAAATCATTCAGATTGATGTCAGAAGTAAGAGGTTCAGCAGCAGCTTCATTTTGTTCTAATAATAGAAGTTCGTCTAGAGATGAATTAGCAGAAGGTTATTTTCATACTCTTTACATATTCTGTGTGATCTCTTGGAAGAGAGTTACTATATCCAGTATGCAGCATTTGTTCAGGCTATATACATTTTGAACACAAACCGCATTTCTGATACTTGTGTTTTATTTTGTCATGACATTTAGGGATTTATATGGAGAAAGATATCAAAAACGTAATATACGCCAGCTTCTTTATACGCTTGCTGCAAGGTTTCCATAAATTTGCGGCAACTGTATAGCTTGGTAAGGACTCTTTTAACAAACACTTGTAAGTGAAAAACACATCGATAGTGCTGACCTCACAGTGAATTTTTTTTATCTTCCAACACATATGATAGATTTTACACTTACAACTTTATTTGAAATCGACTTCGGGCGAGACTGGGTCTAGTTCAGATTAAAACTCGTTCAATCTTTTCAGACTGGTCGCAACTATTTTGAACAATAACGAACGTTGAGTACAAAGAATATCTCCGACTTTTCAGTCAAGTCGAGACTGATGTCAAGTCAAGACCAAGTCGGGCTGGTCAAGTAAAAGACAGTTTGTGCAATCGAATCAAGTCAAGTCGCCCAAAGAGAACTCACCAACTGTTCGAGAAAAGGCTCCCACTATGTTTGGTTGTTGTTAATATTATATGGATTTTTTTTATTAGTGTGCATTTTTTAAATTAATTTTTAATTTTAAATAAGTTCAACTAGTTTGGTTTGTTTGTACATGTGATGGTTTAACGTTATGGAACTAAACATAAGATGCACTAACTAACATTTCCATTTATATTATTCGGCCACAAAGGATGCCACGTGCTGTATGAAAAATACATTGCGGTCCAGTAACTCAAAGCGATATTGCTGGGAATAATTAAGCATTATTAATAAACTACTATAATATTTACTTAATAGCAGATTAACTGACAATATGATATATTTTGCTGAACCAGTCCAATATTTAATTAACTAATCCAATATTGGTATTGGCCTGATTGATTTTTTGTACTAGTTGATCAATAAAAATTTATCATTAGGCTACATGATGATTTCTGTATTGGCCTAGTTTTGGTCCTTGGCCACCCTTTCGCTGTGGCCTGGCGAATACAGCAAGCCTTGGATCATTGATAAAAAATAGGGCATCAAATGATACCCCGCCACCATATTCGTCAATAAAGTTATAATATATATTTAAAAGTTTGTTATTGCGATCCGCACGCTATGATTATATAATAAAAAACTAATAAAATAAATTCAGTTTCTGAGCAACAATGCTGTAAACACCATATATTAAAATCATTTAACATTTGCAGTGGAAATAAAATTTTCATTCAGTCATGGAATAAAAAAAAGTATCCGACCGACGGACCGACACCGAACAAAACGGAGGGTAAAATAGGATTCAAGTCCGTTGACCCCGTTGGGAACAATTTATTTATTTATATATTGTATATGAGAGAGAGAAATCAGGTATCTTTCTTAGACCATTAAATTTCAGCATTGTAAAGTTTTTAAAGTGGCAAAACTATAATTAATATTTGTCGGATCATCCTGAGAATGGAACCGCCTTTATTTTATTGTTCTAAATAGCTGTGTAAAATATTATTTAAATCCGTTGAGGCGTTTCCAAATTATCATCTGGAAACCTTCGTGTGGCGGGGTATAAATATCATCACCTAATAATTTCATTATAAACTATTTGCCACATTTCGCAATTTTTTATGCCATATGCTAAAATTAAAAAAGGGCATCTAAAGGACATTAAATGATACCCCACCACCATAATTGTCAATAAAGTTATAAATAAATATATATTTAAAAGTTTGTTATTGCGATCCGCACGCTATGATTATATAATAAAACTAATGAAATAAATTCAGTTTCTGAGCAACAAGGCTGTAAACACCATATATTAAAATCATTTAATTTCAGCCTTGTAAAATTTTTAAAGTGGCAAAACTATTATTACTATTTTTCGGATCATCCTGAAAATTGAACTTGATCTTTATTTTATTGTTCTAAATAGCTGTTTAAAATATCATTCAAATTCGTTGACGCGTTTCCAAGTTATCATCTGGAAACCTTAGGGGAAGTACGGACGGACAGACACCGAACAAAACGGAGGGTATAACATAATACCTCGCCACTTCGTGTGTCGGGGTATAAAAGCCATACGGTCAGATGCATATCATCGATAAATATCGATGTTTGCCTATTGGCGTATTGCTGGCATTCACAAAATCAATATTTCAATGTCAATCAACATTAAAATAATATTAATTCAATCTATAAAATGACATCACTTACCATTTATCGTCAACATCTACTATTTGTCGCAAAATACTCGCGATATCATATAGACTGATTGTCGATTTCCATAAATGGGCGCAGAGAAATCGCGACTATTGCTGGTGATGAAAACTTGTCATCTCTGAAACTCTTTATAATTTTAGTATAAATTAACTTGAGAGAAATTCATTTAATCATACGCAATTCAAATGACACTGTTCTGGATTCATGTAAAATTGACTTTGCTAGAATATAACTATAGACGCTAAACGTTCATCGGCCGCCATATTGTGCGTAGTCAGACGTCGCAAAAGGGGAATAACTCCAACTTAAACACGGGACTTAAATTGTCTTAAAATCGCTGCGCAGTTTGTCAAAGATTTTGGTACTGATAGAACTAAGACTGCTCCTTACAGACCACAAGGTGACGGTCTTGCAGACAGATGCAATAAAACTTTACAAATTATACTGTCCGCATATGAAAACTAGAGTAAAAACACCTGTGAGCAATGCTCACCATTGATACCCCCCGCTTCACAATTACTTTGAAAATTCAGGTGTTCTTAATTATGAAATTGAAACTTTATCTAGTTAAACGTGAAGGCGAAATTGCAGATAATACATGTAACCCTCCCCAATCCCCCAAAGAATGGCATCCCCTATGTCAATGACAAAGTCCATGTTTTTCTATGGCAAACCTCCAATAATATTCTGATAAAAATGTTTAATATCCAATGCACAATGGCAATATGTGACCAAGATTCTGTATAAGTTTCAACAAATTCCATTCAGTGGTGTAGGAGGAATTGTAAATAAAAGATGGGTATCCCATTATGTCCATTACCAACTCCATGTTTTTCTATGGGAAACCCCAAATATCATTCCGATCAAAATGTTAAATATCTCCTGCACAATGGCACTATGTGACATGGATTCTGTGTAAGTTTCAACAAATTCCATTCAGTGGTGTAGGAATGAGTTGCACATAAGAGATGGGTATCCCTTATGTCCATGACAAAGTCCATGTTTTTCTATGGGAAACCCCAAATATCATTCCAATCGAAATGTTATATATCTAGTGCACAGTGGCAATATGTGACAACATTCTGTGTAAGTTTCATCAAATTCCATTTAGTGGTGTAGGAGGAGTCGCACATAAGAAATGGGTATCCCCTTTTGTCAATGACATTCCATGTTGTTCTATGGGAAACCCCAAATATCATTCCGATCAAAATAATAAATATCTCATGCACAATGGCACTATGTGACAAGGATTCTTTGTAAGTTGCAACAAATTCCATTCAGTGGTGTAGGAGGAGTTGCACATAAGACATGAGGACCCCCTTAGGTCAATGACAATGTCCATGTTTTTCTATGGGAAACCCCCAAATATCGATCCGATCAAAATGTTTAATATCTCCTGCACAATGGCACTATGTGACAAGGATGCTGTGTAAGTTTCTTTAAATTCCATTCAGTGGTGTAGGAGGAGTTGCACATAAGACATGAGGACCCCCTTAGGTCAATGACAATGTCCATGTTTTTCTATGGGAAACCCCCAAATATCGATCCGATCAAAATGTTTAATATCTCCTGCACAATGGCACTATGTGACAAGGATGCTGTGTAAGTTTCTTTAAATTCCATTCAGTGGTGTAGGAGGAGTTGCACATAAGAGATGAGGCCCCCCCCCCCTTAGGTCAATGACAATGTCCATGTTTTTCTATGGGAAACCCCAAATATCGATCCGATCAAAATGTTTAATACCTCCTGCACAATGGCACTATGTGACAAGCATTCTGTGTAAGTTTCATTAAATTCCATTCAGTGGTGTAGGAGGAGTTGCACATAAGAGATAGGGACCCCCTTAGGTCAATGACAAAGTCCATGTTTTTCTATGGGAAACCCCAAATATAATTCCGATCAAAATGTTAAATATCTCCTGCACAATGGCACTATGAGACAAAGATTCTGTGTAAGTTTCATCAAATTCCTTTCAGTGGTGTAGGAGGAGTTGCAAATAATAGAAAGTGTAACGGACGGACGGACGGACGGACACCATATACCCCCCGCTTTTCAAGCGGGGGGTATAATAACAATAGGAATGACCATTTACCTTATTTTTGATGGCATATAGGGTTTGAGAAAATGACAGTACTAGCACAAGTCCATTCAAAATGATGTCCGGCAAAAAAACGTCTTATCCTTATAATGGCTGGAAATCCAAAATCAGGTCGAACACCCAATACATGCGACACTGGATGCGACTCCATAAACAAGTACCGAAGGACAGGACGGAGAATTTGTGCTTGTGGCAGTAGCCAGAAAAGACTTCGGACTTACGATTTCGATTTAAAAGATTTTTATTTCACGGACTTTGTTCTTTTTGCATTATTATTGATGTAATGAATTAATGATGTATTTTTGATTAATTGGATGTTTGCTTTACGTCCAGCGAGCAATATTTCAGATATATTCAGGACGGGAACAAGTAAACAAACAATACATCAATTGAAAAAGGGGTGGGATGGGACACAGGAAATAAAATTTTGACTGCCACTCGAAAAGTACGGAGTACTGGGTAGGGTCGATGAATTTTGCCTTTTGTAGCAGCTACAATGAGCCTACTCTTTTTTGAAATCTACAAAAGGAATCTTTATAGTGCAATGAGCGTGGCACTTTCCAAACGTTTGTCCACTATTGTCCGCTACCAGGCTTTCCATATTATGGCTTGCCATCCCCCCCCCCCCCTCACAACGAGACGGTCCCCCTTATCCGCAACCCGGGACGCGCTGAGCTGCTCTGTGGGTCGATCACTGGGAACCGTCCCTGTGATGTATTTTAAAACCCATGGCTCGCTGGAGGCAATTAAATTTCTTTGAAGCGTCAACAGCCAATAACGCATATACCGAAGCGTCTTGGGTTGTTATAAACGACCCCAAATTTATAGCGCATGGAAATGTGTAACTTTCCATGAAAACTCATCAGGTTGTTTCTGACCAGCTGGATCTCATCAAACAACACACCCAGAGTATAATGCTCAAAAAAGGTGAATACAAATAACAAGTTGGGGAATAAGTTACAAGGGATGTAGATATCCAAATGAGGAAAGGACCGGACGAAGAACTTGTTTGTGGCAATGTCCAGAATAGACTTCAGGCTTTCGATATCATTTCACGGACTATGTTCTTTTTTGCTTATTAATGCTGTAATTAATTTATGATGTATTTTGATTGATAGGATGTTTGCTTTACGTCCTGCGAGCAGTATTTCAGCTATTTTAGAGTCGGGAACAAGTTAACAAACAATACATCAATTGAAAAAGGAGTGAGATGGGACACAGGAAACAATATTTCGACTGCCACTGAAAAAGTACTGAGTATTGGGTAGGGTCGGAGAATTTAGCCTTTTGTAGCGACTACAATGAGCCTACCCTTTTTTCGAAATCTACAAAAGGGATCTTTATAGTGCAATAAGCGTGGCACTTTCCAATCGTTTGCCCACTATGTTCCGCGGCCAGGCTTTCCGTATTATGACCTGCAACCGCCCCCCCCCCCCCCTTAAAAAAAACGAGACGGTCTCCCCTATCCGCCATCCGGGACGCGCTGGGCAGCTCTGTGGGTCGAGCACTGGGAACCGTCCCAGTGATGTATTTAAGACCAATTATAAATTATTGGTTTTAAGGTGGGGGAAGTGACGGTAATTACTTTTTATTTCACTTCGGTTTTATAACTGTTACCCTGTTTAATTAGGGAAAATCCAGTCGTCAGTGCTCAGAGCTTTTCCAAATTTTTGGGTTTTATTCTTTATTTTGAAAGGCGGGTCCTGAGCAGTGAATATTATCTAAACCGAGACATAACATGTTTGTCTCACAAAAATTATTGGCCGTTCTTTTATTAAAACCTTTTCTATTCGACTCCAAATCAGAATAGATTGCTGCTATATTTTACCTGTATAAGGCTTTGATTTCCATTCAAAAAGGGTTTTTTTTCCCTTAAGAGCCATAGTCTTTTTAGACTGTGTAAGGTGGGCGAAGTATACTGCGTTAACATACAGTATCCAGGATTCTAGATGTAAAAAGGGGTGGGGGGGAATTTTCATTTTAATTGTTCTATTTCACTGCTCTGCTCACATGGTTAGGCGTTTTTTTTTTTGGGGGGGGGGGGGGTGTGATTTTTGTCCAAATTAAAAAAAAATGTCCCAATAAATCGAGCTAATTAAAGTTATTAAAATGAAGGATTTCTGTGGATAGGATATATTATTGCTTAATGTAGGAATTTTTTTAACCGTCACATTTTTACCTCTATGTAAATAGGTCTAATTCGTTACAATTGTTACAACTAGATGTTATTATGTAATTTTTGTTTGTAAATTAAAATATGTATATTTGCCACGTCTTCTTCATTAAAGTTAGTAGAGACACAGGTTTTGTGAACGAACTCAACTCGAATTACAAGTAAAAAGGAGAACTTTCAGTCTTAAGCAAGTTAATTCCACGTCTTGGACTACAATAGCTGAGGTTTGTTAAGCTTCCTTCCAGTCATTCCAATTAATTCAGTGGCACTTGGGCATACACGTGTTGGACTCCCGCTAAAATCTCTTTGCAAGTTAGGAACATAAAAACACAGAAAGCCGACTTCCGGTAAAAACATAACTGAGAGCCCCTCCTGTTACACAACGAAACATGTCTAGTTTAATACAACACTCACAAATTTTGATTGAGTAGCACTCGTCTATAAAGATTAAAGTTTACAATTACATTGAACAACTAAAATATTTCTTTGTAGCATAATGTACACTAAACAACTAAAATAATTGATTAAGTTACAGACGCGCAATTAATACGTCGTTTTCAAGTTACTTTACTGCTATTAAAAAGGGGCGTTTGGTGAGTTCAGCTGGCGAGACTGTATGAAACATTACAACTAAAACTTATACACAATGTATTCTGCTGTAACAAGGGCAAGTTGCTACACGTAGTAAAATGTCCCCCACCGCTACAGTATCGTATAGCATAAGACTGAGAAGAGGTGAGGGAAAATAAAATTTAAATTTTTGTATAGTGATACATTTGATGTCGGGATAAAATAATAAGCATGTAACATTGAGCTAAGCAACTACATGGAAAAAAAACTATATCAGAATGGACAAGCTTTAGTAGAGTGCTTGATAAAGTAGCTTTAAATATTGCTAAACTGATCAGTCCCATAACTCCTAAAAACAATGACAAATCAAAATGATGTTGGAGTATGCTCATCTACCTATCATAACAATTAATCCTACTAATTATCAAAGCAATCCGTCAAGAGGTTTCAGTGAAGTTGTGTCCACTAAAGTGTGACGGACGGACGCAGAACATTACTGGGTTATGGTGCTGCGATGACAAAAAAATGTACAAGCTGAATCAAAATCTTATTAAAACACTACATTTGAAAACAATCAAAATTGTGTACCATAAACAAGTGTTATACTCCACAGCCGCCAATGGAGAAGAGTTTACTACCCATGCAAATAGTAGACCGCCTCAATCAGTTCCAATATTCTTTAAACTAGTAAGTAATGGAATTCTTATATATCGACGGTAAGAATTAGAATTACATAACCTAATGTTTTGTATCAAGCTATCTATATACCCCAAAGGATGTGCTGCATGCTGCAGTAGCAGCGCAAAATGCGAAAACTGTGAGGTTTGTATTATATATTTGGTGAACTCCTAAAATGAAACAAATTATTTACGAGAGATTGGCTGTCCATCCTTGTAATAAAACAATAAATCATGTAATTTACCTATTAATAAAAAATACTGTTTGAATTTTTGAAATGGGCATAAAGAATTATGTTTGGCTACATAATTAAACAAATAATGTTTTCTTTAACAAATTATGTTTAAAATGTTTTATATTGATATGAATTGTTTTGAAACTTTTCGTCTTTTATAAATATTATATCATCATTCCCCAATATATTTGTGGCATCATTATCTCTTACTGTCATTTTATGTCAAAATTCATGACAGGGTGTGAAAGAAATCATTGCCTGAAAAAAAAGACATTTTGATTAAAGATGAACAAATATGTTGTCATGCTTGCATCATTATTTTTCAAAACTGATAAAGTAATAGGTAGTCTTGCATCTAAACAGGCTGCTGGAATACTCGCCCCTTCTAACATTTTGGTAACTTTTAAATTAATTTTCAAATTTTGGAAACCTGCTAATATGAAATAATAAGACAACTAAATATGTGACTATTGCATAAGGTGATCTGTCTTTATCGAATGAAAAGGCCACAACATGACCATATGTTTGATTGACATGTCCCTAATATCCGAATTAGGATCATTGTTTGCCGGTACCCTAACAAACTAAAACCAAACTGAAAACCTTGGACTAAGACAATTTCAGATCGGAATAATATCCCTCTAAAAACAAAGCAAGAATTCTATAACAAACTGAGTTGTAACCGTATAACTGTGTTTTTTTAGATTAGAATTCATATCCTCAACCTAAACATTTGTGGATAAATATGGACTATGCAATTGAATGCCCAACAATAACCTCTGGTATGCCAGAATGTAAGTCCACAATAAAACACCCACGATAACCCCCACATCTATGAAGATAACTCTAACCATATTCTAGCCATGCATTGCCTATACTGTTAGAGGATAAGCTTAAGTTTAAGCCTTACTTGGTCAGGAAATTTACTGAGTAAATTGCTATATATCCAAGAAATTCAATAGTACACTGATCTATTTTATAAAGACTATACCTAGGTTTATTAGGAATAACTGCCTGCTTTACCTAGAATTATTAGGAATAACTACCTGCTTTGAATTTTTTACTATTTGAAATTGCATTTCTTTTAGTACTGGAAGAATGTTTAGGTAAAAGAACTGCCAAATCTATATATTTTTCCTGCCAAATTTGTTGTTTATTTGTCGAGTCTACCATAGCAGATAATGGGGTTGTCATATAGCTTGTGCTTATGATATTTTCAATATTACTTAATTGTCTGGTTCACCTAGCTCTTCTTCACTTTCAGCATTTTCTAATAAGCCGTCTTCCATTAAAGAATTATTATTTTGTGGCATATCGATTGGTGTATTATGAAGGGCAGCACATTACCCGCGTCCGCACTGAGGTCCTAATTCGTACAAATAAAACACTCTTTTTCGTCAGTAACCAATTTTCCTGTCATTCTGGGTACTGTCACCCTGTTTCACTATCAATGTCGGGTCATTCATGTGGACCAGCTTTGTTCTTCAAAGAAGGAGACTCTTCTGGCTTAAATTTCCGCATATTTACTTAAATGGAAAAACTACAATAAAAATAGTAATATAGTTCACGTATTGAACTATAAAAGTATTATAGAGCTCGAAATAAATTACACCTTAAACAATATGACTTGTGACGTTTTGGGCATTGGCCCTGGTTTTTACAATGATGTCAGTCTTGATTAATGGCAAGTGGTTCAATAGTTATGTGGTCAGGATTGACACACATAATTTGGCGACAAATATGGCTGCATTCAACCTTATTATTGTTTTACAACCTGTATACCATAACAAGTTTTTCCCTTTTTTCCTCCAACCCATTCTATACATCCCTTCGCATTTCCAATAAAACAGCTTTTAAACAACTTTTTTTCAAGGTCATTCCAGAAGGCCTCCATTTTGCACTCAGGCGGTTAAGAGGGGCATTAAGAATATCTGCATTTTGAAAGTAAAAGTACAATAACAGTACAGGTTACAAATGCGCAATTATGGTGTTTCATAATTCATATCTTGAATGGTGAGCACATTAGAAAAAAATGGGTAGCATTTCCCGTAACTAGAGATATAAGCACTTATATTGTCTGATTCACCTAGCTTTTCTTCACTTTCAGCATTTTCTGATAAGCCGTCTTCCAATTAATTAATTAATTATTATTTTTTGTGGCATATCGATTGGTGTTGTATGAAGGGCAGCACATTCAAGGAACTCGCCACTGAGGTCATAATTCATTCAATCAAAAAACTCTCTTTTGTCAGTAACCAATTTTCCTGTTATTCTGGGTGCTGGCCCCCTGTTTTACTCTCAATGTCGGGTCATTCATGTGGACCAGCTTTGTTCTTCCCAGAACCAGAATATGTCTGTGCTTAAGTATTACGTTGTAAATGTACAGTGTTTACCCATCGAACTATAAATGTTCACTTTTCACCTTTTTTTAATATGCACTGAATACATATACGAGGTACATGAGACAGTAGACCAATGTATTAGGACGTATTAGTAACCAACAATATATAAACCAGATACATCAGCCATATTTGTTCACAATCTACAAGTATAATAGGTGTATAATCCAATCATAACGGGTATACCCATACACAGTTAATAAAACGATTAACAATCTTGAGTTACAAATCAAGTTTATATTTCCCGTTCGACGTTTTGGCCTTTAGAAATCAATTAAGAAAATTAAAAATAGCAGTTTTCCTGATGTTGTTTCTAAACGATTGCAGATACTTAGCTGATATTTGCCTAATATTACAAAAAATCATTTTATCTTACAGTACTCAATCCTCACAGCAGTTCAGTGGGTGTCGATAGGCGGGACCCTCTATTTGTGGTGTTGTCGAGTCATAATACGTAAAGCCTGCCCCGAAACCAGAGTTCGTAACAATTACACTTTTTGTAAATTTAGAAAAAAGTAGGCGCATTGTAGACGCTACAAAAGGCCCAGTACTCCATACTTTTTAGTGACAGTCGAAATGTGGTTCATTATGTCCTCTTTCCTGTTGATTTATTGTTTTTTTTAACTTGTTCTCGTCTATAAATATAGCTAAAATACAAATAATAAAATTTGTAATTAATCAAATGTACAATCAATCAATCTATTCCTGAGAGAGGCTTCATCTGTCAGTTTATAATATATGTTTACACAGCGATGTTAATATAACTCGTCTATTGTTTGACTGTAAGCTGCTTCCTGAGCTCTAATACTATCATTTCCAATACTTTCATAAATATTTAGCAGTTCACTAGCTTATTTTGAACTTTGCTAATTCCAAACCAATAATGGTTGGGGCATTTTCCACCGAGACAGATTTTACTCAATGGTTTTTCCATTTCGATTTTTTAAACTAAACTGTAGGCAACTTCTCTTACTCTGTAAGTTGGTGAAGGAGGATGTACAGAAAATATATCTAATATCTGAAACACAACTATTGTCTTCCCTACAGAACCAATTTAATTTTTGGTTTTTTATTACTTTCCGAGTTTTCTAAATCCTGGTCATTACTTGGATCAATGTCTTGACGAATTTTAGCTAACAGTTAACTATTGTCTGATAATTCGAACAAAGAATGAGCTTCATTTCCACTGTGATCTTATGTGTATTACGATTAAACAGATTAAAAGAAGTGCCAAGACTCTTTTTCATAGTAATGAAATGAATCTTACAATCTGCCTTTTCTTCTACAGACTGGGCATTATCAACAAGAGAATCCCTAAACAATTATGCTTAAAGTCAAATGGGATTTTAAAATCACATGTTTGAAAAATGAAAATCGGACAGTCATACTGAAAATCTATCTTAGTTATCAGAAATCCTCAAAAAGCCACCACTATTCACATCTAGCCGTTGCCACGCTTCAGATTTAAGCAAGCATGAACACAGAAGTGGGAATGAAAGATATAGTTTTTTCTATAAAATCTGTCAGTGGAATCGCCTTTTAACTTTCTTGCTACAATAAAATGTCAGTTCTTATCATTACCATGAAAGACAAATCCGGGATTAATAACCAGGTAATTGTAAACAAACAAATAAATTGTACAACAACATCAACAACACTTCTAAGTACTATGTCGAGACTGATGTCAGTTACAACAATAGAATAAAACTGGGCTCTAAGGCTGTCACTCATTTTCACATTTGAAACACCTGTATTAACTGAAATGTATAATTTTGCAATTAACCTTAATTCATGACCAAACTAGCCGCACCGTTTAAAAAGTAATGAATCAGTCTATTCCTACAGAAGCAGCATAAGATCCAACAATGTCATCTTCTTGACACCGTTGAAGAGATGTAAAATCTGTGCAATTCGTACAGAATCACCATAAGAAAGAAAAATGCAAGAAAAGCAGATAAGATTCCAACTCGCAAAACAATTGGCTGTAATAAAAAAGGACGACAAAGAGCATCTGGAATACAATAATTTCCATTACTTGCATAAAGTTTTCACGAAACTAACTGCTGTATTTCGAGACATGTAAATTCTAAATCCACATAACCAATAATGGTTGGGACTTTTTCACTAAAATTAGAGTTTTTTCAATCATTTTTACATTAAGATTTTTCACTAAGCTGTTTTCAACTTCTCACTCAAAAAGTTGGCAGACAGGCATGTAATCAAAAGAAATCTAAAATTTTAAAGGCAACTAATTTCGTCCAAGTGAGCCATAGTAATGAAACGTTTCTGGAGAGTCTGCCTTTTCTTGTTTGCAAAAAATTAGATTTGGAAGGTCATACCGAAACAAAACAGAAGCCACCCTACTCAACTGTCGTCACGTTTCAGTTATAAATTAATACAGACATTGTACGGATTACATTGGTTGTCCTACATGCAGTGATGAGATATACACTTTTATTAAATGGTATATTACTGTTAGAAATAACTTTTATTGATTCCTAATGAGTTTACCTGACATGTTTTTTTAATTGTTGTACCGATTACCTTGGTTGCTCCACATGCTGTGAGGCTGACAGAACTTTTTATAAATTGTCTATTACTGTTGAAAATAACATTCTGTAATTTCTAATTAGTTTACCTGACAGGATTATAATTGTTTCACAGATTGTCTTGGTTGTTCCACATGCTGTGAGGGTTACACAATTTTTTTGTAAATTGTTGATTACTGTTAGTAATAACATCCAGTAACTCCTACTGAGTTTTTACATGACAGGTTCTTAATTGTCGCTACACCCTTAGGGTGGTCTTGAGTTTGTTTTTGCCAACTGTTTGGGTTGTGTCTCTTTGTAACATTCGCCATTTCAATTATCCTTTTAATTGTGATATTTCACACAAAAAAACCAGATAAATACGAAACTAAAATATTCTTTAAATTGACTCTTTATTTTGCTTAGGCAATGTTTCTTTCATAGTTGACCAAAAGTGGGGCGGGGCAGCACCGCTAGTCCGACACTCTAATTTTTTGAAATACACTTTATCAAGCCTTAAATATTGTTTGAAATAAAACGGATAACAACTGAACATTTTGCCTTTTCAGCATACATCCCTGTATTTCTTATGTTGTACAATTTGAAAATCCATCATGCCTAAAGCATTTATGGTTCTTAAAACAGCATTTACTAAAGCTGGCTCGTAGCTCAGATGTTGAACATTTATACAAGGTTTTACATTGCATTGATGACTTGCATGTATATGTGGATCCAGACGAACCGCACCGTTAAACAAGTAATAAACCAGTATATGCACACCGATGTAAATTCTTCCTTCCCCACATAGTTACACGAAGTGACGCATATCCATTAATTATGTCACCTTGCCAAATATGACAGTTTTTATAAATGTTCAACTTATGAAAATAAAAAAAATTATCATCCAATGATAAACTTGGTTTTAATAAGTTGATTAATAATGATTTGTACAGACTTTACAAGCTATATATCCTAAGGTAGCCTGAAAAAAACATGCATAATGAAGTCATTTGTTCAGAGAACCAATGTGGGGTCTTTCCCTGCATTTTATAGTGTTATGTCTAGGTATATAATTGATAATGATTTTACGGTCAGTTACCATGGTTATAGTGTACAAAGCAAGTGGTCCTAAGTCAGAAAATATATGGTTGCTAAGGACATTTATTGGTTGCTATGGACAAAATGTCACTGCCGGTCATACAATATGATATTTAAATTTAGTTAGTGATCCCGGTTCAGTTTCCCATGTATTGTCTGCTTCAATTTTTTATGGTTAATGAGTTATTTCGAAAACAAAATTGAGCCGAAACCTGTCAAGGGCCATAACCTCTAAAACGGTTTGTTGGACAGTTTTTGAATCTTATATCAAATGTAGATCTCAGTGAGAGGAACATTTTTCTCATATATTGTCTGCTTCAATTTTGTATGGTTTTTGAGTTATTTCGAAAACAATATTTAGCCGAAACCTGTCAAGGGCCATAACCTCTAAAACGGTTTGTCGCACAGGTTTTAAAATGCTATATCAAATGTAGATCTCAATGAGAGGAACATTTTTCTCATATATTGTCTGCTTCAATTTTGTATGGTTTTTGAGTTATTTTGAAAACTAAATTTAGCCGAAACCTGTCAAGGGCCATAACCTCTAAAACGGTTTGTCGCACAGTTTTCCAACCTGTATATCAAATATAGATCTCAATAAGAGGAACGTTTTTCTCTTATATTGTCTGCTTGAATTTTGTACGGTTTTTGAGTTATTTCGAAAACAAAATTTAGCTGAAACCTGTCAAGGGCCATAACCTCTAAAACGGTTAGTCGCACAGTTTTTGAACTGTTGTATCAAATGTAGATCTCAATGAGAGGAACATTTTTCTCATATATTGTCTGCTTCAGTTTTGTATGGTTTTTGAGGTATTTCGAAAACAAAATTTAGCCGAAACCTGTCAAGGGCCATAACCTCTAAAACGGTTTGTTGCACAGTTTTCGAACCTGTATATCAAATGTAGATCTCAATGAGAGGAACATTTTTCTCATATATTGTCTGCTTCAATTTGTTATGGTTTTCGAGTTATATCGAAACCAAAATTTCAATGGCGGCCATTTTGAAAATGGTGGACCGAAAACATTTTTTGATCCGATATATGTAATTAGCACGCTCATATCTACTTAGAAACTAAGTTTTGTGCAAATCCGCCAACTTTGACGTTTTCTGTCATGTTTCTGAGTTTATCTGAACACAAGGGTAAACAGTGTTTGGGGAGATACCTCTGTTACTAAAAATTGATCGGTCTCGCAGGGTGACTCAGGTCGAGCCTAGGTAGTGTCGGTTAAGTGTGCCAAGTTTCAAAGTGATACGTCAAGACACTTTTTTGACATCTGTGGCAGAAGAAAAAAAAAATAAAAATAATTAAAGATCAACTGTTCGGTTGAACATTTGAGGGTCTTTCCACGTTAATTTTAATTTTGAATTACGTGATGAAATTCAAAATAATCAACTTTTTGCGAAATGTTATTTTGCAATACATATTTAAAAAAGATATTATTTTGTATTATTTGCTACAGATTGGCATTCTAAGAGAGATAACTCTTCTATAATTATGATGCAACTTTCATCAGTTACATATATGATGGGAGATAACTCCTAAAAATGAAGTCTAATCCTTTTCCTGTAAATGTTACAAAGTTGCTCCTTTAAAAGACCAACATTTTGCACTCTTTACTTTCCCTTTATCACTAATAGTTAATGAGTACCATGTGAAAAATCAGCTACATATATAATGGCAGATAACTCCGATACAATGAAGTCAAATCCTTTCCTAGTAAATGTAACAAAGTTGCTCCCTTAAAAGACCAACATTTTGCACTCTTTAGTTTTCCCTTTATCATTAATAGGTAATGAGTTACATGTGAAAAACCAATCACTTACATATATAATGGGAGATAACTCCTATAAAATGAAGTCAAGTCCTTTCCTTGTAAATGTAGCAAAGTTGCGCCTTTAAAGGACCAACATTTTGCAATCTGTTTTTTCCCTTTATCATTAAAAGTTAATGAGTTACATGTGAAACACCAATCAGTTACATATATAATGGGAGATAACTCTTATAAAATGTAGAATAACAAGTAGAGGTTGTAGTATTCAATAGACCGGTTCCCTGTTGCCTAATATAGAATTTAAACCGCACATGATACTGGAATAAATTTGATATTTTTTGAAAGCTAAATATTACAGGCAACTTGAAAGGAAAGTTGTATTATTTTTAAATGAATATAAAACTGTTGAGAGTCAATAAGGTATATGCACTATTTTCGGACTGAAATAGAAAGTGATTTCAAAGTAGATTTTTAGACCTTGTGTACTTCCGGTTGAGCGTGTATTCTATATGCAATGAAGCATATATTATGAAATGTTGCCAGAATATTGACCCGTTGCATTTTTATGTGTGACAGAGGTGTCACTTGATTTGAAATTAAGGTAAATTTCCCTGAATAAGTCAAAAAGTCAAAAAAATCATCAAATTTAATATAGGTCAAGAGTCCAAAAACAATGGTGGTCCTACACCTTAAGGCAAGTCTCATGCGTTCACAGAAAAGCGTCCGACTGGGTTGCGTCGTAAAAGATAAACAACAGTATTGAGAAACGCAAACGTTTTAATAAGCTGAAGATTAATACCGTTCGGGCGCTAGGCCTCGATTTTGTTTAACACGGAGAAGAAAAAGAAGGATTTGATAAGTGAAAATTTAAATTGTCAACTTTCACTATCATTATTGACGGCAGTGGTACTGGACGTATTTGAAAACCAGGCTATACCTTTAGCACCAATCAAATCAAAGGAAAATGTCCCGTTTTTTTGATAAGGTTGTTTATGTTAATGACGTTGAAAGTACCGAAAATAACTTTGTATATAATTTATGACTAATCGTGTATCTGGGACGCGTGTCAATAATTTTGAAGGTTTATATAGTGCTCTATGATTGGCATAATATAAAATAATGCCTTCTGAAAAATCAAGTGCATTTTTCTTTTATCTCGTGTCATTTTCCACCATTTTTTACACACTTTCACTCTTAGCAACGAATTTCATCAGTTCTCGTTATTAAAAGTCTGGCTACTTTTATCGTCGACCACAGTTCCCGGAAGCCATTTCAGTGTTTTGCAAAAGCCTCATCATGTGTCTTGAAGAGCTAACTTTGGAATAAATCGCACGAGAAGACAGGAAAATGATCACCGTTAATGCTCATTTCAAGTTAAGAGGGTCAGGATCTTAATGGCATTTGTGTGCATTCATTTCAAGACCGGATAATTTTTTTTTTTTTTTTAATTTTCTAAAGTCTATTTTTCTTAGTTTTTGAGACCCACTAAATACAAACAGTGGTATCTCACTTACAATTAATGCTCCGAAGTGTAAAATATATGATTTACAACAAGGTTATGTAAATAAAATTCCCTGCAGATATTTTTCTCATGCTCAATTAATGACGTTTTCACATTATACAGCCTCAAATTGTCGCCTACTACGTCATCACATAAGTCATCGAAAACATCTCTCGTTTATTTGTAACACAGTACTTAATATTTAACACATTGTTTGAACTAATTAAAACCAAACTGAAGCAGATAATCAATTTATTCCAGTATCCAACTCGCCAGATAAAGTTTGACTCAAGACACACAGATGACCTAGGGACAGTCTAGACTGTCCCTGGATGACCATAATTTCTGATATGGACAGTAAATTATTGGTCCTTGAAAAGTCTACGTGACAGGATATATGTCCTAAAAGAGGTAAAAGTATCATCACAGGTCACGGTTAACCCTGACTAACTTGCATGTAGCTAGGAAATTCCCGGACTAGGTTTTCTTATCACGTTACACCTTTAAAATATCAACTAATGAAATAGTTTAAATTGAATTTATTCAAACTCCATTGTAGACAAAAAAAAATCCCTGCGTTTGGGATAATCATGATAATAAATACATGAGACTTACAAGTAGCAAATTGTAAAGAAGAACGTGTTTAATTTGGACGTAGAATATACAGCGTGGTGGCAGATGGATTGATCGATAAACAAAACAAATAACTATCACAATGATAACCAACTTTCAAGATTTTTGTACAAAACACACCGATTTTCATCCTCAAAAGCCAATCAAAAAATAGTGACTTCTAGCAGGGGAATTTCCTAGCTAATTATAGGTGTATCAGGATTTCGTGGACACATTTTGACACAGAAACCCTGACCTGTGAGGATGATGGTCTTTTAAACGCATCCATTTGTTTATTTACATTCCGAATCTACATCGGAATATCCAAAACAAAGTAATGTTTAAAGCTTGTTTTTGATTGGCCACATGCACGTGTTGTGTAGCAAAATACTCAAGTGACTTCTTGCTCCTGAATTTTCCTGCCAAGATTGTTCAGTAGCACTCTTGATATTTATTAATTTTTAAAACATATATTCCTGGCTAAACTGTTTGCTAAAACGATAGTCATATGACGATATGATAGCCTTATGGACACTTTTTAACTGTAATATATTGCACGCCTTCTATTGATTGCCGATTAACATCAACGTACTCTGTGTTGTAAGTATCGTGAGATTTCCTTCCCATATTTGGTCCACATTTATAAATAGATGAGTGACGGTTTGTTACAGTTTACAGTTAAGTTTGTTTTGATGTTTTTCAATATCTACGAACGTGTCTTTATCGTGCAAGGAGCGTGGCACTCTTCAAACATGTTACCCACTATGGTCCGCGGTCAGGCTTTCCGTATTACATTGTATTTTGACCTGACAACCCCGCAACGAGAGGGTCTCCCCTATCTGCCAACCGGCGACGCGCTGGGCTGCTGTGTGGTCGAGCACTGGGAACCCTCCCAGTATGGTTCCAGCCTCGACCACATAAGCTTCTAAACAAATATGAAATGATTTCGCCACCCAAGGTACATCAATACACAAGTTTAAGAAAGTACTCATTACTTATCATTTCACTTGGCACATGTTGATGATTTTGCCGAAAGTCTTTTTGTGAAACATTGCTAACAATATCTTAGATTCATATCGGGAAGTGAAATTTCACACTGATGTTGAACCCATTTTTGGAAGATGGAAACGAAGCAAGTTTTCAATGAAGATAATAAGGAGCAAAAATTACTGCATCTTTTTGTTGGATGTTTTTTTTAGTACTAGTAATAACATAAATTTAACATTGCATCTCAGTTCTGGCACTGGAAGTGGCACTGGAAATGGAACTAAAAATAAAAAAGAGTTATTAAAATATATACTCAGTTAGTTATTGACTTATTTTTTAATTCTGTATTTAATATAAATATAAAAAAAAATATATTAAATTTAAGAACACCACATTTTATGTCCTGAATATAGCTGAAATATTGCTTGTTGGACATTAAACACTAATCAATCAAGAACATCTGTTTAAATGAGTATCCCCTTGACAAATAGGAATGACTCCAAATAAGTAAAAATTGGGTGGTATATGCTCTTTCTCTTTCACACAGTCCCACTGTTAGAAATTGATGAAGATTTGGTGATTTACACTGAACAGCAAACAATAGAGCAGACGTTCATGCAGGAAGACTGACAAGCTCTTTGTGTGCTGGTGCTTTAAGTGTTACAGAAAAAACCGTCTAATTAGAACAATAACTGAAGGATCTAGTCTTGACAGGTCAGTAAAGAGTTTATTGCACTCTACTAATTAAAAACAAAACCTTATATTTTACGCATAATTATATTGCAATTTAGTTGAGTAGTATATTAATATATTAAATTATAATACAAGGGGTATAATTCACTTTTCGTGCATGTTTACAAACACTATTTTATAAAAAAAAGCCTCAGAATCGAAGTATTTTACATAACATATATATATATATATATATAGTGATACAAAATCGTTCATGATTAGTTAGACCGTTGTCACTAATGGATATAAACTACATTAAGATTACTGTCATTTTTGTTAGATTTTTTTTCTTTGCTTAAATGGTATGTAGATTCAATAAAATGAGCATTTATGTCTATATTTTACTTTTAACATGTTTTGGGATATATCTTATTAGTTTCAAAACTCAATCAATATTATCATTCAAGATGTTCTTATAGCGCCATTTCAAAATTTAAAAGGATTTGTTCGACATATTACAATCAAAATAGATTATTGAAATTGGGCTCTTAATTTGGAAATTTAAAAATGATCAATCATCAGACATTAAATTTGTATTAAATTTTATAGTTCTCTATTGCTCTGTATAAAATATTTACATATGCATTGTCTGCCCATTTTCTAATTTAAATCGCGTTCACAACCTTTCTTGAATCAAATTTTGCAAATGGTTTAGTAATGCAATTTCAACAATTATGGCCCCGTTCGGGATCCGGGTGGCTAAAAGAATAGACCGCAGTCGCGCTAGCTTGTCGTAAAAGGCGACTAAATAGCGCCCAGTACCCTGACCGGCGTGTCAGGTCGGTTTGCCTAAAGACCGACTGGGATGTGTGCCCCAGGTTGTTGAATGGTGTACCCCTGGCAAGCTGGGGTTGTCAGGCCATAATACGGAAAACCTGACCGCAAACCATATTGGTGCACCGTGTTGGGAAAATGCCACGTTCCTCGCACGTTAAAGAACGCTGCTGTAGTATTCGCTATGAGTAGGGATTTCGATCCCGCTACAGGAGGCTAAATTGCCCGACCCTATCCATCCTCCCATTTGCAAGTGGCAATCTAAATTCCGTTACCCCTATTTTTCCTTGTGTCCCATCCCATTTTCATTCATCATCATTTCATGTTCATCGCCTGAATATAGCTGAAATATTGCAGCTCGGGCGTTAAACACCATTAATCAATCAATCAACAATTATGTCCATTATAAATTAACCAATTGATATTTGAAAATATATTGTACCTTTAAATATCCTCTTCTTCCTGAACGCTGTAAAAGATATAAAAAGAAAACCTTTTAAAGATTTGTGCATGTATTGTGTTTCTTTTCAAGATCAAAATTTTTATAAATTTCCTTTATACACAGCTTTTTTATCGTGAGAATCTTTATGTTCAAACTGCAGAATCTGATTGTAGAGATTAATAATGTTTCTTTTTGTAGAATTGTTCTGTGTCATTGTCTTCTTGTTTTATAGCTTTCATATATATATTGACCGAGTGGTTAAGATAGTTCGTCTACTATTGATCACGTGGTATGTCAACACTGAGATTGCGGGTTCGATTCTCACTGCAGGCAGGGTGTACTCGACTCCTTTCTTAATCGACAAGGATTCTCTCTGGGTTCTCCGGCTTCCTACCCCAATAAAAACTGGACGCCATGATATAGCTGAAAAATTGCTTAATTTGGTGTTAAACACCATCAAACAAATATGCCATTTCTTTTTTGACAGATTACCAACATTAAATAAACTTACACTTCAGCCTCTACTATGGTTTCTCCTCTCACTTCCACCCTAGCCTTTTTTGTAGAAAACCTCCCATTTTCAAATACCTTTCTCATTATTTCATTTGTCGTTTCGTAAATGTTTTCATTGATTTCCAAATATTGTCTGTAAAAAAAGTTTATGCACTATATAAAGTGTAGATGTGACAAGTGAAAATGATTTAAATAAAAAAATCAAGCTTTTAGTAATGCCACATTAATATAAATATAGATGTGCAGCCTAAGTAAGAGTATCGCACATTGTGCATTTTATGACAAATTCAGAGCACACTAACAGTGTGCCTGCATTCTATTAGTTATGGGACATCTTTCTGTAATGGTGACATGACAAAAATTTTCATTTCAAAAACATTTCAAAAACATTCAGAGTTGGAAACAAATTTGTCTCGTATATTTGTTATTTAAAAAATTAATACATTGATGTGAAAATTATTTGTCAGCTATTGAGGAATGCAGGACACCATCCCCCATTTTTTTGTGAAAATTTCACAAATAGATAGATTTATGGCAAATATAATAATTTATGTTATTATTAATTCTTAATTTCCATAAAATGTAATATAATGAAAGTCATATATATATATATATATATATATATATATATATATACAAACGTCAAAGTATTGTGACAACCATATAATATATCTATCCAGCGGATCTCTGAAACATCAGAAATACAGGGTTAATATCAAATTTTTATATATACTAATACAAATTAAGCCCAACACTGTTTGAATTAGATATTTAACACTGTCAAATTTTTGTTTACCCTCAGCGGGATTCGAACTCTCACCGTTGTGACACTGTGGCACCAAATCGCCTGCACTATGTCCAGCGGTCTAGACCCCTCGGCTAAATCCGCTATATAAAAATATAGCTTCATTAACCGGGGTGAATCATAGACATAGTACATGTGTACTAGCGTGTGGCGATGGAATTTTCGTAACCAATACATATTAATTTGACAGTAATCTAATTCAGCATTTTTGTATATATTATATAGGATGACAAAGTTACTTGTCATTCAGTCACAGTAAGTAAATTATATACAAACGTCTAAGTATTGTGACAACCATATAATATATCTATCCAGCGGATCTCTGAAACATCAGAAATACAGGGTTAATATCAAATTTTTATATATACTTCTACAAATTAAGCCCAACACTGTTTGAATTAGATTTTTAACACTGTCAAATTTTTGTTTACCCTCAGCGGGATTCGAACTCACACCGTTGTGACACTGAGGCACCAAATCGCCTGCACTATGTCCAGCGGTCTAGACCCCTCGGCCAAATCCGCTATATAAAAATATAGCTTCATTAACCGGGGTGAATCGTAGACATAGACATAGTACATGTGTACTAGCGTGTGACGATGGAATTTTCGTAACCAATACATATTAATTTGACAGTAATCTAATTCAGCATTTTTGTATATATTATATAGGATGACAAAGTTACTTGTCATTCAGTCACAGTAAGTAAATTATATACAAACGTCTAAGTATTGTGACAACCATATAATATATCTATCCAGCGGATCTCTGAAACATCGGAAATACAGGGTTAATATCAAATTTTTATATATACTTCTACAAAATAAGCCCAACACTGTTTGAATTAGATTTTTAACACTGTCAAATTTTTGTTTACCCTCAGCGGGATTCGAACTCACTCTGTTGTGACACTGTGGCACCAAATCGCCTGCACTATGTCCAGCGGTCTAGACCCCTCGGCCAATGAAGCTTATATTTTTATATAGCGGATATAAGAAAATGCAAAATTGCAAATTGCTCAACCCATCACAAATAAGCTCTGAAACAAACATTATATTTTTATTTTGAATTATGATAACCTGTAAAAAAGCCAACTATATGGTGAATTTATGGAAAAATCATTGATGAATTATTTGCAGTAAAGTTTCCTGTATTTTAGTAGTCTTTTACAATAATTTTTTAGGATGGTTCAGCTACTTTTACACTAACACACACTGTTAAGCTCGTATAAGCTGGGGCGGAGTGGTTGCGCAGTGGAAGTATCTTTTTAACTTTTTGGGAACTAGACACGACAGTGATTTCTCTCATTGATACATCTTATATTTATTCCATTAGGCTTGATTAAAAACGATTATTTCTAAAACTACATTTACTATACACTATATTACAATGGTACATGTTATATACTCAAACGTCAAAACATTTCTCCTCAATTTCAAAGTTACAGATCCTAACTATAAACCGAAACTGATCAAATTACATGGAAAATTCCCTAAATTACAGATCTGAACTTTTATCACCCCAGTCTGTCTGGTACAAAACCATTAAATATGTGTGAAGAACGAGATAATTAATTACTTTACTAGCTTTGCAAGAAATGTCAAAATGACCAGACAAACACCGTTATCTATAACTGAAAACTAGACCAAGGTTAATTACGTAAAATTGAACATAAAATTCTATTTTCTAACTTGCTAATAAAAAGTGAAAACAACTATCTAAAAAACTAAGAAAACTACCAAAACCTAAAATTTTAGAACTAAAAATAAAGAAGTCTTCTGATCATTCTCCCCTTCTTGATTGCTTTCAATCAACTAATTTAAAACTACAATCAGAAATGCGGTTGTGTTACTTAAAGCTTAATAATCATCACAGTTTATCGTATTGTTAAAGTTTCATGATTCAGTTATCTCAGGACAAACGGAAGTCAATCATTCACTTCTAATGGACACAGTTTTGTAATAGGTCGCACTAATAAATTTTGTCCAATTTTTACTTTTGCTACGCGCACATGTTTGTCCTTTCCAGGAAACACATCAACGATTCTGCCTAAAGGCCAATGTCCTCTTTGTAGGTTAGGATTCATCACAAGTACAATGTCATTTATTTTTAAGTCCTTCTCGGTTTTAGTCCACTTATTTCTACGATTAAGTCCTGGTAACCACTCTTTAATCCATCTTTGCCAAAAGTGTCTTATTAGTTCTTGAATTCGTCGCCATCGTTTGTGTGGATTAAAATCCGTCGTATCCACTGTTTCAGGTGCAAATGTCCCTCCGACTAGTCCATGTAAGAAATGGTTCGGTGTTAACGGTACGACATCTCTGGAATCTGCAGACTGGTATGTCAGCGGTCGCGAATTAATGAGTGCTTCGGCACCGATAAATGCAGTTAACAACTCTTCGTCTGTAATATCCGCATTTCCTTATATAGCATAAATCGCTTTCTTTGCTGCTTTAATCATTGTTTCGTGTACACCTCCGAAGTGTGGTGCGAGAGGAGGATTAAAATGCCACTTGACACCTCGATTCGATGTATTGTCATATATTTTGTCCTTGTCTAAGAATGAAACGAGCTGCTGTAGTTCCTTGTTTGCACCCACAAAGTTCGTACCATTATCAGATATTACTTCCTGTGGCATACCACGTCTACTCGCCATTCTATAAAACGCATTAAGAAAAGAGTCCGTATCTAATCCAAAGGCAATTTCTATGTGTACTGCTCGGGTGAGCAAACACGTAAATAAGCACAAGTACCTCTTTTCTCGTCGTTTACCACGTCCCTGAACTGTTATAAACGGTCCACCGAAGTCTACTGCGGTACGTGCAAACGCATGTAACGGAGTTCTAAAACGAATGTTTGGTAAAGGAGCCATCACTTGATCTGCCGCTTTTGCTTTCCTCTTTCGACAGATATAGCACTCATTTTCACACTCGCGAATTTCTTCTCTAGCCGATATAATCCAATATTTAGCTGATAACATAGATAATGTTTGATTCGTTCCGCACACATGTCTACCTTTTTCATGGTAATATTTCACTATCAGTTTCGTTACGCGATTTTTTCGTGGTAAGATAACTGGGTATTTCGTATCAAATGGTAAAAAGTCCGCATATTGGAGACGCCCATCACTTCGCAATAGTCCATATTCATCGATTTTCGGTTTTAAACTCAGTAGTCTACTACCCAACGGTAACTGTTGTCCTTTCATCAACGCAATATAATCCTCACGAAAATCACTTATTTGTGCATCGCGCACAATTTGAATCTCTGCCTCTTCTATTTCATCGACACTAAGTCCTCCTTTTCTACGTAAGTCACTTTTTAGTCTACAATTTTCAACGAATCTGTTGATCCAAGACCGAACTCGAATTAATCTTAACCAACTCGAGAAATGTTCTGGATTCAATCGCCAGTCCGATACATCAATGTTCTTCATTGTCACTAAAGTAATGTCTTGACCAGTCTCTGATGTAACTTTTGTACTTAATTTCGTCGCGTGTTTAACTTCTTTGTCGCAAGAAAGTTCTTTGCTAATTTGACAAACAGGCCATTCATGTTCTTCTCGCAATAAAAAGTCTGGACCATTCCACCATATCAAGTCAAATTTTAACTGAGCTACGGTTCATCCCCGCGACACAAGATCTGCTGGATTCAACTTCGTTGGTACGTAGCGCCACTGTGTCGGACTAGAATTTCTGTGGATTTCACCAACACGATTCGCAACAAACGGTTTAAAGTCCCTGCTCTTACCACGTATCCACCACAACACGTTCATAGAATCTGACCAAAACACAAGTCGTTCACTTGGAATATCCAACGGTTTTGCAATAGAAAGTGCAAGTTTTAATCCTAAAACTGCAGCCATTAACTCCAACCTCGGAATACTGACTGACGTAATCGGTGCTACTTTCGATTTTGCGGCAATGAACCTTGTCGAAACTAATCCACTTTTGTATACATTTCTCATATAAGACACCGCACCAAAACCCTCTACAGACGAATCGACAAATGTGTGTATACTAGAATCTAAAATCTCATTACTTTTATCCGTAAGCCTCAAACACCTTTGTACTTCGATTTGCTTCAGATCATTTAACTCATTAAACCAAGACTTTGCCTTGCACATAATACTATTATCCAATAAATCATCCCAATTATATCCATCTAACCACATCTCTTGTAACAACATTTTAGCTCTCACTATATACGGTGCAATAAATCCGAGAGGATCGAATAACATAGCCACTTTTCTCAAGAAGTTTCGCTTTGTATACACAAAATCCTCATCTGGAGGATTAGCATTAAACGTAAACATATCCACGTTTGACTTCCACATAACTCCTAGGGTTTTCATAGTAGGCAAATTGCCATCATCTAAATTCACCTCGGATGCACGATCCTCCTTAGGAATACATTCTAACACTGCTTCTGAATTTGACAACCATTTACGCGCGTACATCCCAGCTTTACTCCATAAATCAGACAATTGTTCATACAATAATATTCCCTCATTATCACTTATCACTGAATCCATACTATCATCCATGTATGTCGAATATAACACAGTTTCCGCAGCCCTAGGGTGTGAATTTTGTAACTTTTCGGCATGCTTCTGCGCGACATATTGCGCCTGAAAAGGTGAAGAATTTACCCCGAATACAACACTATTGAACTCATATTCATCGGGTTTTCGATTTGATTCCATTGATCGCCACAGAAATCTATGAAATGGTCGATCTTGCGGAGCGGTATTAATTCTCAGATACATTTCTGCGATGTCACAAACTAACGCAACTGGATTCTTTCTGAATCGTAACAACACGTCGAATAAATCCTTCTGCAATTTCGGCCCTTGATGAATAACACTATTTAACGAAATATTTTCATACTTTGCAGACGCATCGAATACAATTCTAGTTTTTGAAGTTTCCTTGTCCGGTCTGATAACTGGAAAGTGTGGCAAGTACCACTTTCCCGATTTCGATTCTTCTTCCACCGTCACTTTTCGAATATATCCTTTCTCAACATATTTATCAATAATTTGCACATAATCGTTCCCCACGTTTGTGTCCTTAATTAACCTTTTCTCAGTATTTTCTGCGATAAGCCATATTATAATTGTTGGGCAATTCACCTGGGTCACTCTTCCAAGGTACGGCTACTTCATAACGACCATTGTTGTAACGCATTGATGCTTCAACGATTTTGACAGCTTCTTTATCCTCGACACTTAAAATCTCATCATCAACAATCGATTTGACATGCTCAATATCCCAAAATTTCTTTAACAGTACGTCACATTCACTAGTGTCATTCGCTTTCCCGACGAAATATGTGTAATTAAAATGCGTTAAGTTATTGTCATTATCCGGATTTCCTATACAAGTCCATCCAAGGGGGGTTAATCTCGCTATTGGCTCTCCTGGTTTTCCACGAACATCCTTGAAAGAATAGTGTTGATCTGAAGAATCTAATCCAATAAGCATATCCACTTTCGGTCTCTCTCCTATATTCGGAAACTCAATGTCCCTCAGATGAGCCCATTTATCTTGATGCTGTCGCCAGTCTACTGGTTTCATATTACCGGTCACCTTATGTGTCGTAAAGGCTACGATTCTATTCCTTGTTCTGCTATTTAAACTTTCTAAGTCAAACTCAACTGGCATTGTGTCGAATGATTCACATTCATCGTTCAAAACATTAACTGTCATAGTTTGTAAACGTCCCTCGAGACCTAGCTCTGCGGCTACATCAGAATTAATGTATGTTCTGGTACTAGCGTCATCAAGTAATGCATTAACTGTTAGACTTCGATTTCCATTTCTAACTATCACTGGCACAGTCCTCAATGTCACATGATTAACCACGTTTCGGTCTTTCGCTATCATCGTTCTTTTGTTAACCTCCCATTCGTTTAGCGGTTCAATCTCGGTTTTCTCGGGCTTCTCTTGAATACAATTCTTATGTGCACTGCTGTTTTCGACTTGTCTATGCTGACCACAATTACTCACTCTGTCCTTATGTAACATACGATTATGCAGTTCTTTACAACCGTTGATTCCACACTTTCTACTCCGCGGACATCTTAATCCGATGTGATCATCGCCCAAACAACGATAACAGAGTCTATTTTCCTTCGCCACCGACCACCTTTTTGGTACATCCATTTTCCGTAACATGTCACAGTTCCAAACGCCATGCTGCCCATTGCATACCTTGCACAGTCACACACGAATATTTTTGCCTATACCTTCTGCGTTACTAATGAATGTCCTGTTTATTCCTGGTTTGTGTCGCCTAGCGTCATTGCTATCTAATCCGCGGACAGTTTCACTCGCGATAGTTTGAAATTCTGCTTCCTGAATGATCCACTCTTTTAACGATTCCACTGATTCTGATTTACTTTTCTCAAATATCCATCTGTGATACTGTGCTAACATCGACTCGGGTAGCTTTTGTTGTAACTTATTATACAAAGATCCGTTCCCAAGCTCTTCTGTCCTACCCGCATCTTTAAGATTGACCACAGTTATGTCAATTAAATCAGCAAATTTATCTATGTCTCTTGAATTTCCGAGTCTAATAGGCTTAAAGTTCTCAAGTTCGTCCATATAACGTGCGATCTGTCTACGCTTTCCGCCATATTTCCTTTCCAATCTTTCCTTTGCAGCCACATATGCCGATTCTGAATATCCTAGATTTTCTACCACTTTTAATGCTTCTCCCGACAAATACTGCCTCAACTGCAAAAGTTTATATTCCGCTGTAGCTGGCGCTTTGTCAACACAAGACATGAAGGCCGCCCTCCATGCTTCATAACTACGCTTATCTCCCGAAAACACTGGAATAGCTATTCGTTTAAGTTGTTTCCACATGTCATGTCCAAGTGCGTTACTTTCACTTTCCGATTTGTCATTTATATTTCCACCTAACGAATGTGCATTATCAGCATAAGAGTTCGGTTGATAAACGGGACCAACGGACTCGCCACTATTTTCTGCTATGACGGTAGCCACTTGATTGTCCTCATTGCGATCCTCGCTATAAGCACTACAACTGTCCTTTGTACTAACCATAAAGCTCTGACACTCGTTTTCTGCTTCAGTAAATTCCGTTTCCAACTGTTCCAACTCTTTTGCTGTTTTTCGCACATTTATTATCTCGCCTCTCTTCTTGTATTCGTCGTATAAATGTCACATTATGTCCATTGCGTGCTCCTCCGCGATTTCAAGCCTCTTTCTTAATTCCTTCACAGTGTCTCCATTCGGCATCTCATCACTTTCGTCGATTACCTGTAGTAATTTATGTCTCGCTTTGGTGAAAGCCGATTTCGCTCTCGCTTTGTCCCTTTTTAAGTCCTCGATAGCCTCATTATCACGATTATAAAGTCATAAAGTCCTCACGTAAGTCTAGTTCCCAGTTACTCATTGTGTTAAACGATTAAACACAATTGTCCATATGATTATCCAGAATCAATTCCGATGATGAATTAATTACGATTACGATCAGTCAATTAGGTCCATAACCACGCTCTGCTACCAGAAAATGGGGCGGAGTGGTTGCGCAGTGGAAGTATCTTTTTATCTTTTTGGGAACTAGACACGACAGTGATTTCTCTCATTGATACATCTTATATTTATTCCATTAGGCTTGATTAAAAACGATTATTTCTAAAACTACATTTACTATACACTATATTACAATGGTACATGTTATATACTCAAACGTCAAAACATTTCTCCTCAATTTCAAAGTTACAGATCCTAACTATAAACCGAAACTGATCAAATTACATGGAAAATTCCCTAAATTACAGATCTGAACTTTTATCACCCCAGTCTGTCTGGTACAAAACCATTAAATATGTGTGAAGAACCAGATAATTAATTACTTTACTAGCTTTGGAAGAAATGTCAAAATACCCAGACAAACACCGTTATCTATAACTGAAAACTAGACCAAGGTTAATTACGTAAAATTGAACATAAAATTCTATTTTCTAACTTGCTAATAAAAAGTGAAAACAACTATCTAAAAAACTAAGAAAACTACCAAAACCTAAAATTTTAGAACTAAAAATAAAGAAGTCTTCTGATCATATGCGATGCTCGGTATTAGTTCGACCCATATTTTCGAGTATACCTCGGAGCTTTAGCTGGCTGATGTTGAGGTAACCCAGAGCAACCGAGGAGTACAGCTTCCGAGAAGTTCCCGCTTAAAGAAGGCGTGGATGGAAGCCGTGCCACGAATGATGACAATAGACTATTGAATAGTAGGCAGAGAGGTAGTTCATGGTTCAAGCTCACAGTAATCGAGATTACATTTTACAGAATTGGCGATGATGATTGTTATTTTGCATAGCTTGTATAAACTGTACAAATTGTGGGTTCTACAACGTAACATACACAAGTTGGGTCAAGAAATATGCAGACAGTAAGTATGCACACTATTTGCTTTTGGTTTAAAAACGGCATGCCGACTTTTTCCGGCACCCATTTCATATTTGATCTGGAAATGACCTTTTTCTTTGCCTTGATTGGCTTGAAGTTGAATCGTCATGCATCCGATCTTATTTTCCTACTACAGTTAAAATTCATACAGGATTTCTGGATCTAGCTTCTAGTTGTATATAGGAACCCCGTTGTATCGATCTGCTTAATTTTAACATGGCCGAAAAAAATTGAATTTTAGAAACATGATAAAATATGATAATAATCAGAATTGGCGAAATAGAGACTAGTAATATCAGTGGATATAACAAAGAAGGAAACCGAGATAAGTGTGTTTATTTATGTTGTTTATGTTTGACGAAAATAAGTGGATTAATAAATAGATCGATACCGTGAGGTCCTTCTATACGTTATTTTAGCCGCTTATCATTTATTAATATTATTATCATTATTACTTATTTTTGGCATGCCAACGGTCATCCATAGTGCAGCCTTTTCTAGGCCTATACATGATTTTACACCCCAAGGGTATGTGACTACTAGTTTGATATGAAGACCTGTTCTATCAAGAAATGTAAAGGGGGAAACGGTGTTGTGTAAAATTTACAAAATTGATGTTAATGTTGATAGAAATATTCCAAAATAGATATGCTACAAAATTCAAGGGCCATTATTCTCACAAAAGTTATTGTTTTAGTGTTAATATTAATTTGTATGCTAGTATATATATATATACTGAAAAATAATGTAAACTTTATACAAATCTGACAAAAAAATGGGTCATCAGGTAGGATTGTTTTGAGAATGAATGTGTCGTGCTGGCTAATGGTAGTCCAGTTTTTAAAAGTATTTTCTTTTGGTTGCAATTGTCTTTGGGACTCAACAAAATTTTAGTCCAAACTAAACTTTGGTCCAAAACAAAATATGCCTGAAATCTTTGGAAGAATATATATATATTTTAAATTGACATTTTTTCTTAACTGAGTTATATTGCTTAATAATGTAATAATAATTTAATTTAGTATATAATGAAACTATGTTAATACCTTTCAAAGTTTGCAGAAGATATTGTCCCAACTACTGTTTGTATTTCTTCAATGTTCTGAAATAAGGATTGGATAGTTAGACAATACTGTTTGCAAGGTAGTTTTATTTTTAAATTACATAACAGCTGTTTCAAATATGTGAGAGGGTATTAACTTTTTTTACTTGGATTGCCCAAAGTGTCAGGTGAGCTATTGTTATCAGTTTGCATAGTTTTTGTCGTGTGTATAAACATTTTATATTTTAATCTTCTCTTAAACTACATGACATTTGAAACCACACTTGCAAGGTCACCACACACTAAAAATTAGGAAGAAGTGACTTGTCAAGTCTGGGTTTGTTGGTCCACATGTGTTCAGGAAACCCTGGCAAACTTAGCTAAGAAATTCCAGGGCGAGAAGGTTTCAAGCTATAAATACAGATTTCCTGTGGTCTATGAAACACATCCAGTTGATTATTTACAATCGACATTGGGAAATCCCCTAACTAAGTCGTGTACGAAAGCAAGTTTTCGATTGGCTACATGTAGCTAATCAAAATAGTGACTGCTGGCCTGGGAATTCCCTAGCTTAGTTTGTCAGTGTTTTATGGACGCAGGAACATCGTCTAGTGAGGACAGCCATGTTTATCTGGACAAAAAATTCAAGAAAATATAAATAGAATAACATTAGTCAACCCGGTATATAGTTTCTGATCAGTACATATTTACTTGCGCAAAGCCTGTGCCAAGACCAAACTGCTTCTTGGGACACCTATTTACAGAAACTGTTTGAAAAAAAATGTAAAATGTGCAAATTCTTCCCAGTTTTTGCCCACGGGTGACCGGGACAACAAAATTGGCTTTCACGTGCTGAGAAATCAATTTCCACGGGTGACGGGAAATGGGAATCCTAGAACACTGATTGATGGGATGGTTCTCTACATTTTTTTTTTATAATAGCAAGATGGTAAAAGTGGCCACCATTCTTTTTAATACCAAGTTTAACAGGACATTAAAAGCCATCTTGAAACTGCAAAGGCGATTCAAGCCGTATTGTTTGTATATCGGATGATTCTCTTAAAAGTTTATTTTCTTATTTGATAACAAAATTTGTGATGGATGTAATTGTGAGAATTTAATTGATAGAAAACTACTGGTTAATATATAAATGTGATGTGAACGAAGGATTATTTTTCTTGGCACAAATGTGTGTGCATTTTAAAAAAAAATTGACAGTTTTGAAGGCAGATTTGTTTTGGGTAATACAGATCTAAATAAAAAAAATCTATTTTGTAGTATCCATATTTTTTTTATGGCCAAGATAAAGTTGGCAAAACATAAAGATCACAATTTCTGTTAATTTGTTGTTGTAAAATTTTTATTGTGAACTTTTTTTAACTTTGTCAAGTGGTTGTTTGTACATGTAAATGATAAATAATTTATTTAACATTTATATTACCTCAAATTCTGTCAACATGCTTTCGTGAAAACCCTTGGACTCCTGATAGCTCGACACCACCAAACAAGTGATTCGATGCGGTTGAGTGGTTGTGGGGTGAAGCATATTGGCCTTAACTCCCCACAAAGTGATTGTTGAGGTCTGGGTTTTATCTATGTTTGAAATGAGCAGAGTCCTCCAGGTTTTTTTTCCTACAGTACACACATCTTCAATCTACAATTATTCATGATCTTTTTTTATTGTGCAACATAGTAATGTAAAGGTTAGGTTGGTTCTCGTATTTAAAATGGTTATGTGTTGCATTGTTCCTTTTTTTATCTTGATTATTCTAAATGATGGAAGGAATAATCATAGCTTTTTGTGCAAGGGTATGCATTTAGTTCCATTACTTGTAATGTAGCAGAGCGGGAGTGAATCACTCCCTGCACTTTGTCAAAAAGTAGTTGCATACTTATCAGCCACGGTCAATCTTCATGTTTCAACTGTCACCATTTTTTTATCGGTTTCGTGTTCAAGGTCGATCATTATTGATACCTTATAACTTTTGCTGTTCTAAATAACCTGGTGTGTGTTGTGTATATATATATAGACATTTGTGTCTCAGTTTACTTCATGAAAAACATTTCATTTAGAACCTTGAAAATTGTGTGTTGCATTTTGCGAAGTGCTACATGTACATTGTTGGGTTCTTTCTACTGAATTGTTGTTGCTTTTTTCACATGCATTTTCAAAGATGAAAAAAGAAATTCTTGAATAAGAGATGGTTTCTCATTTGTTTTGAAATGTTTGAAGTTTTAATAACGTAAAAAGATATCTTTAAATTTTGTACAAATAGATCTGCTACATTGCGAGTAATGCCACTAAATTCTGGTGTTAATCCAACATTAAATCATAGGATTATAAAGGCAGCAAAACTTTGCATACCTACATGTAAAAGAGGGCATTAAGTTAGCAATTGCCCGGGAAACGTTGAAATGTCAGTCAGCCAAGGAAAACTTGAGTCTCTTGACAAGTAATAACAAAATTGTCTCTACGGAAATATCGTAAAATTTAAGTTTTTCTTGAAAGTGTCAAGTGAATACAGGTTGACCTGAATTTTTTTTTTTGCCAAAAATATGTGAACATGTGTAATTATTTTTAGCAATGATGTCTTTTGCTGTGTATCTTCTTAACATAGTTATACACATGTATGAATGAAGAATCTGTTTAGGTTAAATTATTTGTTTAGCAAAATAAATGAAAGATATTTTAAGTACACTTCAGGGCTCGCATTGAAGGGTGACTATGGCAAAGAAGCTGCCTTACCGTGATCCCACTCATCAATCATTTTTAAAAGGCAAGTGAAGTTCTGTGGTGATTTTGAACAATTGTCCCATGTTGAGCTTCTATTGCACTCCCATTGTGTAAGAAATCTTTGTATTTTTATACCCCCTGCAAACTTTTTTTTTGAGTGGGGGGTATATAGGAATCAGTCTGTCCGTCTGTCCACATTCCTTATAAGCGCTTCTCCTAAACCATTTGACAAAATTTGATGAAACTTAACATGAAGGAAGTACATCATATGTAGATAATTAGACTCTTTAAATATAGTATGTTGTTGGATATTATTCAGGGGAGATAATTGGACTAATTGAAGCAAAGTGGTGTGTATCCCTTTGTGAGCGTGCTCACAGTCCACACTTGTTGTAACCACATCATGATTATCGCAGCAAATAGTTAAAATAGTGCCCAGAGCACTTGTCATTTGCAAGTGAAGCGTAGCTTGAAAATATGTGACTGAAAACTAATTCAGAGCAAGAGAAAATATGAAAATTTCCAGAGTGGATATGAATTTAGTGCCGGAGATTGCAAATACGATGCTGCTAGTGTTGAAATGTGTTTTTAACACAAGGTTCATAGTTAATTCTGATCATCTTGGTAAGATCAACAACAAAATTTACACCCAATACCTTACAAGAAGATTTCCCATGAAAGTTGCCAAATAAGTAATAATCTTACTATTTAGAAATATTTAAAGGGGTGGACATGTTCTAAGATTGTTTATAACTTACTTTCAGAATGAACACATCCGTAAGTGTTAGCCTTGTGTGTATGTTGAGTGCTTTAGCTTCTGACAGCGTGTACAAGTCAGGCATTTGAAATTTATTAATTTCAAATAATGCTTCTTCATTGATGTTTGCATCTGTTTCAAGAATCTGAAATTAAGAGATGAAATTATTTCTGGTGTTGCCTTCATTAAAAAAGGTATGTATATATAAGTCATGTTAATGAACTTGTCCCTGCAACTTGGATATTAATGTTTATTGTACAGAAGATGTTATTTCGAGGCTTTAGATGAGATCTAATCAGGGTGGGAAACGACCGCTCGCCAACCCGCTCAATGCGAGTAGAGAAGATTTTGCGCGAGCTTAGATCAACTGCTACTCGTCAGTTTGGCGAGCTGAAATTATATGGCATGTTGTAAGAAATTGTAACAATTCATGCTTACTTGATAATACATGTACCATAACTCAGCGTTAGGGATGTTATTCGCGATGTTTCTCTTTCGTTTTAAAGAGTAATTAACTTCATTAACAAATTTTGACCACGATAAACTTGTTTTAACTTCCGGTTTTTACACCCGTAGGGCTAAAAACTTTGCGGCGATCCCTATCTCGGATTGCCATATTCGTAATTTTATTTTTTAATTTCTTTATCTAAAACAATTTATATTACCAAAATATCTAGATTTTCCACTAATCCTAGGTGAAATATGATGTTAGAAATTAAAATTATTACGGAATTAAAACATTTGAAGTCAATAGATCAATTTCATTAATGTGTACAAGGTCGCAAATGCGGTACTAATTTTTTTATGGCAAAAAGTGCTATGGGTGCCAAAATTTAAACTCAAATTATGGAAAACTGATGATGAAATGGAGACGGCAGTTCATCAGGCCTACAAAAGGGTTATGGCTCTTTTGGAAACTGCTGAAAATATGTAGCTTATGAATTGAATAAATTAACTAGCTCAGTGTCAACATGGTTGTTTATGTTATTTCATTTTTATTGATATTGTTTGTTGCCGAGTAACTTTGAAAACCTACTCGCCAACTTTGGCTAGTAGATCATAAATTCGGCAAGTACTATTTTGGTACTGGCCAGGATCGCTAGCTGGAAAAAAAATTGTTTCCCACACTGAATCTAATTTAGTGTCTTTTTGTGAATTTAGTGCAGGATAGTATAAAAAATAACAAATGTATTCATCACTAACGTAAGATCAACCAGAATTTAATTTACTTCAAATGCCTAACTATACTAAACATCCCACCCCCCTCGAGTGCTCAGTTGTATATTATTACATACACTTTTATATTACAAATATCCAATGGAAAATTTTTTCCCATATTATAATATGCCTTTTGTTTAAAAATCAAGAAATGATGCAGGAATTTTACATGGGAAGTTTTGTTTATAAAGGGACCTTGCATTGTGTACAACAGTTTTTATGCTTTTGTGATGTTCAATGGTATTTGAACAAACTGGTAAACTTTTTTGACCCAAACTGCAGGCAACATAACCTCAAGGATTTTGAATAGACAACAATCAACTGTTCACAAGTTAAAACTTGTGTTATTAATTTGGTCAAAATTTACTAATCAACCTATCAAAATTCTGCTACATTTCAAAAAGCTGATAAGATGTGGAAAATAAAAGCCGATTTCAATTTGCACTATTTTCCATCTACAAAAGGAGCATAAGCTCAACCAAATGCAGTAAGCACTTTAAATTTGTCAGGCAGAAACCTATGCACAGACAAGGGGAATTTTAGTAAGGCAGAGCTGAATTTTAATGGCGTTTTAGTTTTGTGATTTGTTTTGCTTAATGGCAAAATTAGTTTGCATAACTCGCAACTCACAATGTAGTGTACATTTTAGAAAAATAGGTAGCTGCTAGTAGGTAAAAAAAAATTTTTTTTTTTTTTGGGGGGGGGGGGAGAGGTACATATGGCCGATTTTAAAAATATAATAGCCAATAGCACAGGCTATGACCCTTGAGGTTTTTCTTTTGAATCTTGTTGGTTAATTTAGTAATTTAATTGCGACTTCCATTTTTTATACACGGAACAATAAGGACATAAACCCATTTTTTTCTGGTTAATAAACACAAACAGAACCTTCCGTTCTGGTTTTTGGATTCAAAATATGAAGGGTCGGATAAGCGGAAATGCATTTGTTAGCTCACCTGATCCGAAGGGTCATGTGAGCTATTGCCATCACCTGGCGTCCGTCGGCGTCGTCGTCGTTAACTTTTCTTCAAAAATCTTCTCCAAAACCACTGAAGGGATTGCTTTGAAAATTTGCATACATCATCAGTAAAATGCCCTCTACCAAGTTTGCCCAAATCATGGCCTCAGACCAACCAACATGGCCGCCATGGCTAAAAATAGAACAGAGGGGTCAAAATAGTTTTTTGCTTATAGTTCAAAAAGTATAACAGATACAGGAAAACCGAACAGACTTTCCTTCTTCAGCATCTAAAGCTCTACAAAACACTCCATTGGGTCAAAGTTGTATGATGACTCCTTGTAGGAGTTATTGCCCTTTAATTGTCAAAATTGATGATGTTTGCCATTTTTGCCTCAAAATCTTGAAAATTATTAGAACTAGAGAAAAAGTTAGCATTGCTTAATTGTTCTGCTCTATGAGGGCTACACAAATGACTTAGGGTCAAGATTGTTTGATTAACCGTTGAAGAGTTATTCCCCTTGAACTGTTTTTTTTTAATCGGTTTTAATTGATTTTTTAAAATCTTCTCCTCTGAAACAACTGAAAGTACTACTTTGAAACTTTGTACACATCATCTGTCAAATGTCCCCAACCAAGTTTGCACCAACTATGGCTGCAGATTAACCAACATGGCCACCATGGCTGAAAATAGGATGGGGGGGTAAAATACAGTTTTTGGCTTATACTTAAAAAAGTGTAACAGATACAGGAAAACCGAAGAGACATGCCTTCATCTGCATCAAAAGCTCTACGAAACACTCCATTGGGTTGAAGTTGAATGATGACTCCTTATAGGAGTTATTCCCCTTTAATTGTCGAAATTGATTATTTTTGACCTTTTCGCCTCAAAACCTTGAAAATTATTAGAACTAGAGAAAAAGTTAGCATTGCTTAATTGTTCTGCTCTATGAGGGCTACAAAAATGACTTTAGGGTCAAGATTGTCTGATGAACCGTTTAAGAATTATTCTCCTTGAACATTTTTTGCATCAATTTTACTTGATTTTAAAAAAATCTTCTCCTCTTAAACCAATGAAAGGACTGCTTTAAAACATTGCACACATCATCTTTAGGATGTCCTCTACCAAAATTGTGCAAATCATGACACCTGACTACCTAAATAGCTACGTTGGATTCAAATAGAACAAAATGAAAAAAAAGGGGGGGGGGTAGAGAGAGTTTTCGACTGATAGTTAAAAAAGTATAACAGGTACAGCAAATTTGAACTGAACCTCCCTTCTCCCTCTAACCATCAAAAGATCCTCCTTATAGGAGTTATTTACCTTAAAAGGTCAAAATTAATGATTTTTGCAGAAGTGTTTGGCAATTCCTTATAGCAAAGAAAAGCTGAATAAAAAAGGGTTGTTTGGTTTCAGGTTCGGGTGACCGATACAGGCTCCTGGGAGCCTCTAGTTTTCTTTGCCTTATCAGTTAAGGCATTAGATATAGCCAAATATCTGGAAACTATCTGTATTAAAGTACTTTTTTAAGTCTATGAAAAAGCTGCTTGATGTTATTATGCGAGTTGTCCATCATTGTTGAGAAGGTTGTGTAGCAAACTTTCCCCTTGCTAATGCTCAAATACATACAAACTACTTCGACCGGCGTGTAATAAAACCTTGCGCTCGTAAAATATAGGTCACATTATAGGAATCTATCAATTACATTAATTGGTGCACCACATTTATCTTGGAACAACTTTACTATACATGTCCTTTTCGTATTATGTGTCATTAACTGTATAACTGATAACTAATATTCCATGTTTATCAACGAGAGACACTCGTTAGAATGTTTGGTTTTGGAAATCTTCGCGATATTTGGCAATCCTTGCGATAGCTGTTCACTGAACCGATAAATGTAGTACTGACAGTGACATCCGTCGAATAATATTATGATTATTTTGTGCCATCGTGTGGGTGTTGTTTCATACGATTTTGCATTCAATTTTTAACGTGTTTAATTAAATGTTAATCAACCCAAAAGTGTGTGCATTGTTGATGTTCAAATTTGCAGAGCGGTGCCATCTATAAAAATTTATAAGGTTAGGAGAATTGCATGTTGAAGTTTCGTAAATAAAATACAAGTAGTTAAATTAAATATAACAATTTCCAACTATTAAAAATATGCTAAAAAAGATATTTTGGTGTTTGTGACACAATAGTAAATGGATTATTCGTTATCGGCGATCAATTGCACTGACCATGTCGCTACATTATTGACCATTATTCCATAGTAAAAGCTGACCCAATTCGTTTCCGGTCCTTTTGATTAATTTTTATAATTGGTAATTCATGCTGAACCATTAAATATTGCTCGTTACGCGAGTCGAAATTGGTCACCACCCATCGTAACAAGCCAAAAAACGTACCAATTTATCGTGTACTAGTATGTTGACCTCACGAAATTGACCTCGTTTCAGACGATGTTGTATTTTTATGCTTTAAGTATCTAATTAAACAAAAGTCAAAAAGATATATTTTTCTTCATTTGTGTTCGTTAAAACAAAAGAAGTGATGAAGTCAGTGTTTTCGCAAAAGTTTTTTGAGTGACAAATAAAACCTCTTACCGTGTATGGTCGATGTTGTGTTCCTTATGTAGATCCAAAAAGGTGCAAATGGAAATCAGCAATTATTTTTTTAACATTTGTTCAACGTTTGCAATGCTTTATTTTATACCCCTATAATCTTGTTTGGGGGGGGGGGGGTATATAGGTCTGTCCATCTGTCCACATCCCTTGTAAGCGGTTCTCCTAAACTACTTGTCAGATTTCGATTGAACTTTACATGAAAGGAGTACATCATATGTAGATGTGCATGAAGAATTTTTGTCGCTGTCTGATATTATTCAGGAGAGGAGATAATTAGCCTTTTTAAATATAGTATTCAGTGTGAGACCACGTAACCGCTTCTCCTAAACTGCTTGACAGATTTTGATGAAACTTACCATGAAGGAGTACATCATATGTAGATGTGCATGAAGAATTTTCGTTGTTATCGGATATTATTCAGGGGAGGTAATTGAACTTGAAGTGAAAAAGGGGGTGGAGAGTATCCCTTTGTGTGAGTCCACACTCGTATAATTTGATAGAGCGATTTTCAAGTCGTGTACATGTAAACAAGCATAGTATGGAATGTGTACAGTGGACATTTTCTTATTGGGATTTTTGTAATAAAAAGTTACAATATCGCATATTGAATATTAATTTTAAAAAATCCAAGCAGGAAAGCACACCATGTGATTTTGTCTTTTAGTATAAGCTATTAACACACTGTATAAATTTAAAACAAACTTGTTGACATACATTGATTATACAGATATATGTTGCCTGATACAGTCTAAGAATTTTTTGTTTGTTTGAATCCTGTGGATTTATAAAAATTGATTTACATGCGCTTTGGAATAATTCTGGGTCTATCTTTGATAGTGTGTATGACTCGATACAAAATCGACACAGTATCATTCTAAAGCACATGTAAAGCGATTTGCACAGATGCCTGTGTTGTAATTGTTTCATGCAACTTTCAGCAATTTTTCAACTATATTTGTGCGTCCTTATTGGAGGAGAAAGCCAGATTGTAGGAGGCTTTTAATAATTGTCAATTAAGATTGAAGTTGAGCACACCCTGGCAGCAGTAAGATTCAAACAAGTGATGACAGGCAATCGATAATAGATGAATAGTACCTTAACCACTCTGCAACTGAAGCCCTGGAGTATTACAGCAATAAATTATTTTAGTTTTGAATACTTTAGAAGCTTATGCCATCACTTACATTTATAGGGAGACATTTACCCCGGGACATTTACATATATGTACATGTATTTGATGCAATATTCCAACCATAGAACAGGTGCGATATTTATGTCTGAAATGGGCAGCAGCAATTTTGTCTTATTTATTAATATATTTATAAAAGTTATAATAAAAACATATTCAATTGTATTGTTGCACTCAATGGATTTTGATGCAATTTTGATGGACTCTTTGTCACATAGTGCTATTGTACACCTGATATTTTATATTTTGATTGGATAATATTTAGCATTTCCCATAGCAAACATTGACTTGCCATTCTTTGATGTAGGGATACCTATCTCTTATCTACAACTACTTGCACCACTTCGTGGGACTGATGAAACTTCTGCAGAATCCTTTGTGGTGGAATTGTGCACGTAATGTTTACAGTTTGAGCAAAACGATTTTTAGAGTAAAACAGCAAAGCCCTCAACATTGCTATTCAAGACATAAGGGAGCTGGGCTATCAATTATGAGGATTGCAAAGTTTTTTCCAGTCTTTAATTAAAATCTAATGTGTTTCTAATTTTACCCGATTTTTTTACATTTTGGTTTGTTTCATTGCCTTTCAAACATAAGGCAGCAATTTCATTTCATACTTGCAAAGCAACCTTTCATTCGGTGCAGTCTGCACTTTGATTATGACCTTACTGCATGCAGTAAAATTATATTTATTATTTTACTACATGTACAAACATTACATTTAGATAACCATTCATTATTATTATTTATAATCAAAAAGTGATAATAAGCAATCTTAAACATGAAAACTGAAAAACAATGGTGACACTATCTTACAATATCAAAAGTTCATGTGGCCGATTTCATATGCAAATGCATACTCACAAGTCAGTGTTTCTGTGTCCACAAAACCCTGACAAACATAGCTAGCAAATTCCCGTGCTAGAAGATTTTCATATGATGTCAAACCTTCAAAATATCAACTAATAAAATGCTTGAAAGAAGCAAGTGTTTGGCAGTAGTCATTCTTACTCATTCTTGAGTGTGTAACGCAACTAATAAATAACACGGTAATAACAAACTATTAACACGACTGTAGAAAAACATGATTTTCACATGGTCTATGAAACACATCTTATTTGGTTTATTTACAATTGACATTGGAATATCCCCTTACCAACTCGTGAATGAAAGCAAGCTTTTGATTGGCTACATTAAAATATGATGTACCCAATGAAAATAGTGACTTGTAGCCCAGGAATTTCCTAGCGAAGTTTGTTAGGGTTTCGTGGACACAGAAACCCTGATTTTTGAGGATGATGCAAATGCTTTTTGACAACAAAGTGTTATGTGACTTGTACTGTACTAGTACATTACTACATTACAAGTAGAGGGACTTAATTTAAACCCCTACCCTCAAACAATTGAAAAGAGGGGGGTCATGATAGTTACAAGTGTTTTGACAATTTCCTGTGTTTATATTTTAGATTCTAATCACACTACAAAATGGAAATGTAGACGAAAGTTGAAGAGAAAACAAGAAGCTCTAGACATTGTAGACCAACAATTTATGTAACTAACTGTTGGATCACTTTTGGTGTCAAAGTTCACATTTTAAAAATGTTTGGGTTTACAATTCACCTGTAACAGAAATGAGGCGTCATATTTTGCAGAATATAAAAGCACATACCTTTGAGGTCTTGGTCATGTTTAAACCATAAGTGGTTTCTGCCATATCTGTTATTTTGTAAACTATGTCTTTCTGTAGTTCGTTGACCTTGTTTGTGATGTATATTGGGCTTGATATGTTTTGAGTTATGTTCTTTTCAAGGTTGTATACCGCTGCCTGGTGAAGAACAAACCTCTGTTGTTTTAGAGCCGAAATGAATTCTCTCTCTTGGGGAGGCTCCAACATATAGACTTTGTAATTCTGTAAAATATTTGAATGAACATTTGAAACAAATGTGCAAGCATTTTCATTATGGAGATTTAAGAAATAAATGTTATTATATGATGGTTGCAACTTGAGTTTATTAGCTTTATAAAAAAAGAAATGTGCATCTTATCCCACTCAATCCAAAAGTTCAGGTGATTTATTTTGTTTGGTCTGTCTGTAAACATCAAAAATGTTCTCTGAAACCAGAAGAGATTGCTTTGAAAATTTGCCCACATCATTAAAATGTTCTCTCCCAAGTTGGCAAACTTTATACCTAGTGTTATTTAAAACGGAGGAATGTAAAAAGTTTTGGCTAAATTGTAATAAAACCGCATTGGCCTCCCTTATGCTGTACGAAACTCCATTTCTTACCTGTTGTTACCACCTTGTTCATAGAAATATTTTTATGCCACCGCGACGACATGTCGGGGGGGGGGGGCATTAAGTTTTACTGATGTCCGTCGGTCCGTCTGTACGTCCGTACGAATTTCCGTCAAGCTTTTCTCAGAAACCGTACATCAGAACAATTTGAAATTTGGCAGGGTGGTTCAGTATTACAAGTTGTACGTCCTAAGTGACTTTCAGACCTGTCGCGCAACTACTTCCTATTTGCGATTGGGCCGATATGAAAATGTGTTAACACGAGTATGAAGATTTCTGTCGAGCTTTTATCAGAAACCGTACATGAGAACAGTTTGAAATTTGGCAGGGTGGTTCACTATTACAAGTTGTACATCCTAAGCGACTTTCAGGCCTATCGGACAACTACATCCTGTTTGGGACTGGGCCGATATGAAAATGTGTTAACAGGAGTATGAAAATTTCCGTCAAGCTTAACTCAGAAACCGTACAATAGAACAATTTGAAATTTGGCAGGGTGGTTAAGTATCACAAGTTGTACGTCCTAAGCGACTTTCAGACCTGTTGGACAACTACTTCCAGTTTGGGACTTCCTTTAGCGGGGGCATCCGTGTCCCATGGACACATTCTTCAATTTTTCAATTTTGCATGCAAAATTGTGAAGGCCATTCATGTCTACAAAAATTATTTATATGGTCAAATATGTTTGGAAATGTGGCCCCTTGTGTTTTTCATCAAATTTTGACCTTTCTTAACAACCACTGAATGGATTGCTTTGAAAACTCCCACATTTTTTTTTTTGGATTGTATGTTTGATGTTTATGCCACTTTAAACAATGTTTCAGCTGTATCATAGCATCCAGTTTTTATTGTGAAGAAAGATGAAGTACCCAGGTAAAACCACCAAAACTTTGGCAGGAAAACTGTCAGTCCTTGTCAAGAAAGATTCGAGTTCAATACAACTTGCCCACAGTATACGAACTTCCTTAAGTAAAATTTTCGAATACGCACAGTAACTCCTATAATGTGCCATTTGGCAATGTTTGAAAACATAGATTTGACGGCCTTGTTCTTTAGGTGAATTTAGTATTTTACAGTTTCACTCTACTTAAATATGTAAATCAAAGACTGAAAGTTGTCTGAATTAGTGATAAGGGGCAATAAATAAGATGTTCTCAAACAATATTGTGCAAGTGATTTCATTCGGTTGGTGTAATGATTTACTAGGTAGAAAAAATTCCGTACTGAAAAATTTCATTCACAAATAAACACCAGGATATAAAGTCCATGTCTTAGAGAAATCATTCCGCAAATACCAAAAGGTGTTTAATATTGACTGATTGAGTGGATGTTTACTTTACGTTGTCAGCAGTATTTCAGCTATATTCAGGATGGGAACAAGTTAACAAACAATACATCAATTGCAAGTCAACCATGATGATTTACTGTGAAAGTAATCAATGCTCGACCCGGTAGCGGATAGGGATGCCTTTCTATAAAGTTTGTTGGGTCATTATACGAAAAGCCTGACCTAAGACCACATAACTTAATCTCGAGTACGAATGTAGGACGTCTCGGTACTGAAAATTTAGTTTTTACAACGTCTTTAAATTTGATAATTACAATGCTATTTTTTCATAAAACTCAAGGTTTGCTGTTTCAAATACTGGTTATTATACCCCCTCGCAAACTAGTTTGGGGAGGGGTATATAGGAATCGCCCTGTCTGTCCGTCTGTCCAAAACCCTTGTAAACGCAACTCCCCCTAAACCACTTGATGAAATTTACTGAAACTAAGCATACTTAGTAAAGGAAGTACATTATATGTAGATGTGCATGAAGGATTTTTATTGACCTCGGATATCATTGCCTGTTGGATTAAAAGAAAATTGTACAATTGTGCCTATTGAGATGATTTAATTGTCATCTGTCTCGTTTCCACAAAAATTAACTTTTCGGCTATAATATGGCGTTGAGTGTAATAGAGTACAGGTTAAAACTAAGATTTTGTTAAACCTTGCCGATAGTTTACAGAAATATGGATGTTGGTATAATCGAACTGTTTGAAGACGAGGGAACTTTTTGAACAAACGTTACAAAATGGCAAGTTATAGAAGACGCATTTTGTTTAACTTCTTTAGTCTTAAAAGTTCATAAAAAATGTAACATATCATGCTATTACGAGTCGCTTCAAACCTAAATTTTAAACAATTCTTCGTTTATTAAATCGTGTGCTTCGCAACCCGCTCGTTTCAGATTTCTGCGATCGTTTAAGGGGTTAATCGTAGTCGGTTTGATTGATTGATTGATTGATTGATTAGATGTCTGCTTAACGTGCAGCGAGCAGCATTTCAGCTATATTCAGGACGGGTAAAAATATGGAACGTTTCACGGATTTGCGTGTCATCCTTGCGCAGGGGCCATGCTAATCTTCTCTGTATCGTTCCAATTTTAATATATGTACTGCCGAAGCGAGTACAGTCGGTTCGTCTACTTTTGTTGACGTGGTCCGTCAACAAAGATTCTGGGTTCGCGTCTCACTGCTGGCATTGTGCACTCGATTTCAATCTTGAAAATTTTCATGGATTTACAGTTTTCCCTACCTCATGTCGTAGTGTTGCTCCGGCTTCTTGAGCAATAAAAAAACGACGCCACAATATATCTTAAGAATTTCTGAATTTTTAACAACAATGAACATTCAAACATAAAAATTAAAAATCGGTCCGTTATTTACTATTTTCAAATCTAAACTAATTTATTGTCCTATAGATCATTTAAATTTGTGAGACAGAAAACATGTAAACTATTGAGCAAAAAGTCTCAAAATATCAAAGTTATAAAAAAAAATAAAACTTGTGACTTGCATTAGGAATCGGTATTTTCTGCTTTAGTGTTGATATAGTCTTCAAATACTGAATTTTCGAGCTCACCAGATGATAATTTATCATAATTTATCAAAATTAATACATTTATTATCTTTCTTCTTCTTCTTCTGCCATATATGGAGATTATTCCCATGGAACGTTAAACTCTTTTCCATAAATAAATGATTCTATGTCCGCTTGTTTATGACATTCTAAAAAAAGTGGTCTTCATTTTCTATCGTAAACTACATCTATTAAAGAACTTAATTTAAACGAAAAAAAAATAATTAAAAACTTACTACATGGTTCTTAGCCATTTTTACAAGTAGTATCTCTGAAATTTTCGCAAAGAAGACCGCGTGCTTATCGTCGTCGCTTTATATACGAAAGCTTTTTAATCTGGGAGGAGCTATGTTGGGAGAACTTACTGTATGACTGGTTGAAATTTACCACAGTTGGATTGTAAAAAAAACTTGGTACCAGTTTAATAGTAATAAAATGATTTCTCCGCCCAGTCGCGCACCTAGCGTCAACTGAAATGGCTATCAATATACGGTATGACAAGTGTGCAGCACGATTTTTCTTTTCTTTAAGGTTTGTTAGACTTGCCAATATTCGGTTTTCTCGACTGCTAATAACGTGATTTGTTATTAATGTAAATGGTTATTCAATAATAATTAAAATGATAGATTTTTATAAATTATCTATTATTGTTAAAATTAACTTTAGCAACGTAACAATTATATAAATTAACGCTTTTTGCAAAATAATCTGTAGACTTGTTTGCTTTGCAACTTGATGTTAATTTTATGGGTTTGTTTTAATTTTCAATTCAAAGTTGAAATTTTATATAACAGCATACTATTCAATTTTTTACTATTTATTTTTCTCTAATGTGGCATTGATACAATCTAGTTTGTGTTCTTATTGCTCGACCTACAGAGCTACGTAGCGCGGCCGAGTGGCGGATATGGGTGGGGACAACTTTTTGGAAAGGGGGTGGGGGTTGTGAGGTAATAATACTGAAAAAGCCTGACCGCGGACCACTGTGTCTAACTAGATTGGGAAGTGTCCCGCTGCGTTCACCATTGACTATTTTATAAAAATCCCAAATTCAGCCACTCATAAAGAACGACCAGGTGACCGGGGTTATATCAATTATTTAGTTGTAATAAGTATGCTTTGCTTGTTAAGTCTCCCAAACGAAGTTTGGAGACTGTTTCTTCTTTTTCTTCTTTCTCGAGCCGCCAGCATTATCAGGGGCACTTTTGTACTTTATACAACACCGATTTTGTTCAAAATTTTGCACAATGATAGACCCCTATGAGATGTGGGACCTTACTATTTTTCAAGTGTAGGGGCAATACCACGCCTCTCCAAATACCTTAAAAATTGATATTTTTTGAATGTCAAAAATAGTTAACATTATTACCCTATAACTGGATATATTGTAACTCCTTATGATTAGACGAAACATTTGGTACCAGGTCCGAGGGGATCATGCCCCCCACTGAGAAATTTCTTAATATCTTAATAACCGTTAGGATCCCCACCCTATAACCATATATATTCTTACTCGTTATAATAAAACGAATCATGTAGTAGGAGGGGATCTTGCCCTCCCCCCTCAAATGACAGAATATGTCAAAAATAGTTAACAATCCTACCATATAACCATATATATTGGAATTCCTTATTAGACGAAACTAAAATTTGGTACCATAGGGAGGTCCGAAAGGGTCATGCCCCGCCCCCTCAAATGACAAGTTATTTAATATCTTGAAAACCTTTGGGATCCCCACCCTATAACCATATGTATTCTTACTCATTACGATAAGACAAATCATTAAAAAAATAGAATATGTAAATCTGCAAGACGAAGCAGTAGCAAATAAGAAGAAAATGAATCTATTTATAATGAGTCTGAAAGGATGTTATAGATTTAAACCTATTGATGTAAAAAAAATTGCAAATGATATTCAGCTACTTTGTAGAATAAAGATCGTATATGAAGTCTTTAAAACGAATATATTAAGCATATCCACTAGCCGGGGACGCGCTGGGCTGCTCTATGGGTCGAGCACTGGGAACCGTTATAGTATGGTCCCAGTAGTAGAAATATAAAAAAGTTATTTATTTCATAAATTGTTTTGCCCAAATAAGGCTCTTCTTACTGCATTTGTCAGTTTATTTTAAACTGAGATTGGATTTATGAAAAAGGGTAGGTTCATTGGCGCAATGAAAGCCTTAATTATTTGTAACTTCATACTTTTTCCCACTATAGTTACAATTGTGTTCTAGTTCGTTCCCGTTTCCCTTGTAAAGTTTTATGTCATCAAGTCACTTGTGACGTACTGCAATTTGATTGGACAAAATCCTTTTCTACCTTGAACTCAACGCTTCTGTACGAATACACGACTACATTTCTTAGATTCGAATTGGAATGTAAGCTTTAGCTCTATTGAAGACATATATTAAGATGTTATTTGAATATTGTCGTTGACAAATCTCGTCCTTCTTCAACAATGTCAATTTAGGTAATTTCCACGCACTGTGTTTTTTCTGCGTATCGTGTTCCAATTTCATACATAGATTGTCTTGTAATATAATACGTAGTCTGGAACGGAGCGACCTATTATACGAATTAAATTGTTGTTTGAGTTGTTGATTATAAGCACGTTTTTTCGCAACAAGATACAACAGTTTGTAAAAAATCAGTAAGAAGTGGCTCTTTTTTAAATATACATTGTAAGTACAAATTGTTATAAGAACAAACATATGGTAAAGTACACAACCTTTAAAAACATCCTTTACATTATATTAATTATACTCCCCCCCCCCCGCAAACTTGTTTGGGTGGTGTATAAGAATCACCTTGTCTGTCTGTCTGTCTGTTGACATCTCTTATAATCTTATTACTCCTAAACCGCTTGATGTTAATGAAACTTAAGTACATTATATGTTGATGTGCATGAAGGATTTTTATTCACCTCGGATGTTATTAAGGGGAGATAATTGGATTTTGAAAGCGAAGTGGGATGTATTGCTTTGTGAACGTGCTCACAGTCAACACTTACAAAATATATTATAATTATATATAATGTATTATATTATATGCAAATAATACAACCAATTAAGATGATGATTTATATGACATATCTTTTTCTTAATTCAAAACATTCTAAAACGTTAATAGTATGGTAAAGTCGGGCGTCTGAGAAAATGGTACCTATTTTGTGTAGCCAAATCCTACAGTTTTCAACCTAGATCTCAGAAACTTTACAGAAAGATTGAAGTATTGAAGTTGAGCACCTCTTAGTATGGAATTGTTCCAGGATTTTTTTATTAATTTGCCAGACATGGGAACTTGGTCATTTTTCAGAGCATTTGCAGAAGACGTTACCTATTTTGTGTAATCAACTAGTCCTACATTTTTTTTTACTCAAACCTAAAAACTGAAACTTTACAGAAAGATTGCACATTTATTGAAGTTGCGCACCTGCTATTATGGAATTGTTTCACGATTTTTTTCTTATTTTCCAGACATGGGAACTTAGTCATTTAGAACATTTGCAGAAGAATACCTATATTGTGTAATAAACTCGTCCTATATTTCTTACACCTGACCTAAAACCATCCATGAAATTACAAACATTACCTATTTATTACTGCACTTGGATTTGCAACCAGACCATTTAAGACTTTTGCGATTTTTATGATTTCTTGTGATCTTGCTTTGTAGCTCACCTGACTCAAAGGGCATGTGAGATATTTTTATCACTTTGCATCTGTTGGCGTTGTTGTTGTTGTTGTCTAAATCTGTAAATTTAAAAAGGCTTCTTTTCTGAAACCGGTTAGACAAACACAACAAAACATACTAGCAATATTGTTTGGATGGTCCTTTATGAATTTTTCTATTCAAATTGAAAATTCTAAATGGCCGCCACCACAGGACATAGTTTAAAAAAGGACCCAATGGGGAAATAGTTTTAAAAGGCTTTCTCTCTGAAACCAGTTAAAATGGCGTCTCTGAAACTGGTTAACCAATCAAAACAATACTTTCTACCAATTTTGTTTGTATGGCTCTTTTTAAAGTTAATATGTTTTATGTCGATTGGAAAATTAAAATGGCCTTTACTGCAGGACTTGTTTAACATAAGACCATATGGGGAAAAGTTTTAAAAGGCTTCTCACAAGTTAACCAATCGAAACAAAACTTACAAGCAATATTGTCTGGTTGGTCCTCTATAAAGTTCTTTTTTTTATCTCAATTTTCTATTCTTGGTGTAGTATTTCAACCAAAAACTGCTATCAAAATATTAACTTTAAATAAAATAAAAGAATTATCTAAATATGGACCCCCTTAATTAAACATTTTGCAAAAAGTAATTAAAAAAATACTGTTTTAAGTGAGAAAAAAATTTAATCTACCGATAAGTATGTGCCTTACAGTGTGCTCTAGTCAATGATGGTAAAGTAAGTACCCCCCCCCCCCAGTTGTTGGTAAAAGTTAAGGTACAGAACTTTTCAATGTGTTGAACTGTATCTAAAAAGTGAATTATAATTGAAATTATATATATTGCTTTTACTTGACTTTAAGACTCGACTACATCCAAATGTTGATTAACACACTTTGCAAAATAAAAAAAATATATTAAGTATTTAAAACTATTAGGTTATACAAAAAAGTGTTATTTGTTATTAGTGCCAATGTTAATAGTAGCCTTGTATTTATGTCTGTTATCATTTGTTATGTATGCAAATAATTTAACAGGAACATAAATTCAGAAAAATATTATTACCGCTTTCTCATTTATTACTTTTATACGTATTAAATTAAACAATGTTACCCCTCTGTAAAGATAAGACAAACAGAAAAATGCATGTGATGCATGAAATGTACAAAACATGCCAAATGGGACTATTTGTAAATAAAACAACGCAGTACTAGTCCTTCGCAAATTTCCTGGGGAGAACCCTATATTTCATGTACTATGTATATTGGTTTCGAACTTTCTACTGGGGCCATACTGGGAGGATTCCTAGTGCTCAACCCACATAGCAGCCCAGCTTCATATTTTTCCATTTGCCATCAAAATTGTATTCCCTGTAACTCATTCCACCCTCATTTTCCGTTGATTTATTGTTTGTTAACTTGTTCCCATTCTGAATATAGCTGAAATACTGTTTACTGGACGTAAAGCAGACATCCAATCAATCAATCAATCGAACTTTCTACAGTGTTTGTATTGTAGCATGGGATATTTCATCAATTATTTTTGCTTCTATATCCATTCAAATAAATTGACAATAGATTAATAAATGTTGTTTGTAAACTTTCAGTTATAATCCACTAAATAACAATACAGATTGTTATGTACCAGAAATTGAAAAAAGCTCGCAAGTCATCTAAAATAACACAGTTTTTAAACAAACAAAGCAAAACCACATAAATCATTGATAAGATCTAGGAAATTTTCAATAGTTATTATTTTTAATTAATCATAATGCATGTACTGTTCTTATATTAAAATTCATTTTATTAATATACCAATTCAAATTGTAACTGCTTATCAAAAATGGTGTTTAACTGTTTGTTTTACAGTATAAGTATAAAAAAGCATGCTCTAATTAAGTAACAATACAAATAAAATTGTTAGTTTCTACCTATGTTATGTATGTGACAACCGAGATCCGAACACCTGAGATAGGAATTCATTGTAGATATGGGAGCTATCCCTGGACTTGAAAATTATATTGACATTGCAGAGGTGTCGAGTGAACCAAGTTTAAGACAAGGTTCAACTGTAGTATGTTTTATAATAATGCCAATAAATAACTTTTATAAGTGGAGTGTTATAATGAATAACCTCTTTTTGACTTGTCACGATCTGTAATTCGTGAAAAAAGACATTGCAGTGTACATGGTTCAAATAACGAAAAATGGTTAAAAATTGAATTTTTAGCCACTTTGCTCTAATTTTTACCAAAAATTTAGCTGTTTAGGTATACCAGTGTGTTTTAACTTAATTTAATCTGTAACAAAGCACAGACTCGTGTACCAGTAGATGATTTTTGAAGTTGTAACGTGTATTTATATCACACATTTAATGTATGTACCATTCTACAAAACATTAATAAGGGACGGGTGACAATATTTATTAATGCACTCATCTGGTTAAAAACAATGAGATGTTTAGTGATTAGTTAAAGGTCACAATATTGCACAAAAGTCATTTCATGCAGGGGAAGCAACTCTCAACTAATGCTGGTTATGTCTGCTAGAGTCTTTTTCAAAATTTATTTGACAACGGCTCTGTAAATGAACTTTGACTGAGGGAGAGGAAAATAGTTCTTATTTTGATATTTGACTGCGCCAAACTGTAGCATAGACAGTGGATTTATTATTCAATGGAATTTTAATATTGGAGCTGTATTTAAAAAGCAGTTTCATATAGAATTGATAAATAAATTTATTCAGATTATTTATTAAATGTATTTGGTATTTTTTTATCTGATTGTTCAAAGCCTATTTCTGGACTATTTTATGGGTGTAAGGGAGTTTCCATGAGTACCCTTCGGATTTTCTAAATTTGCTAAAATTTTTATCTGACATGGCACCCCGAAAATTTAATGTGATATACGTGAAATTATTCCGGTCGTTTTGAGGGGTCTCTCATTACTCAACGAAACTTGGTGCCTAAGTGAGAGCATAAAATGTCAATAGTTTCCCCTATACAAAAATAATTAAGAGGCCGTTGTCATTTATTGTACATTTTTATGCAAATGGACCTCAGACATTCTAAAAAATTAAGAATTTATTTCTTTTTCTGTTAAAAAAAGAATTAAATGCTGTATGATTGTACATGCAAGATATTTGAAAATTATAAATCATTTTATTTGTTTTTGGAATTGTGTTTCTAACATAGGAATCTTGTGTGTATAACTATCTTCAGTACATATTTTATTTGAAGAAGCAACCAAAGGTGAAATGCTCAGTCATTAATTATTAATTTTGTTGTTGAAGTGCAAAAGTACCTTCTTCATTTTTGTAATTTCCAGATACTAGTACATTGTGGGTGGCACAAATTTCATTTTGTTTTCATATGGAATGTAATATTTTTTATCAATAAATAAGTTAAGTACATTTATATTGAAATTGTAGTTCTTAATAAAAAAGATTAGTACTTTATTTTTATAATTTTTTTCTTTTTTTTTCAGATTGATAAAAAAAAGTTGATTGAGGAATACTTGAGATAGTTGTTAACTTATATAACAAGTTAGGTAAGTGTGTGTTTGTAAGATGATTTAAAATTATGAATATTTAATAAGCATGCACATTTTTTATGCTTCCCAAATGGGGGGCATATAATCAAAACTTTGTTCGTCCGTCCTTCGATGCATATTAATTTCAATTTACTTAAAATTAAATCATTCACAAGCTCCCCATTTTTGTTATTGTCAGCTTGAACATCTAACAACATCCCTTTACAGGTCATCGCAGGATGAACGTCTGTTTTGACCGATCAAAAACTGTGTTCACCAACCTTTAATCTTGGGGAATCCTCTGTCATTATTTGGAATCTCTCTGGTATTATTGTACCTTTTTCATCAGTAAACCAAAACTTAAGAGCTTACGTTTGATTAGTTAATTTTTTGGGGATACCCAAATTTTTCATCGGATAATATTTATATCAAAAGTTCAATCTGAAATGACATGTAATGGGATGTTGTTAGATATTCACAAAGATAATAACAAAAAGGGGGAGCTTGTGAAAGATTTAATTTTAAATTGATAATAATTGTAAAAATTATCCCCCTTATTTGTTTTGTCATGTTTCCTGGTTATCTTTCATTTCTTGGTAATAACGAGATAATTACAGCTGATATGAGTAAAAGTGCACTGCACAAGAGCCATCACTCTCTCAGCAGTTAGCTCACGTGGACCGAAGTTCTGTATAATCTTTTGCTATCACTTGACATCTGTCTGAAACTTTTGCAAAAATCTTCTCCCCTGAAAATGAGACATTTTTTTTCGAACTTGGCCACATTCACCCTTACGGTCATTGCTCACGCTAGATCAAAATTATTATCAGAAGTCACTTAATTTATACTGACAGGCAGATGCAGGTGAACAACAAGGATAAATTACTTTAAAGGTCTAGTTAATTAAAAAAAAAATTACATTTGTCATTAGTACACAAATTGATTGAATTATAAATGAAGTAAAACTAGGGGTAGAAAATATGTATTCTTTTGCTGTGAACTGTTTTCCAGTCATATTTTTATACTACACTTTATGTACAAAATGAAAGTCACTCAGGAACAAGCATACACTGCGCGAACATGATAAACATGACTGGTAAGAAAACGATTAATCAAAATGGGAATTAAACTGAAAGGCAACATAGGCAATTCTTAAAAATGGCAGGGCGATATTTACTTCGCTTTTGAAGATAATCTGGGATGAAGTAGGACTACTAATATGCCAGAGTAGCCCAACACGATCAATGGACAAAGATGGTCGCTGTTACTACAACAGTTGCTATGGGAGTTGAGGCCCTTTCATTATGATTTTTGACAAAATTTTCAATTTTTACAATATATTTTGAAAACTATAAGAGCTATATGTAGGTTGATATAGAAAAATTGCTTAAATGATCAGAACAACAATGCTTACAAAACACTCAAAATTTGTCAAACCTGTCCTGTAAGTTATTAGCATTTCATTGTGTAAATAACAATTGTTTAGCCTATATTTTATTTTTGTCCTAAAACGAAAAAAACTATAACGGGTAGAGTAAAACTGTAACATGGAAAAGTGATCAGCAGTACAAGTCCTAAAATTAACTAAATTGGTGTAAATTCGTCTGAGGCCTAAATTAAAACGTTTGTTTCCCTGTTCCCGACCGACCCAGAAATTGCCGCAGACTCAAACATTTTTTTGGTCCAAGTTCGGGATTTTTTTTAGCAGTTTTTTTCTGAAACTGATTAAAAATTTGTTTTCAATACTTTTGTTAAAAATTTCATGAGGGTATGGAGTCTATTCAATTGTGGTTACTGACTGCCCAAAGCTTATTATAACCCCCATGCTGTGTCAGAACCGATATTATATATGCATTAGAAAATTAACCCCCCCCCCACAAAAAAACAAAACAAACCTACCTACCTACCCATCTTGAAAAATGTGGGTAGGGCAGTGGGGAATCAAACATTTTTGTAATTGTGGCCTGATGTCTCCTCATAATTGCCCTTTAATGGTGATTGTTTTATGAAATTTTTCGTTTTTGTCCTGTAACTTAAAAACTTTAACAGGTTGAGTGAAAATTTAAACTTAAATAATCAGCATCAATTAAGTTATACAATTCACTTAATTTGTCAGAAATTTTCATATCCCTTCTAGAACGAATTATCGTACTACTCGCCCTTTTTTGGTAGAGGATACTAATTTAGTCTCATTACTCGTAATTTAGCAAAGCGAGAGTGAATCACTTTAGTACTTTGTTGTCCAAAAGAAGTTGCATATACAATCAAATGTGGTCTAACTTGATATCTTTCTACAGTGTCACAATGTTTTTATCTGTTTTGTGTTTAAAATCGATCATTATTGATACATGATGAAAGTATGAAAGTCAATTAATACAAGGTTATAAAAAAATCTCAATTCTGAACAATAGAATGTATTGTTAAATGTATTGCCCTATAGTGATCAGTCCGTCTTCAGAAACTAATCGTGTCCCTGCTGTTACTTTTTTTCTTTTGAAGTAGGCTTTGATATTTGGATTGTGGGTAGATAATATCAAGGAGATGTGTTGCATATCGTGGTTGATCACCTTTGACCTTGAACTTTGACCTTAAGTTTACATTATTGCTTTCTGAGTGACAAATTGATGTCCGGGCTGTAACTTTTAAATCTTTTGAGGTAGGCTTTTGATATTTGGAATGTGGGTAGATAATATCACGGTGATGTGTCGCATACCATGGTTCTTGACCATTGACCTTGAACTTTGACCTTAGGTCACATTATTGCTTTCTGAATGACAAATTCATGTCCGACCTGTACTTTTTAAATCTTTCAAGGTAGGCTTTTGATATTTCGAATGTGGGTAGATAATATCAAGACGATGTGTTACATACCATGGTTGATGACCTTTGACCTTGACTTTAAGGTCCGTGCGGCCCACAGAGATGGGTACCATCTCACTGATATCTAGGTATTCTAAAGAGATTAAATAGTTTGACAATAACTTTTTCCTTTTTCAGATAATGCCACGAAAAGCTAAAAAGTCTATTGCTGCTAAAGCTAAAGAAAGAAAAGAAAGGATGAGGAAATTGAGAGAAAAGCTGGCCTCATCACGAAAAAGTAATGAAAAGATTGTCAACTCTATAAACTGTCATAATAATGAAAAGAGCGTCAACTCTAAAAACTGTCCTAACAATGAAAAGAGCGTCAACTCTATAAACTGTCATAATAATGAAAAGAGCATCAACTCTAAAAACTGTTCTTTTAATGATAAAAAGAGCAATAACACTAAAGTGAGCTCTAAAAACTATCTTAATGATATAAAGAGGGATAAAATGACCTCTATAAACAAATTAACTGAACAGAATGAAATGACTAATAATTATGCTAATAGTAATGAAATTAATAATGAAAATACTACATCAATTTTCCAACATGAAAATAATAGATGTAATGCCTCAAAAAACAAATTAAATGATGAGAATATGGAAGCAAAGCAACATGTTTTTGTATCTGCAAGCTGTAAAATAGGAGATGAAAAGAGGAATACCTCGCTTGAAAAGGGTAAGATAGATGTGCAAAATAGTTTTGAAGTAAAGTTAAATTGTAAGTCAGTTACTAATTTAGCAACGACTGAAAATGTTGAACATAAAGATGAAAATAATATACCGATTCTAGAAAATATTGAAAAAATGAGTAAGACAGGAACAATTAAAATTGAGGGTGTTCTATCTAGTGTTTCTTCTAGTTTATTAGTGCAGGGTAGTTTTCACCAAGGAGACAATGTTGGAAGGCAGTGTGTAGCTAACTGTTTAGCAGCTCTAGCCCAAAGTAAGATGAAAGATGTAAAAAAATGGGATCAAAAGTACTTGGACAGTGTTTTAATGAACGGTAATGAGATTTATAGCTTGATTCATGGCACCAATCATCATCTATAGGTATCAGATCTGCCTACAAGCTTAGAAATATCTGGTGTGGTCATGAATTTCCAGCTAAAGGATAGTATTGATACAGTAATTGATACATCTGGAAGTATTGATTTTAGTAACTTTGGTAATTCCTTACCATTAGATGAGGCTTTACAAGAATCTCTCATTGAAACTGATGGATGTTTTATTTGTATAAAGGATACGACTTTTATGGTTCTTAAGCATAATCAGCTGTTATATCTGTTTGATTCTCATGCAAGAAATGAGTTTGCTTTACCAGACATAAATGGCAAAAGTATACTAATGCAGTTGATGAATGTTGCTCATCTTTATGATCATTGTTGTACCTTAGTTCAAAGCTACCAAGAAATTCCATCAATCAATGTTACAGGTATTACGGTTACTCTTGGGGAGGTTGAAAGTGGATCGAATGGTGTGAACCCAGTTCATACTAATTTAAATAATGAATGTTATAGTTCTGGATGTAGAGAGGACATTGAAAATAACAACCAAGAGTCTTTTGAAGTAAATGAAATGTTTGAGAAAATTTCCGATGTTGAAGAAATTTCAAATGCACATACTCATGGGTATATTGACAATAAGTTACATGATGATGTTGTATCTATTAAAACTGAAAACATTCATGCTGCTAACCCATGTGAAGATGTAATCATGACTAAAAGTATGTCTGATGTAGAAATTTCCTCTGAAAACCAGCCCATTGTCACCTACGATTTTAAAGCACTCAGTATTGCCAGCAAAAGAAATATCTGTTCTATTCTTAAAATTCCTGCCAAACATATATCTAGAACACATTCGTCAAATGTTTCTAAAATTGGACCTCCGAAAGAAATAAAATCAATAACAGGGGATGGAAATTGCTTCTTTAGATCAATTTCGTATGCTGTTTCAAATAGACAAGAACATTATCACACAGTGAGAACAGCCATAGTAAACCACATGTTGATAAATTCAGAATCCTTTCTTTCATTTTTGAGGCCTCAATTTAAAACTGTAAAGGAACATATTGAAAGTTTGAAAATGATAGAAAATGACTCAAGGGCAACTGAATTAGAAATTCTAGCTTCTTCAGATCTTTTGAAAACAAATATATATATACATTTTACAATGGGTCCTGGATAAAGTATTCACCATTACAGATAAATAATCAAAACAAATGTAATGATCAGTCAATTTACCTCAAGAATATTGGAAATCATTACGAGGTTGTAACATCTGTAGAAATGAATTGCAGTGACGGACAACAAAAACATAGTACCACGATGGGTTTGAAGAGGAAAACAAAGGAGTGGGAAAGGATAATTCATCCAAAAGTAGGGAATTGTGAAAACAAGAACAAAATATTCATATCAAAAGCTGTAAAGGAAAGAATAAAATACCAAACAAATAAGGACTTTAGACTTAACAAATTGTTTAAACAAAGAAAAAATTATCACTCAGAAACAGCTTATAAAGAGCAGTCGATCCAGACAGTTAAAAATAAATATAAAAATAACTGTATGTACAGAGATGTCTCTAAAGTACAAAGGAAAAAAGCATATAGGGAAAATGACAAAAATAGATTCATGAAAAGACAAAAGTATAAAACTGATAACAAATACAGAGAAAACTTGAAATTAACACTTGTTCACAAGTATAGGCTCAATAAAGAATACAGAGAAAATAAAAAACAAGCAAGTGTTATGAAGTATAAAGATGATCCACATTTCAAAACAAAGGTTAAATTAGCAAGTATTCGAAAATACAGAGATAATGAAGCTTAAAGAAGTAAGGTAAAATTAGCAAGTATTTTAAAATACAGGGATAATGAAGAACAAAGAAGTAAGGTAAAATTAGCAAGTATTCAGAAATACAGAGACAACGAATAACAAAGAAGTAAGGTAAAATTAGCAAGTATTCAGAAATACAGAGACAACCAAGAACAAAGAAGTAAGGTAAAATTAGCAAGTATTCAGAAATACAGAGACAACGAAGAACACAGAAGTAAGCTGAAATTGGCAAGTATTGTGAAATATAGATAACACGATGATGTCAAGAATAAAATACAACATCAGACTCAAGATAGAAGAATGAAGTCGAAAGAGAAATGTAAAAGCATTGAGTACGTGATTAAAACGTTTAGAGAAGATGTTAAGAAAGGGACAGAATATGTTTGTGCTTGTTGCTGTAGACTGTTCTTTGAATCGCAGGTACTGGCATGTAAAAGAGATAATTATGAGAAGACAACTAATAAGGCACAATCTATATTTGAGAAATGCATCTCTGAAAAATATTTGCACAAATGTCAAGACAGATGTCAGTTAATGTGTGAATTTTTAGGAACAAGCAGGACAAGTTTATGGGTTTGTTTCACTTGTCATAGAAAGGTATTAAAGGGTAAAGTTCCAGCAGATTCATTTTTCAATATGTTAGATTTAGAAACAGTTCCAAAAGAATTAGATTGTTTAAATACATTAAAGCAGCACTTAATAGCTCTTCACATACCTTTTATGAAATTACTATGCTTACCAAAAGGTGGACAAAAGGGAGTTCATGGACCTGTAGTTTGTGTTCCTTCAGATGTAAATAAAACTATATCCACTTTGCCAAGATCAGATGACGATAATCAAATGTTAAAAGTAAAACTAAAAAGAAAACTCAGTTATAAAGGATATGAAGAATATCAATTTGTGAATACAAACGCTTGGAAGAAGCATTACAGCTTTTGAAAAAAAAAATGGTATTCAGATATTAATATAAACAAAACATGGTTGAATCCGATTCCCGAGATCAATGATGAGCGCCATCTTGTTGATAATAACGTGGAAAATTCAGAATCAAAATCTAGTGATGTCAATATTATAGACGAGGAAAATGTCTCGAGTGTTGATGCTGGTGAACTGCATAATGAACCAGAAAGTTACCTTGACGATGGGTTGCAGGGAATTCAATTAGATATATGTTTGCAGCCAGCTGATATTGCACAAGAAACACTTGACTTGTGCTTTGACCAAGTGTTCAATCTTTCTCCTGCAGAAGGAAACAATCCTATAAGTATATTAAGAACAGAAGGTGTTGAAGGAAAAACATTTCCCGTACATTATCCTAGTGGTAAAAACACATTTGACGAGGAAAGAGAAGAAAACCTCTCTTTGGGCAGGTATTTTAACCTTCGGTTAATGAATGTAGACAACAGATTTGCGAAAGATGCATCGTACATATTTTTCAGCCAATATGTAACTGAACTGAACAGAGTTATTTCAAATGTCCAGATATCACTTCGGAAAGAATCAGCATTTTCTGTTGATGGAAAGAAGGTTACAGGAAAAATGTTGCGTGATAAGGAAACGCTAAAAAGTTTGTTTAAAAAAGATGACGCAATTAAATACTTGAGACCAGTTCGCGGAACACCGCCTTATTGGCAGAGTCCACAGAAAGATGTTTTTGCTATGATTCGCCAACTTGGTATTCCTACGTTTTTTTGTTCATTTTCCTCTGCAGATTTAAGATGGACCGAAATAGGAGAAACTATTCTTAAACAACAAGGTGATTTAAGAAAGTTTGATGAATTGTCGTGGAAAGAAAAGTGCAACATTCTCTGCAGCAACCCAGTTACTGTAGCAAGAATGTTCGATCATAGATTTCATACGTTTCTAAAAAAAGGTTATTATGTCAGAAGCTGAACCTATTGGGAAAGTGAAAGATTATTTTTACAGGGTAGAATTTCAACAGAGAGGTTCTCCGCACACACACTGCTTGTTTTGGATAGAGAATGCGCCTAAATTTGGTGAAGATAATGACGAAGCTGTCACAGCCTTCATTGACAAATATATCACTTGTAAAATACCAGAAAAAGATCTTGAACTTCGTGACATTGTTTTGACTGTACACCAACACAGCAAAAATCATTCAAAAACTTGTAAAAAAAGAGGGACTATCTGTCGGTTTAATTTTCCTAGACCTCCATCTAATCAGACGTTTATATCAAAACCAAAGGAATGCGTTGAGGCTGAAACAAATGAGGAAACGGACAAGCAGAAATTAACTGTTCTATGGGACATAATAAAAACAGTCAGGATGAAAATATTACTACTTGTGACCTGTTTCAGAAAGCAGGACTTTCTCAAGAAGAATTTGAGAAGTGCTTTAGGTCTGTCACAAAAAGAAATACTGTTGCACTTCAGAGAAAGCCAAATGAGGTTTACATCAACCAATACAACCCACATTTGTTGAGAGCGTGTAATGCAAATACGGATATACAGTTTGTTCTGGATGCATTTGCATGTGTTGTTTACATTATTAGTTATGTCAGCAAAACAGAGCGTGAGCTTGGATTGTTGTTACAACAGACTCAAAATGAAGCTTCTGAGGGGAATTAAAATGCTCAGCAAATGATGAGAAAAATTGGTACTGCGTATCTACACCATAGAGAGATAAGTGCCCAAGAAGCTGTGTTCAGAGTTATTGGGTTAAAATTAAAAGAATGTTCTAGAAAAGTCGAATATATCCCAGTTGGCGAAAACCCATACAGACTTAGTGTTCCATTGAAGGAACTTGAAAAGAAGCAAGCATCTTTGGCTGTAAAGAAGCGAATACACTTGGAAGAAAATGATGATGAAACTGATGAAAACATATGGATGACGAGTAAAGTTGACCGCTACAAAGGCTGTCCTTTAGAACAAATGTTTCAGAAAATGTGTTTGGCACAATTTTGTTCTGAATTCAGTTTAGTCGTAAAATCCCAATTACCAAAGAAACTAAATAAGGAAACAACATTTAAACTTGATGGCAATCTTGGGTACATTCGTAAGCGAACGATAACATCACCTGCTGTTGTAAGATTTCCAAGGTTCAACGTTGAAACTTCAGCCGAAAAGTACTATCACAGCATATTGCAGTTGTTTTTGCCGTATCGAAGTGATGACCAGCTAAAACCACCACAGTTTGAGACGTACGAAGATTTTTACAAAACTGGTTTTATAAAGTTTCCAGGGGATGAATCTCTTTTATCTGTAAAACAGATTGTTGACAGCAGCATGTCAGATTATGTTAAGAATGGAAGCATATTAGATGCAGCAGAAAAACTGTTTGAACAACAAGCACCACAGGAAGATGGAGGACAGCTTTGTCCAGAAACAGAGGTTGAAAGAAGAGAATGTATTGAAGAAGGCACAATTTCAACAGTTGTAGAAGATCAGCAGCCCGAAGAAGCAATTCCAGACTTGAAAATCTCAAAAAATAACCCCAGTGTAGGTTCGAATTTACTTTGTAGAACTGCTTTTCAGCGGGATGAAATTGTCCCACTTCTGAGAAATTTGAATACAAAACAAAGACAAGTTTTTTATAAAGTACGAGAATGGTGCATCAAAAAGGTATATGGCCACGACGTGAAACCTTTTCATGTTTTTATCACAGGCGGTGCTGGCACTGGAAAAAGTCATTTGATAAAATGCATACAGTATGAAGCATCCAGAATATTAGAACGTATTTCTGATAGCCCTGATGATATTAATGTTTTATTAACTGCTCCAACAGGAACGGCAGCTTTTAATATAAATGGTATAACCATTCATAGTGCTATGGGCATTTTTAGATCCCTCTCAGCTATCATGCAACACTTTATGAAGATAAAATAAATTCATTGCGATCGAAACTTGAAAATCTTCACATTCTCATTATAGATGCAATTTCAATGGTAAGCAAACGACTTATGTTTTTTATTCATGAAAGACTTAGACAAATTAAAAAAATGCCAGAAACATGTTTCTTTGGTGGAGTCTCTGTTATAGCTGTCGGTGATTTTTACCAGTTGCCACCATTAAGAACAAAGAGATCAGATAAACTGTATGTTGTTGATTTGTCTAATCCTTTAAATTATTTAAGGAATGGTCTGTTTACAGTCGTAGAATTAAATGAAGTAATGCGACAGCGAGAAGATGGATTATTTGCAATGCTACTAAACCACTTACGAGTAAAGCAAAGAAATCAAAAATTGGAACCCGCAGATTTGGAATCACTAAGACAATGCATAAATGATGGACCAGATGATGCACTTCATATTTTTGCCACCAACGAAGAACTTCATAGGCACAATAACGAAATGATAATGAAAGTCTGCTCAAATAAAAAATTGGTTGAAGCTGAAGATTTTGACAAGGACAAGACATCAGGTAAATTGATTAGAAGACAAATAAGTTTCACAGCATCTGATATCTGTCTTCCACGTTCCATTCTATTAGCAGAAGGGGCACGAGTCATGTTGATAACAAATGAAGATGTCAACGATGGTTTGGTGAATGGAGTTATGGGGACAGTTGCAGAAATTCCTTATTTTTCTTACAGGACACTACCTGGTGTAATCAACATTCATTTTGATAATGAAAAGGTTGGCAAAAATTCCAAGTTTCAAAAAGTTGTCAATGGAAAAAGATGTGTTGGTTTAAAGCCTTCAACTGAGGAAGTACCAATAAAAAATGGTATAAGAAAACAATATCCCTTACAACTAGCATGGGCATGTACCATCCACAAAGTTCAGGGTCTTACTGTGAACGAATGTGTTGTTGACTTGAAAAAGTGTTTCGCATTTGGTCAGTCATATGTTGCCCTCAGTCGTGTCACATAAAAAAATGGACTTCATTTAACAAACATAGACGACAAGACATTGGACAAAAAAATTTTTGTGTGATTCAGATATTTTGGAAGGGGTTGCAGCAATGCCACATTTCTTACCTGAACAGTCTAAAAGTACAAAAGTAGGAACAGAATTTCTTAAAATAATTTATCACAATATTCAGGGTTTACATCAACACATAGAAGACTTGAAATGCAATGAGGACTTTCAAGATGCCGATTTTCTCTGTTTATCTTAAACCTGGCTTAAAAAATTTTCAGATTTGGAAGTACTCAGCTGTTATAAACTTCGACATGTGCCAAGATCAGCTGCCTTCAGTGCTACTGATTCTTGTTATTCATTCATAAAAGAAATGCAGCATGGGGGAGTTGGTGTATTTTTCAAACCCGAATCGGAATTTGAAGAGATATAAAATATATCTAGTAATCTCGAGTGCATTGTTTTTAAAATTCCATCTGTGAATATTGTTGTAGCTACTGTTTACAGAAGTCAGAAATATACAGTGGAAAGATTTTAGAACTCTTGTCTTAAGATTAGAAATGTTGACTGATAAAATTATCATTGTGGGCGATTTTAATCAGGATATACTTAAGGGTAATAGTTCAGTTCTTACTTTCATGGAGTCGAAAGGTTTTCAACAACTCGTAAAAGAAGCAACCACAGAATTTGGCACCTTGATTGATCATGTTTTTGTGAGAGGATGCTCTGAAGTTGAAGTTTCAGTGTTGCCCACGTACTACAGTTACCACGAAGCACTAAAAATTTGTTTAAAGCACAAACACAATTGAAATAAGCATAAATCATCAATTGAAAATTGTGTATACTAACTTTAAGCAAAGGCAAAAATGTTAACTACTGACGATAGTTTTGAGTGAAAACTGTTATTGTTTGGTGACATAATGGGGAAATAAATAATATTATGAATAAACCAGTGACCATGATTTATACAAAAATATGCCTCCTAAAGTCCAACCCTACGACCTCGTCGTGGGAGGTGGATTACAGCGCAAGTCATTTTGTGCTGTTGCTGACAGGGCTCTGGCAATTTGTTTTCAGGTCTGGACAAAACGTTTGATGTTAGTCCTAGAATCCTCTGCCGTCCAACGCTTTTTTTTGCGTCCCACGCAAAACAAAAAATTAAAATTAAAAAAGCGTTGGACGGCAGAGGATTCTCGAACTAGTTTGATATTTAATATATACGCGTGCTGAACATTTTACAAATTTAAAGATTGCGAAAATTATTGTAACTTGTCAAATTACATGTGTATTATACTCTTTAATTACAACTAACATCCATGAAAAATAAGTAACATAATCGCACGTATAAAATCGTACGAGTTTCAATTTGTTATTAATGTAAAAGACGCGGGACTTTTTAGTTCATAAAGTCTCAAAAGATAACGTTTATATTTGCGAAAATAAAATGGTATACAAATGGCCGTCCGTCGTCAACATTTCTCACTGTATCTTTGAATGACTTCAAAATTTTTCTTCGAACTGCACACATTTATTCATTATATGAGCAGGGGCCTCGGTGGCCGAGGGGTCAAGGTAGTTCGTTTACTATTGATTACGTGGTCTGTCAACACTGATATTGCGGGTTCGATTCTCACTGCAGGCAGGGTGTACTCGACTACAATCTTAATTGACAAGGATTGCCAGTTTTCCTACCGCAGGTCGGGGGTTTTCTCCGGGTACTCCGGCTTCCTCCCCCAATAAAAACTGGACGCCATGATATAGCTGAAAGTGGCGTTAAACACCATCAAACAAACAAACATTATATGAGCATTAGTCTGTTTACTTTAAGTATTCTAATTTTTCGTTATAAGGACTTTGTTCCTGAAAAGGGGTAAGGGATATTTTAGTTTTCAGACTATAACTCGTTCAAACTCTTCTGTCAATTTTCTTCAAATCTTAGGTGGAGGCCTCGGCGGCCGAGTGGTCAAGGTAATTCGTCTACTATTGATCACGTGGTCTGTCAACACTGAGATTGCTGATTCGATTCTCACAGCAGGCAGGGTGTACTCGACTCCAATCTTAATTGTCAAGGATTGCCAGTTTTCCTACCGCAGGTCGGGGGTTCTCTCCGGGTACTCCGGCTTCCTCCCCCAATAAAAACTGGACGCCATGAAATAGCTGAAAAATTGCTGAAAGTGGCGTTAAAACACCATTCAAACAAACAAAAACAATCAAATCTTAGGTAATAATTAACCTGATAGATTTAAGCTCCTTTCGTTTTTGGTATAATTCGTTTGTTGTTGGTAGTTGTTTGACTGTTTATGAATAAAGGGGTATGTTTTACTTGCCAGACTCGTTCTCAAAACGCTTTTCAGTTTTTTTTTAAACTTTGGGGGAATTGTTTATTTCAATAAATGTCACATTTATCAAAATGAAAAATTCAAAATCCTTCCAAGAAAACTGAGATCAGTGCAGATTTATGCATTCATAAAGTATATTGATTTTGTCCTTACCTTCAGACCTGCGTATCATGTACTCTTTGCTGCTTAACTGTCAACTCATGCTCATTTCTGATAGGCACATTATTACCAAGTGTACAAATTAAAATTTCTTATGTGGAGTGTAAACAAAGTTTGCTTTGACAATTTACTGATTGGTGTAATATCCTCAGGTACTGGTAAGTAAAAACAAATGGTAATGCAAAACTTCCTTGCTTTGTTCAATCATTTTAATCATTGTTCATTTTATGTTGTTAATCTCGAAAATCTATTTCGTACATTGGTTTGAGTCTTTACCATTCCTGGCCCCATTTTCCAACCTAGAATTTCTAATGTGGATAACCAGTTTTCCTACCGAAATTCATGGGTACTCCGACTTCCTCCCCAATAAAACTTTGTTATGGCTGAAAGTGGCGTTAAACATTCAAACAAAACAAACCAATGTGGATAGTATTATACACCGTTGTTTATAGAATGTTTAACCAAATAATGCAACGAGCATAAAAGCTATTATAGCTTCATAAGATATGAATCCAAGATGAAACGCCTCGCGACCGTCACAAATAATGGAACAAGCTGATTACGTGTATGTATAAGTTGTCATATTTATTGAAAAAGTGTCCAAAGCTATCTAATAAAGTTGTCAATTGATCGGTTTTGGGGAAATTAAAGAATGATACACCAGCTGGAGAAAGGGCCTTTTAAGGGTTAATGGAATGTTACATTATGTGTTACTGGCTTGTTGAGGGAATCTTTCTGTCATAATTTAAAAATTTAAAAGCCAAACCATGTGCTGGCCCCATTTCTTGTATTAAGATACTGCGGCCATCGGTGTTTTAAATTTGCCTATCGGTTTCACAGAAAAAAAATTAAGTTGACTACGATTAACTGTTCGCATGTGTGTAAAATCGGGTATTTATGTTTGTCCGATATTATTAACACGGTATAATGAAGATGTAGAATCTTCATTGCTATATATACTATGTTGCAAATGGATGACATAAATTAACTTATATTATTTATTTATTATCGCATTTTTAAAACAATGAGATATACTTGACCATTTTGACTTAAAAAGTTCATATATTGTGTTTTTGTTGCTTATCATTCAATGGAGAATGTGTGTTTGCAATGAATGACTTATATCATTGCACAAGTGAAACGAAATGACATATATGGTTATAAATAATCAACAATCAGTAGATTTATATTCCTATTGTCTTATTGTCTTAAATTTTATGAAGAAACTCATTTCAATATCTTTAAAAATAGCGAAGGTCAAAAACTAGTACGTGACCTTGACCCATGCAAGTTTTCAAGGTCAAATGGCATTGGGGTCTATGGTGAAGGCCCCATGCCTCTATCATTAATAGTTAATGAGTTACATCTGAAAAAACAAATAAGTTACATATATAATAGGAGATAACTCCTATAAAATGAAGCGAAATCCGTTTACTGCAAATTTTTAAAAGTTGCTACTTTGAAAGACCAACATTTTGCACTCTTTAGTTTCCCTTTACCATTAATAGTTAATGAGTAACATGTGACTAACCAATAAGTTACATATATAATGGGAGATAACTCCTACAAAACGAAGTCAAATCATTTCCCTGTAAATGTAACAAAGTTGCTCCTATAAGAGATCAACATTTTGCACTCTTTAGTTTCCCTCTATCATTAATAGTTAATGAGTTACATGTGCAAAAACCAGTAAGTTACATATATAATGGGAGATAACTCCTATAAATGACTTCAAATCCTTATCCTGTAAATGTGACAAAGTTGCTTCTTTGAGATATCAACATTTTGCACTCTTTCGTTTCCCTGTATTATTAATAGTGAATGAGTTACATGTGAAAAACCAATAAATTACATATATAATGGGAGATAACTCATATAAAATGAAGTCAAATCCTTGCCCTGTAAATGTAACAAAGTTGCTCCTTTAAGAGGTCAACATTTTGCATTCTTTAGTTTCCCTCTGTCATTAATAGTTTATGAGTACCATGTGAACAACCAATCAGTTACATATATAATGGGAGATAACTCCTATAAAATGAAGTAAAATCCGTTTAATGCAAATCACTGCACGAAAAATCGTCTTTTGTTCACATTTTGTCAAGCCCAAAATATTATCAAAAGTTCACCTATCTCCGAAGTCCATATTTTGTTAAATTTTGTGGCAGAAAAGGCAACCTTTGACCTTTTGTATTTGAGAAATGTGAACGACAGACAATATTTGATCTTTCATTAAAATTAAAAGATGAATGACAGGTCATCTTTGAAATTTCGTTCAAACTGAAAGGTGAACAATATATTTACTGGGACATTTTGTGTACACTGACAGGTGGACGACAGGTCATCTGCGACATTTGTTCCTAATAAAAGAGGAACGATATGTAATCTCAGAAATTTTGTTGATACTGACAGGTGGATGAAAGGTCACCCAAGACATTTCAACAAGTCCACCACAAATCATCTACAACGACATGTTATATGGACATTTAGTTTATAATGAAGGTGGATGAATAGTCATCTGTGACATTTGATCATATTAATTTAAAATGTGAAGAATTTGTTATATTGTTGGTGTTGACAGTTTAATGACATTTTGCTGCAATATCAAATAAATAATACAAAACTTTGATATTTTTATCTTTCCTAGTAGTGGTACAGTATTGTATCAATATTGATCTCAATTCCAAAATCTTCAAACAATACTGTAATGTTAAACTAATGAGAAATTCAGTGTCATACAATATTGAGCAATGTCATGAATTTCAGGCGTATACTTTTGAACTTAAAAACGCTCCTGTGATTTAAATGACACCTTTAAATTGGACCTTTAATATCTATCTTAAGAATGATAAAACCAACAGAAAATTTATGTTAACATTTATTAATTAGAAGCATTTGTAATAAGAACATTACACTATATATGTAAGTATTTAAAAATATACAAAATAAAAACACCACATCATACTATTATACTATTTTTAACAGTGTCTACAAAGATAGTTCAGAAGTTAGTTGTCACTATATATTTCTTCGTTTTTTTTGTGCATTTCTTTTCTTTCCTTTCCACATAAATTTTATTTGTGTACACTTGACATTAATGAGAAAATACTTCCTTACAAACATACCACAATGCAGCATTAAATTATATTTATAACAAATTACAAGCAGCAAATATCTCTGCATACTAAAAAAATACAGCACTATACTATTGTAACTTCACTTGATCTAAGAATCTTTAAAGAGCTTAAATATTACCATTTATAAGAAAAAATCTAACATATATATAGATATATGAAAAAAGAAAATGTAAAACTCGTTATTAATTTGCTTTAGAAGGGGTTGATCACAAATTTGTCCAAGATGAGAAAGAAAATGGTTACGAAATTAAACATTTAACTACACGAAAACAATGACCGAATTCATACAAAACTTAACATCTAATACAAACTACATATTGCTTGAATCCTAGCATTCTCTTTAAATGTTTTGATAACTGGTATATGTTTTCAGAGTAAGTCCTCTCATCTTTGGAATACACACACGATTTAAAAAGACAGCAACTTAAAAATGCCTATATAATTTTCAAAAGGTCACAGCAGCATCAGAAGTATATTAAATATACTGCCATAATGCCACAAAACCAGTATGTTTGCTTCCCTATTTCTTACTCAAATTCTAAATTTTTGTTAATGTTGTCTTCATTTAAGTCATCCTAACCTGAATTTGCCTCAAAACAGGCTTCAGTACCTTCTAAATTGTTATACAATTGTGATAGAATATAATTTTCTCATATGATCAAAATAAAATTTCAGTTTTTCAAAACTAATGTCATTTTGATTTTAACTATCTAACTAATTGGCGCATCATCAGTCAATAAATTAATGTCGCAAACTCTTATATTGCATTATAATAAATGCTTATGGACTTGTCTGTCAGAAATAACTTTTTCATTTCATGTTGCATTCTAAATACCATCTATGTATTAATATCTAACACAATGGCTTGCTCAGATTTGCTTGGTGTATAAACTGTGTAATCTAAGAGAAGCAGCTTCACTGGTTTGTGTACACCTTTTCTCCCAATGCAATGAGTAGCGGCTTCACTGATTCGTGTGCACGCTTTCTCCCAATGCAAGGAGTAGCGGCTTCACTGGTTCGTGTGCACACTTTTTCCCAAAGCAAGGGATTAGGGGCTCACTGGTTTGGGTGCATGCTTTCTCCCAATGCAAGGAGTAGCGGCTTCACTTGTTTGTGTGCACGCTTTTGCCCAAAGCAAGGAGTAACAGCTTCACTGGTTTGTGTGCACGCTTTCTCCCAATGCAAGGAGTAGCGGCTTCACTAGTTTGTGTGCATGCTTTCTCCCCAAGGGCAGCGGCTTCACAGAATTGTGTGCACACTCCCATTAAAAAACAGAAGCTTAGTGTGCATGCTTTCTCCTAGGTATTGCAGCTCATTTACCAATAAATTAAGCGTGTCATTGTAACTTCATTCTTGCAATAAGAACAAGAGCATCAGAAAAAATATTCCTCCAAACTAATCAACTATTGTTTAATATTTTCCTAATACTGTAATGATATTTTAACTATTCTATAACTAGTACATATTGTTGACAACTAGAGAATTTCAATTCAGTGACTACAAACTTCACATTCAATCATTAATTTGCTTATATTTCCTTTGCAAGAATCTTGCACTTCTCTGGTATTTTACCATGTTTGAAAACAAAGTCTCTTTCTTTAAGATATTGATTATTTTCACTAGGAACAACAGTTTCTTCTCTAAATGTTCTATACACTTGGTGGCCACTTCAAGTTCAATTATGATTTGTTTTTCTGTACCTGAAATGGAATGCAAAATTGAAACAATCAAAATATTTTATAACTACAACCAACAGAAAAATGATATCATAATGTGTTTAAAGTTGGACCAAAAAATGATTTTTGATGGCAAATATTTTGAAGTGACTGTATACCATACTAGTAAAATTTGTATTAAAATTGACTGAAACCTAGTAAACAAGTTTGACATGTCAAAATTCAAACGGGGCCTCGGTGGCCGAGTGGTCAAGGTAGTTCGTCTACTATTGATCACGTGGTCTGTCAACACTGAGATTGCGGGTTCGATTCTCACTGCAGGCAGGGTGTACTCGACTCCAATCTTAATTGACAAGGATTGCCAGTTTTCCTGCCGAAGGTCGGGGGTTTTCTCCGGGTACTCCGGCTTCCTCCCCCAATAAAAACTAGACGCCATGATATAGCTGAAAAATTGCTGAAAGTGGCGTTAAACACCGCCAAACAAACAAAATTCAAACTGCAAAATTTCCAAGTGACAGTGTCATACCACAGTCGGCGAAAATCCTCGGTACGGTCTGCCAAAATATGACTAGATACAATATTTTTACCCCATGTGACGGCCCAAATGACCGGCACACAAAAATCACTATAATTGTTGTTTTATTTCTCTACTTCATCAGATGTATGACAGCCAAGTTCTGGTACAGGTTTCCATTATTTATTCTGTTACCAGATTTTGGGAGATAAAAAACCCACACACAATTCAAACTTTTGATCTTTATATCTACCCAGTAATTAAGGGCAGAAACATTTTAATACAGGAAGTAGAACATACATATAAATTCAATTAAAATTTAACCTGCTTTTGATTCTTTGCTTTGTGTCCCCTTACTCTTCTTGCTTTAACCATTTCTTTCCTCATTCTTGTAAACTCCTTTGTAAAATTACATGTAAAAATTAAAATAAGTACTTATGAAAAGTAAAAACTAAATTTTAACTAAGCAACATATCCTACTAGTATGAACAGCTGTGTCTGGCATGAAAGCACGATACATTTACCCCCATTCAGGTATCAGAGGCCTCGGTAGCCGAGTGGTTAAGGTAGTTCGTCTACTATTGATCATATGGCCTGTCAACACTGAGGTTGCTGGTTCGAGTCAAACTGTGGGTAGGGTGTAATAGACTTCAATATTAATTGTACAAGGATTGCCAGTTTTCCTACTGAAGGTCGGGGGTTGCTGCAGGTACTCCAGCTTCCCCCCCCCCCCCAATAAATACATAGGAGTAGGCGGGGCTTTATTACCGTAGTATAATATTTGGGTTATTCAATGGAATTTATGTAAATTATGTTACAAAATATAACACGACTTCTATTAGTTTTATTACAACACCTCCCCCCTACCTCCTTTGTAAATCTCATCAGATGAATGCTCCTGGATCAATAACTGAGTAGGAGTCAAACATGTTTAACACAGAGATAATAACATTTGTAAGACTCGCCAGAAGTTATTATTTTTAATAAGCTGATAATTTATTGTGGCTTACCATTCCTTCAATGAATCTGTATTTAGACATCTTGTCGAAGCAATTTCTTGCCCTGCTGCAAACCACAAAATTATGAATTATAGTAAACACATCTCCATAGCTGAGCTTCAATGGTTCAGTTATACATGTATTGATGATTGTGTACTTTCATACGAAAATCTGCTAAGGTTTAGGTAGCAATATTTACCTACAAAAAAACACAATATATAAATAACATGAATAATATTCAAAGAAATACACGGTTTATATTGGAGAACTATATTCGTCGATAATGAGAAGCAGTCCAAAAGAACGATACATAAAATGGTATCATAACACTAGGCATTTACATTGTATAAATATATTTAGTCATTAAATTTTATAAATTAATAAGCATATGTTGGCCCATTTCTTTGATTACTTTATATTTTGTCCTACGTCATGTATACAGAGTATTAATGTATATCAAGCCACAAGAATGTAAATTATGTATTGATGAATAAAATGATGCCCTTTTGACAGATTTGTATCTTTGTATCACAATTTTAGTACCTTAAGGCGGTATCAAGTCAGTTAGCCCCTGACTTATGTTTCAACCAGATAACTGTTCGCTCTGGGTTGTTTCCCCACAGTAAAATATATAATACTTTACATATATAGCCTTTTGACAATGTTTTTTTAAGATGATAAGTTTATGCAAATACTACGACCTCATTGATATTTTGGTGATTCAGTAGATACATTATATTGTACCTAGAGTTTAAAATTGTTATTTTTTAAAATAACTTCAAAACGTAAAATGTGTTTATTACTTTATCTTTAATGTTAGGCCAAACAAAAAAATATGTTTGTTTCCGGTTACATAGAATTATAAAATAGGAAGGTACTCATAGGACGATTTTTTTTTTGGGAATCATGTTGGTTAAATTAGTAATGTTGGGGCGGAAGTATTTATAGGATAATTAATTGGGCGGAGTGAATATCCAAAATATGATCACGAGTGCCGCATAACGTATCTGATTAAACGAGTGCGTGGAACTTGTTCCGCGCATGAGTTCAATCTGATGCTTTATGCGGCACGAGTGATCATATTTTGGATATTCACGATGCCGAATTGATTATCCTATTTATTATATAGATCAAAATTGTTTTCGTCAAATTTTAATGCTTAATCCTAAATTTTATGAACGGCGGATGAATATCTGTATAGTACAAAACCAACGGCGGGCAAAAACCCGAGAGTGAAAATAAACGATAATTTTCACATGTGATTTACTGTGATTTCTGTCACTCGGAAAATTTGATATTTCATCTCTATCTATATAATAAGAAAATATAACTAAAACCCAGTTTTCCGGTTCAAAGTAACCTCCGTTAAAACGCAAAAAAAACCTTTAGGGTCGGCTTCAAAAAAATAGGTAGGTTCGGGTAACCGGAAACACACATTTTTTTTGGCCATATATCAGTTTCTGAGGCAAAATGACCCCCCCCCCCGCCCCACGGCTTAAAAGGGGTATTTATATGAGACTTCAAATTTGTCCACGATGGAAAATCAAAATTGGTTTAACTCCGGATCCATTTTCAAAATTTTAGTACAAATTAAATGTACTTTTTTTAACTATAAAAAACCAACTATTAGCAAAAATTTATGAAATACTGAACATTTACTAAGATATGAGAGTATACTACTACTATTCTAGTTGAATAGATGTCCTTATGGATATTTTTTAGTATCCAAGTTGAATTTGAAGTACATGTAGTAATAATACATGTGTCAAATAAACAAAATGTGCCTTTTTGTTTCTAAAATAGAAAATGTAACAAAGTGTGCTAGTTATTAAGTATTTAAAATATACATTGAAAGGATGTTGACAAGCACATTTTTATACAGCTATTTATTTATTTAAAAATGGAAAGTGTTGATAGTGTGCACCAGCACAGTGAAAATTTTGTGGTAACATCTATAAATATATTTTTATTTATAAATTGTATTATAATGTAAAAGTATGTTATTTTACACTGTACACTTACCAAAATTTAAATTGAATAATTATAAAACATAAATTATATTAAGATACTACAGATTCTACTTACACAAAATACAAGGCCACAGTGCACATGGCTTCGTGCGTTTGCGCGTGTGCCGGAATCGATATCATTAACCACATCCAATCAGCATCTCAATTTTCTAAATGCCAGGCCTCGGCGCCTATTTTTAAAGACGGTGCTAACCTTTCAGTAAAAAAGTCAAGATTACGCGCTTTCATTCTTGTGAACTTAGTAGTTCGAACAATTATTATGGTTAGTGTTGTATTTGATATCTCAGACGATGAAATTCTTGAGGATTCAGCACTGTCAGTAGGTTTACTGATAAACAAGAATGTCCAGATTGAAATTTACCACTGACGCACATGACATCGACTGCCACATTGTTCTATTTATACTCAGCAAAGTGTTGACTCCGACGATGAAAGTACTTCAGATCAGGTATTTATATCCAAGAATACATAAATCTGTTTTATCTTTGAGTTTGTCCACTGCATTCAAGCAATGGAAAATCACACCCAACAGAACACATATCCGCCATATTGCAAATTGAAAGGGGAGATAATCATACATAAGCATTTATTGTCTGAATATAGTTCACATTATATGAATGACTTATATTTCATGTATTATGTTTTTAACAAGCTATACTGCAAAAATATTATTTTTATTTAAATATTGTACTTAAAATTGTACTTGCTTCTGTGTGTGGTTTGGGGTGGGGGGGGGGTGGGGGCTAGATGAAGGGGTTAGTGTCATAACTGTTTGAATAATAATGACTTTTATATGCAATATCTGTCATTTTCTAATGTTCAGATTGTAAAAAGAAACTACTAAAATTGAAGAGGATTTAGAGTACTTGCAAATGAATTTGTTATTTTTTTTCAGATGCTATTAACAGATACATGTACTGCCAGACAAAAGAAGCAGGAACGACAATCTAGACGTCTAGAAAAAGAAGAAAACATCACTAGAACGGGAAAAAAGAAGTATGTTACGATAATACTTTTTTCAGTCTTGAATTTCTTTGAGTGTATAAATAAAAAGGAGATGATCAGAATACATATGTTAAAAGCAAATCACAACCTTCACTGATGAGCAAATGCTTACTAATTTAATATGGAGTGTTCTAAATGACAAATTCGAAACAGTAGAAAGCAACTGTTAACTTTCAACCATTAGCTGTTATCTGTTTTTTTTTTTAAATTGACATTGTTGTTAATTGTTATAATGTAAATAAAAACACTGTTTGCTGTTTAATAATACTAGTCAGAACACTGTTTACTAATTACATGATTTTTTCTGTTATCTGTTAATTCATTTTAATCACCACTTATTTCAATGTAATTGAGTCTCCATATGAAGGGAGGGATGTACATAAGATCACATACTAGTTACTATGGAAACACTAATTAATTAATGCATTTTTTCACCGTATCGCCCTTTGATGAGATTCTGCTGTTATCTGTTTTTTCGATTTATGAACTCACTGTATTGTTTTCTCATGTAAATTGCTTTTATCTGTTAGTGTTATCATTATTTTAAATTTACTGTTATTTTGGGAAAAATATACGAATTGTTACCATGTTAATGGACCCCCCCCCCCTCCAGCCCCCTCAGCTCCCAAATGTTCAGTTTTATGGATGTTTTATACAAAATGTCAACATTTATTATTATTACATAATGTGCCACATATCATTTTAGTTAGGTCTAGATCTGTAACACACACACATACACTGTATATTTTTCAGAAAGCCAAGCGGATAATAGCTGCACTAGACAATATGGAGATCAGAGATATCGAGAAGATAAGACCCGTCTTAATGGCCTATATATGTCCTCATATGACATGTATGAGGAATGTCAAGATGGATTTATTACATACTAGACATCTTCGAAGCTGGATAAATTTATAGAATAAAAGATAAAATTAGACTGTAAATTTATTGACATTTCTTCAATCAAAAGCAGAAAGGACAGAAAATGAGCAACCAGAAATGAACTAGAACACCTTCCTCTTGGATTGTAAAACAGATTGAAAAATGTACATATTGACATAATGAGCATTTATTCAATAAATCGTTAAATTGTTTCTTTTTTATGTAATATTTATCCACTTGAAAATGAGAAAATTGTAACACCTTAGGGATTAATTGCCATTAGACAAGCCTGTCAGCTCAGTGATATATACAGGCAATTGTACATTAGCTAGTACACTTTTAACTCTACTTTCTTAATGCTGTGTCATCTTGAATTCCTTGACCATTGTTCAAGTTAGTGGTCATCCTATTGATACAAATTCAACAGTCCAATATTGGAGCTTAAGTGAGCACAATGTCAGCAATATTTCTAGAGTAAAACTTGCACAAACTTTTCATTGAACTAGACATGTTCTTTTTCATCACAAGTCTGTTATTGTTGATAAATGTAAGTGAGCAATGATGCTCACTGATTTACAAAATGAGAGGTCAAGGTGGACATTTGTGGAATGCTGATTCTGGATAGGTTGAAAAAACCAAATCCACGTGAGCCGACCTGTGCATGCAGCTTTTTTTCATCATATCATCTTTCCCCTAACCTAAATGTCCATTTTGTAATATTATCCATGAAAAATATGGAAATTCATAACATTTTGACCATATTTTAGATTATAACAAGTAACCTTTTGTGCAATTTTTTGTAATTTCATCAATACAAAAGGAGACCTTTTGGATTTTAATTTGGTCAAAATACCATATGACCTTGGTCTTTTGGTTTTGAAAATAGCATCTGTGGACTACCTTTCATCACCTTTTTTTTTGTTGATATATGATCTTTTTATTATCTTTTGTCGACAACAGATTATATTTTGGAAAAAAGGTCATATTTTGTTGTTCACCTTTTGAACACATTTAAATCGAGAAAGGTGAACTTTGCAACACCTTTTGTCAAATCAAAAGTGGGCCATTTCGACTGACTTTTGAAGTCAAAAAGGTATACAAAAAGATGATCTTTTAGATCTTTTGTATTTTTTAAAAATGTGTTCAAAAGACAACAAAATGTATTCAAAATTGGGACTTTTGGATACCTTCTGACTATCTTAAAAGTTATTGTTTCGTGCAGTGAATGTAAAAAAAGTTGCTTCTTATAAAGACAACATTTTGCACTCGTTATTTTCCCTTTGTCATTAATAGTTAATGAGTAACATGTAAAAAACCAATAAAATACATATAAAATGAAAGATAACTCCTATAAAATGAAGTCAAATCCTTTCCCTGTAAAGTAACAAAGTTGGTCCTCAGAGATCAACATTTTGCACTCTTTACTTTACCTCTATCATTAATAGTTAATGAGTGCCATGTGAAAAACCAATAAGTTACATATATAATGGGAGATAACTCCTATAAGATGACTTCAAATCCTTATCTTGTAAATGTGACAAAGTTGCTCCTTTAAGAGATCAACTTGTGCACTCTTTCGTTTCCCTGTATTATTAATAGTTAATGAGTTACATGTGAAAAACCAATAAATTACATATATAATGGGAGATAACTCCTATAAAATGAAGTCAAATCCTTTCCCTGTAAATGTAACAAAGTTGCTCCTTTAAAAGATCAACATTTTGCACTGTTAAGTTTCCCTCTATCATTAATAGTTAATGAGTTACATGTGCGAAAACCAGTAAGTTACGTATATAATGGGAGATAACTCCTATAAATGACTTCAAATCCTTATCCTGTAAATGTGACAAAGTTGCTCCTTTGAGATATCAACATTTTGCACTCTTTCGTTTCCCTGTATTAGTAATAGTGAATGAGTTATATGTGAAAAACCAATAAATTACATATATAATGGGAGAAAACTCCTATAAAATGAAGTCAAATCCTTTCCATGTAAATGTAAGAAAGTTGCTCCTTTAAGAGATCAACAATTTGCACTCTTTACTTTCCCTTTATCATTAATAGTTAATGAGCTAGCTACTTGTGAAAAACCAATCAGTTACATATATAATGGGAGATAACTCCTATAAAATGAAGTCAAATTAGTTCGCTCCAAATGTGACAAAGTTGCGTCTTAATAGGACGAACATTTTACTCTCAATAAGTGTTTATCTATCTTTTACCGTTTCAGAGGAGTAGCGCAAACAAGCAAATGTCAAAATTTAGAACGTGTCCATTTTCAAGGTCAAAGGTCAAGATGATCTATGGTGATGACCCCAGGCCTCTATCTCTTTTAGTTGTTGAGATTTGTTTGAATTTCACTTACTTCTTTTATTTAAAGGGAGATAACTCCTATAAGATGTCGTCAGAACCCTTCAATCAATCTGTCCCAAAGTTGCGCAAGGATATAGGACACATTTTCGTAAAGGTTTGGTATTGCTATCTTTTTTGGTTTAGGAGGAGTAGCATGAACAAGCTTTTTAGTAAAAGGGGAGATAACTCCTTAAAGGAAAAGGGTGCGGTCAGTCAGGGTGAACTGCGAAAGTGCAATGGGTAACCGATATCAGATATAAAATATCAAAGCGACATGTCTCGAAGTGAAAAAACCAGACACCGAAATAAGTTGGCGGAAGAAAAGAGAAAAGAATAATAATAATAATAATAATTAAAGATCAACTGTTCGGTAGAACATTTGAGGGTCTTTCCACATTAATTTTAATTTTGTATTACATGATGACATTTAAAATAATCAACTTTTTGCAAAATGTTGTAAGTTTGCTATAAATAATTAAAATAGAAATTATTTTATATTATTTGCTACAGATTGGCATTCTAAGAGAGATAACTCTGATAAAAGTTTGATACAACTCTTTATTTACTCGTAATTATTAATAGAACATTTTAGGACGATAATAATTTTAATATCTTTAAAAATAGCAAAGGTCAAAAACTAGTACGTGACCTTTACCCAGACAAGTTTTCAAGGTCAAAGGGCATGAGGGTCTATGGTGAAGACCCCATGCCTCTATCATTAATAGTTAATGAGTTACAAGTGAAAAACCAATCAGTTACATATATAATGGGAGATAACTCCTATAAAATGAAGTCAAATATGTTTACTGCAAATGTAAAAAAGTTGCTCCTTTAAAAGACCAACATTTTGCACTCTTTAGTTTCCCGTTATCATTAATAGTTAATGACTAACATGTAAAAAACCAATAAGTTACATATATAATGGGAGATAACTCCTATAAAAGGAAGTCAAATTACTTCCCTGCAAATGAGACAAAGGTGCTCCTTTAAGAGATCAACATTTTGCACTCTTTAGTTTCCCTCAATCATTAATAGTTAATGAGTACCATGTGGAAAACCAATCAGTTACATATATAATGGGAGATAACTCCTATAAAATGAAGTCAAATCCTTTCCCTATAAATGCAACAAAGTTGCTCCTTTAAAAGACCAACATTGTGCACTCTTAGTTTCCCTTTATCATTAATAGTTAACGAGTAAAATGTAAAAAACCAATAAGTTACACATATAATGGGAGATAACTCCTAGAAAATGAAGTCAAATCCTTTCTCTGTAAATGTAACAAAGTTGCTCCTGTAAAAGACCAACATTTTGCACTCTTTACTTTCCTTTTATCATTAAAAGTTAATGAGTTACATATGAAAAACTAATAAATTACAAATATAATGGGAGATAACTCCTATAGGATGACTTCAAATCCTTTTCTTGAAAATGTAACAAAGTTGCTCCTTTAAGAGACCAACATTTTACACTCTTTAGTTCCCCCTTTATCATTAATAGGTAATGAGTAACATGTAAAAAACCAATAAGTTACATATTTAATGGGAGATAACTCCTATAAAATGAAGTCAAATCCTTTCCCTGTAAATTTAACAAAGTTGCTCCTTTAAGAGACCAACATTTTGCACTCTTTAGTTGCCCTCTATCATTAATATTTAATGAGTAGTACAATGTGAAAAACCAATCAGTTACATATATAATGGGAGATAACACCTATAAAATGAAGTCAAATCCTTTCCCTGTAAATGTTACAAAGTTGCTCCTTTAGAAGACCAACATTTTGCACCCTTTACTTTCACTTTATCATTAATAGTTAATGATTACCATGTGAAAAACCAATCAATTTTTATATATAATGGGAGATAACTCCTATAAAATGAAGTCTAATTACTTCACTTTAAATGTGACAAAGTTGCGTCTTACTAAGACGAATATTTTACTCTCAATAAGTGTTGATCTATCTTTTACCGTTTCAAAGGAGTAGCGGACACAAGCAAATGTCAAAATTTAGAACGTGACCTTGACCTTTGACCTTGTGTCCATTTTCAAGGTCAAAGATCATGATGGTCTAAAGTGAAGACCCCAGGCCTCTATCTCTTTTAGTTGCTGAGATTTGTTTGAATATCACTTACTACTTTTATTTAAAGGGAGATAACTCCTATAACATGTCGTCAGAACCCTTCAATCAATCTGTCCCAAAGTTGCGCAAGGATATAGGACACATTTTGGTAAAGGTTTGGTATTGCTATCTTTTTTGGTTTAGTAGGAGTAGCAGGAACAAGCTTTTTAGTAAAAGGGGAGATAACTCCGTAAAGTAAAAGGGTGCGGTCAGTCAGGGTGAACTGCGAAAGCGCAATGGATAACCGATATCAGAAATAAAATATCATAGCGACATGTCGCGAAGTGAAAAAACCAGACAACGAAAGAAGTTGGCGGAAGAAAAGAGAAAATAATAATAATAATTAAAGATCAACTGTTCGGTTGAACATTTGAGGGTCTTCCCACCTTTAATTTAAAGTGGCGTTAAACGTCAAACAAGAGGTCCCAGAGGGTAGAACATATATGACATCGTAATATAGCCGTATTCCCCCCCACCTGTTGGTTACTTTACGGTACTGTTTCTAACGTTCCATTTCAAAACAGGAAAAAATTGAATAATAAAAAAAGGGCCCGGCCCCCCACCCAGGGCCAGCATGTTTTATTATTTTTAACATGCTGGCCCTGGGTGGGGAGCCGGGCCCTTTTTGGTTTCATAGTTTTATATGCAACTATGATTATATAAAAACCGGGAACAAGTTTTTTTGTGTATTTGTTTGTTTGTTTATTTTTCTGTTTTAACTGTATGTTTTGTATTTTAATGCGTTTTCTTTACTTGTAGGAGAAGAGAAACAGATTTATGGTAAAAGACAAAGAAATGAACTAGCAGGAGTCACGTGACATTGTTATATAATATCACGGAGATAGTTTTATGTTGTCACAACAGGGAGTTACGATGGTCTGAACAGACCTATATATGACATGATGCACGATCTTTAATCTCAGTGATTGTTTATTTCAGGATGACACGGCACGGATAAATATCAACGGAGCAAGCCGACAATTAATAAAAGACGTTCTGGCTTTATTTCAGAGAAATTTCACACTATAAAATAATTACACGAGGCACGTAGCAGACGATGGAATACACAAAAAAGTGACGTCGGAAATTGTTTCAATTTGTTATTGTTTCAGGTAAAATGCAGTTCGGACAGTTAGAACAACTTGTTGACACACGATTTACACTATCATTCACTGACGATGGCTGAAACGGACATCACGACAGACGAAATTTACGTGGCTGGGGGGAGGGATGGTCACGTGTTTCAGTGTGGGATTTTAAGGATTTATTGACTCGTACCCGTTACGGGGAGACATTTTTAGACTGAAATCGACATTCTAAAGCGAATGGCGAGGGTTTCAAACAGCTGGGATGCATCGTTTTTCGGGAAATTACGATTTTTACATAACGCCATGTCTTTATTTACTCGTAATTATTAATAGAACATTTTAAGACGAAAATAATTTCAATATTTTAAAAAATAGCAAAGGTAAAAAACTAGTACGTGACCTTGACCCATACAAGTTTTCAAGGTCAAAGGGCATGAGGGTCTATGATGAAGACCCCATGTCTCTATCATTAATAGTAAATGAGTTACAAGTGAAAAACCAATAAGTTACATATATAATGGGAGATAACTCCTATAAAATGAAGTCAAATCCCTTCCCTGTAAATGTAACAAAGTTGTTCCTGTAAAAGACCAACATTTTGCACTCTTTACTTTCCCTTTATCATTAATAGTTAATGAGTTACATGTGAAAAACTAATAAATTACACATATAATGGGAGATAACTCCTATAAAATGAAGTCAAATCCTTTGCTTGTAAATGTAACATAGTTGCTCCTTTAAGAGATCAACATTTTGCACTCTTTAGTTTCCCTCTATCATTAATAGTTAATCAGTACCATGTGAAAAACCAATCAGTTACATATATAATGGGAGATAACTCCTATAAAATGAAGTCAAATCCTTTCCTTGTAAAAATAACAAAGTTGCTCCATTATAAGACCAACATTTTGCACTCTTTAGTTTCCCTTTATCATTAATAGTAAACGAGTAACATGTAAAAAACAAATAAGTTACATATATAATGGGAGATAACTCCTGTAAAATGAAGTCAAATCCTTTGCTTGTAAATGTAACAAAGTTGCTCCATTAAAATACCAACATTTTGCACTCTTTAGTTTCCCTCTATCATTAATAGTTAATCAGTACCATGTGAAAAACCAATCAGTTACATATATAATGGGAGATAACTCCTATAAAATGAAGTCAAATCCTTTCCTTGTAAATGTAACAAAGTTGCTCCATTATAAGACCAACATTTTGCACTCTTTAGTTTCCTTTATCATTAATAGTAAACGAGTAACATGTAAAAAACAAATAAGTTACATATATAATAGGAGATAACTCCTATAAAATGAAGTCAAATCCTTTGCTTGTAAATGTAACAAAGTTGCTCCATTAAAATACCAACATTTTGCACTCTTTAGTTTCCCTTTATCATTAATAGTTAATGAGTAACATGAGAAAAACCAATAAGTTACATATATAATGGGAGATAACTCCTATAAAATGAAGTCAAATCCTTTACCGGTAAATATAACAAAGTTGCTCCTTTAAGAGGCCAACATTTTGCACTCTTTAGTTTCCCTTTATCATTAATAGTTAATGTGTAACATGTAAAAAACCAATAAGTTACATATATAATGGGAGATAACTCCTATAAAATGAAGTCAAATCCTTTACCTGTAAATATAACAAAGTTGCTCCTTTAAGAGCTGAACATTTTGCACTCTTTAGTTTCCCTTTATCATTAACAGTGAATGAGTAACATGTAAAAAACCAATAAGTTACATATATAACGGGAGATAACTCCTATAAAATGAAGTCAAATCCTTTCGCTGTAAAAGTAACAAAGTTGCTCCTTTAAGAGACCAACTTTTTGCACTCTTTAGTTTCCCTTTATCATTAATAGTTAATGAGTTACATGTGAAAAACTAATCAGTTACATATATAATGGGAGATAACTCCTATAAAATGAAGTCAAATCCTTTCCCTATAAAAGTAACAAAGTTGCTCCTTTAAGGGACCAACATTTTGCACTCTTTCGTTTCCCTTTATCATTAACAGTTAATGAGTAACATGTAAAAAACCAATAAGTTGCATATATAATGAGAGATAACTCCTATAAAATGAAGTCAAATCCTTTCTCTGTAAATGTAACAAATTTGCTCCTGTAAAAGACCAACATTTTGCACACTTCACTTTCCCTTTATCATTAATAGTTAATGAGTTACATGTGAAAAACAAATAAATCACAAATATAATGGGAGATAACTCCTATAAAATGAAGTCAAATCCTTTCCCTGTAAATGATACAAAGTTGCTCCTTTAAGAGATCAACATTTTGCACTCTTTACTTTCCCACTATCATTAATAGTTAATGAGTACCATGTGAAAAACCAATCAGTTACATATATAATGGGAGATAACTCCTATAAAATGAAGTCAAATCCTTTACCTGTAAATGTAGGAAAGTTGCTCCTTTAAGAGATCAACATTTTGCGTTCTTTACTTTCCCTCTATGATTAATAATAAATGAGTACCATGTGAAAAACCAATCAGTTAAATATATAATGGGAGATAACTCCTATAAAATGAAGTCAAATCCTTTACCTACAAATGTAACAAAGTTGCTCCTTTAAGAGACCAACATTTTGCACTCTTTCGTTTCCTTTTATCATTAATAGTTAATGAGTTACATGTGAAAAACTAATAAATTACATATATAATGGGAGATAACTCCTATAAAATGAAGTCAAATCCTTTCCCTACAAATGTAGCAAAGTTGCTCCTTTAAGAGATCAACATTTTGCATTCTTTCGTTTCCCTTTATCATTAATAGTTAATGAGTAACATGTAAAAAACCAATAAGTTACATATCTAATGGGAGATAACTCCTATAAAATGAAGTCAAATCCTTTTCCTGAAAATGTAACAAAGTTGCTCCTTTAAGAGGTCAACATTTTGCACTCTTTACTTTCCCTCTATCATTAATAATAAATGAGTACCATGTTAAAAACCAATCAGTTAAATATGTAATGGGAGATAACTCCTATAAAATGAAGTCAAATCCTTCCTCTATATGTTACAAAGTTGCTCCTTTAAGAGATCAACATTTTGCACTCTTTACTTTCCCTCTATGATTAATAATAAATGAGTACCATGTGAAAAACCAATCAGTTAAATATATAATGGGAGATAACTTCTATAAAATGAAGTCAAATCCTTTCCCTATAAATGTAACAAAGTTGCTCCTTTAAGGGACCAACATTTTGCACTCTTTCGTTTCCCTTTATCATTAACAGTTAATGAGTAACATGTAAAAAACCAATCACTTACATATATAATGGGAGATAACTCCTATAAAATGAAGTCAAATCCTTTCCCTACAAATCTAACAAAGTTGCTCCTTTAAGAGACCAACATTTTGCACTCTTTCGTTTCCTTTTATCATTAATAGTTAATGAGTTACATGTGAAAAACTAATAAATTACATATATAATGGGAGATAACTCCTATAAAATGAAGTCAAATCCTTTCCCTACAAATGTAACAAAGTTGCTCCTTTAAGAGACCAACATTTTGCACTCTTTCGTTTCCCTTTATCATTAATAGTTAATGAGTAACATGTAAAAAACCAATAAGTTACATATCTAATGGGAGATAACTCCTATAAAATGAAGTCAAATCCTTTTCCTGAAAATGTAACAAAGTTGCTCCTTTAAGAGGTCAACATTTTGCACTCTTTACTTTCCCTCTATCATTAATAATAAATGAGTACCATGTTAAAAACCAATCAGTTAAATATGTAATGGGAGATAACTCCTATAAAATGAAGTCAAATCCTTCCTCTAAAAATGTTACAAAGTTGCTCCTTTAAGAGATCAACATTTTGCGTTCTTTACTTTCCCTCTATGATTAATAATAAATGAGTACCATGTGAAAAACCAATCAGTTAAATATATAATGGGAGATAACTCCTATAAAATGAAGTCAAATCCTTTCCCTGTAAATTTAACATAGTTGCTCCTTTAAGAGATCAACATTTTGCACTCTTTAGTTTCCCTCTATCGTTAATAGTTAATGAGTACCATGTGAAAAGCCAATCAGTTACATATATAATGGGAGATAACTCCTATAAAATGAAGTCAAATCCTTTCCCTACAAATGTAACAAAGTTGCTCCTTTGAGAGACCAACATTTTGCACTCTTTCGTTTCCCTTTATCATTAATAGTTAATGAGTAACATGTAAAAAACCAATAAGTTACATATCTAATGGGAGATAACTCCTATAAAATGAAGTCAAATCCTTTTCCTGAAAATGTAACAAAGTTGCTCCTTTAAGAGGTCAACATTTTGCACTCTTTACTTTCCCTCTATCATTAATAATAAATGAGTACCATGTTAAAAACCAATCAGTTAAATATGTAATGGGAGATAACTCCTATAAAATGAAGTCAAATCCTTCCTCTAAAAATGTTACAAAGTTGCTCCTTTAAGAGATCAACATTTTGCGTTCTTTACTTTCCCTCTATGATGAGTACCATGTGAAAAACCAATCAGTTAAATATATAATGGGAGATAACTCCTATAAAATGAAGTCAAATCCTTTCCCTGTAAATTTAACATAGTTGCTCCTTTAAGAGATCAACATTTTGCACTCTTTAGTTTCCCTCTATCGTTAATAGTTAATGAGTACCATGTGAAAAGCCAATCAGTTACATATATAATGGGAGATAACTCCTATAAAATGAAGTCAAATCCTTTCCCTACAAATGTAACAAAGTTGCTCCTTTGAGAGACCAACATTTTGCACTCTTTCGTTTCCCTTTATCATTAATAGTTAATGAGTAACATGTAAAAAACCAATAAGTTACATATCTAATGGGAGATAACTCCTATAAAATGAAGTCAAATCCTTTTCCTGAAAATGTAACAAAGTTGCTCCTTTAAGAGGTCAACATTTTGCACTGTTTACTTTCCCTCTATCATTAATAATAAATGAGTACCATGTGAAAAACCAATCAGTTAAATATATAATGGGAGATTACTCCTATAAAATGAAGTCAAATCCTTTCCCTATAAATGTAACAAAGTTGCTCCTTTAAGGGACCAACATTTTGCAATCTTTCGTTTCCCTTTATCATTAACAGTTAATGAGTAACATGTAAAAAACCAATCAGTTACATATATAATGGGAGATAACTCCTATAAAATGAAGTCAAATCCTTTCCCTACAAAAGTAACAAAGTTGCTCCTTTAAGAGACCAACATTTTGCAATCTTTCGTTTCCCTTTATCATTAATAGTTAATGAGTAACATGTAAAAAACCAATAAGTTACATATCTAATGGGAGATAACTCCTATAAAATGAAGTCAAATCCTTTTCCTGAAAATGTAACAAAGTTGCTCCTTTAAGGCACCAACATTTTGCACTCTTTCGTTTCCCTCTATCATTAATAATAAATGAGAACCATGTTAAAAACCAATCAGTTAAATATATAATGGGAGATAACTCCTATACAAATGAAGTCAAATCCTTTATCTGTTAATGTAACAAAGTTGCTCCTTTAAAAGTTCAACATTTTGCACTCTTTACTTTCGATCTATCATTAATAGTTAATGAGTACCATGTGAAAAACCAATCAGTTACATATATAATGGGAGATAACTCCTATAAAATGAAGTCAAATTACTTTGCTTCAAATGTGACAAAGTTGCGCCCTAATAAGACGAACATTTTACTCTCAATAAGTGTTTATCTATCTTTTACCATTTCAGAGGAGTAGCGCGAACAAGCAAAGATCAAAATTTAGAACGTGACCTTGACCTTTGACCTTGTGTCCATTTTCAAGGTCAAAGGTCAAGATTATTTATGGTGAAGACCCCAGGCCTCTATCTCTTTTAGTTGTTGAGATTTGTTTGAATATCAATTACTACTTTTATATAAAGGAAAATAACTCCTATAAGATGTCTTCAGAACCCTTCAATCAATCCGTCCCAAAGTTGCGCAAGGATATAGGACACATTTTGGTAAAGGTTTGGTATTGCTATCTTTTTTGGTTTAGGAGGAGTAGCATGAACAAGCTTTTTAGTAAAAGGGGAGATAACTCCTAAAAGGAAAAGGGTGCGGTCAGTCAGGGTGAACTGCGAAAGCGCAATGGGTAACCGATATCAGATATAAAATATCAAAGCGACATGTCGCGAAGTGAAAAAACCAGACACGGAAATAAGTTGGCGGAAGAAAAGAGAAAAGAATAATAATAATAATAATAATAATAATCAGAACAATAACTATAGGTCTTTCCACAGAAAGGTGGAAAGACCTAAAAATAATAATCAGAACAATAACTATAGGTCTTTCCACAGAAAGGTGGAACGACCTAATGAAAGGCCATTTGTTCAAAGAACAAATGAGAAGGTCTTTCCTAGTGTTCCTGTGGCGTTAAACGTTAAACAAGAGGCCCCAGAGGGTGAAGATCTATCATTTTACATCGTAATATACCCGTATAACCACCCCTCCCCCCGGGTTTCTGTTCCATTGTTTCTAGAACGTTCTAATTACAAAATTGAAGAAAAAAAAGGGCCCGGCCCCTCCACCCCAGGGCCAGCATGATATATTGTTTTTGACATGCTGTCCCTGGGTGGAGAGTTGGGCCCTTTTGGGGTTCATAGTTTTATATGCAACTATGATTATATAAAAACCGGGAATATTGTTTATTTGTTTGCTTGTTTATTTTTCTGTTTGAACTGTATGTTTTATATTTTAATGCGTTTTCTTTACTTGTAGGAGAAGAGAAAGAGATTTATTGTAAAAGGCAAAGAAATGAACTAGCTGTAGTCACGTGACATTGTTATATAATATCACGGAGATAGTTTTATTTTGTCACAACAGGGAGTTACGATGGTCTGAACAGACCTATATATGACATGATGCACAATCTTTAATCTCAGTGATTGTTTATTTCAGGACGACACGGATTAATATCAACGGATCATGCCGACAATTAATAAAAGACTTTTTTACTTTATTTCAGAGGAATTAAATAATTACACGAGGCACGTAGCAGACGATGGAATACACAAAAAAGTGACGTCGGAAATTGTTTCAATTTGTTATTGTTTCAGGTAAAATGCACTTCGGACAGTTAGAACAACTTGTTGACACACGATTTACAATGTCATTCACTGACGATGGCTGAAACGGACATCACGACAGACGAAATTTACGTGGCTGGGGATAGGGGTGGTCACGTGTTTCAATGTGGGATTTTAAGGATTTATTGACTCGTACACCTTACGGGGAGACATTTTTAGACTGAAATCGACATTCTAAAGCGAATGGCGAGGGTTTCAAACAGCTGGGATGCATCGTTTTTCGGGAAATTACGATTTTTACATAAAAAGTGGTGTTGGCGTCCATTTTATTGTACCATTTTGTGTGCCTTAGGAGGAGATGTGATAACAACGTTTTCATGGGGGGTCCCTGCCACGCCCTCATTTTTGACGGGGCGTGCTAACAGGGTGAATGGGAGAAAGCCCACGGGGTATCCATCACACCGCCAAATTTTCAGCTCGATCGGATAAGAAACTTTTTGGCAGCACGAAATTGAATTTTAGATCGGAAGAAAAGTAATAATAATATGAAAAGTCATTTGTTCAAAGAACAAATGTGAGGTCTTTCCCGGCATTTTCTTAGTGTTATGTCTAGGTATATGGTTGCTAATTTTGAAAATTGCTGCCTGTAACCATTGGACTTGGGTCTTAAATCGAAGGGCTTGTTGAGACGGTCACAAAAAACCTATGTTCACTATGTTATCTCTGACGGTTTAAAAGTTATAAGCCATAAACTGATTAGCCGAAAAATGTCAAAGGCCATAACTTGAAAACGATTTGTCGCACAGTTTTCAATTATTTATATCAAATGTAGATCTCAATGAGAGGAACATTTTTCTGTTATATTGTCTGCTTCAAATTTTTATGGTTTTCGAGTAATATTGAAAACACAATTTAGCCGAAAGCTGTCAAAGGCCATAACATTGAAAACGGTTTGTCGCACAGTTTTTGAACCTGAATATCAAATGTAGACCTCAATGAGAGGAACATTTTTCTGATATATTGTCTGCTTCAATTTTTTATGGTTTTTTGAGTTATTTCAAAAACAAAATTTAGCCGAAACATGTCAAGGGCCATAACCTCTAAACGGTTTGTCGCACAGTTTTCGAACCTTATATCAAATGTAGATCTTAATGAGAGAAACATTTTTCTGATATATTGTCTGCTTCAATTTTTTATGGCTTTCGAGTTATTTCGAAAACAAAATTTAGCCGAAACCTGTCAAGGGCCATAACCTCTAAACGGTTTGTCGCACAGTTTTCGAACCTTTATATCAAATGTAGATCGCAATGAGAGGAACATTTTTCTGCTATATTGTCTGCTTCAATTTTTTATGGTTTTTGAGTTATATTAAAAACAAAATTTCAATGGCGGCCATTTTGAAAATGGTGGACCGAAAAAATTTTTTTGATCCGATACATGTAATTAGGACCCTCATATCTACTTGGAAACCAAGTTTTGTGTAAATCCTACAACTTTGACGTTTTCGACAAACTTCGCGTAAAAACCGCGTAAACAGGAAGTGGATCGAAGAATGTTTTTTTGCATAAGAAATCATGGCCATAATTCAGACAACATTTTCCCTACTTTAGATTTTTGATATTTGCCATGGTTTCTGAGTTTATCTGAACACAAGGGTTTTGGGTTTGGGGCATATAACTCTGTTACTAAAAATAGATCAGTTTCGCAGGGTGACTCCGGTCGAGCCCAGGTAGTGTCGGTTAAGTGTGCCAAGTTTCAAAGCGATACGTCAAGACACTTTTTTACATCTGCAGCGGAAAAGAAGAAGAATAATAAAAAAAAATAATAATAATCAGAAGAAATACAGTAAGGTCTTTCCCTTGGGAAGGGGAAAGACCTTAATAATCATACGAAATACAGTAAGGTCTTTCCCTTGGAAAGGGGAAAGACCTTAATAATGTCATTAAAAAAGTCCGATTAACCCATGTTTTGTACTATCATTTTTGAGGTTAGAATAGTAGTTGAAGCCACTAAAGGACAAGCGCTCTAAACAGAGATTGCTCATCTTTTTAAAACACTCGGAGGCATTCAAAAACATGGTACACATTTCTGCTTGTCCATTGTCAGGATTTCCAGTGGCAGCCAACATTTTGTTCGCTGTATCCCATTACACCCCTTTTCCTCTTTTTAATGAAACGCCTGCCATCGACTTTAACATCAGTACATTCTGTACACGAGTTAATTCGAGAAGTTTTATCACACAATGTTTGACTGTGTAACTCAGAAAAATCTCAAAATAATTGGCTGTCACCAAAAATGACAACAAAAAGCTGCTTTCTGAGCTTGAATACTATAATTTCAAATACTTACATACATATTTAAGAAAGTAAACTGGCTTATTTTAAACTCTGCTAATTCCAACCAATAATGGTTGGGGCATTTTCCACCGAGACAGATGTTACTCAATGGTTTTTCCATTTCGATTTTTACTAAGCTGTTGGCAACTTCTCTCACTTTGTAAGTTGATGGAGGAAGATGTAAAGAAAATATATCCGATATCTTAAACACAACTATTGTCTTCCCTACAGAGCCAATTTAATATTTGTTTTTTATTTCTTTCCGAGTTTTCTGAATCCTGGTCATTACTTTGATCAATGTCTTCACGAATTTTAGCTAACAGTAAACTAATGTCTGATAATTCAAACAAAGAATGAGCTTCATTTCCACTGTGTTTTTATGTGTATTACGATAAAACATATTAAAAGAAGTGCCAAGACTCTTTTTCATAGTAATGAAATGAATCTTACAATCTGCCTTTTCTTCTACAGACTGGGCATCATCAACAAGAGGACCCCTAAAGAACTATGCCTAAAGTCAAATGGGATTTTAAAATCACATGTTTGAAAAATGAAAATCGGACAGTCATACTGAAAATCTATCTTAGTTATCAGAAATTCTCAAAAAGCCACAACTATTCACATCTAGACGTTGCCACGCTTCCGATTTAGGAATGCTTTTAAAAAATGGGAATGAAAGATATACAGTTTTTTCTATAAACTCTGTCAGTGGAACCACCTATAAGTTCTTTACTACAACAAAATGTTAGTTCTAATCATTTCCATGAAAGACAAATCCAGGATTAATAGCCAGGAAATTGTAAAACAAACATATAAACTGTACAACAACTACATCAATTCTAAGTACTATGTCGAGACTGATGTCAGTTACAACAATAGAATACAAAAATTCTAAGTACTGACCCCGTGTGTGACCCGGGGCACAGGAGAACAGGCCCACGGCTTCCTCATACTGCAGTAAGAGTCTGGTAACAGAGGCAACACTTGCCGTGTGTTGCGACCCGTGTCGATTACAGGACAGGATTTACTGAAACCCTTACTTTTTCTAGACGGGAAATCGAGTTAGCCCTGACTTCAATGAATCGGCATGTCACGTCTTGACCTGTGTGAATCCTTCTCATTTAAGCTACTGTATTAAATGATTTTCCTTCAAACTATTCCATAAAATGCATTTACCATTTGATAGACATCTTCCTTACATGATTTGCAAAGAAGACGGTGGCTGAAGGGCAAAGCTTCCTCTGATTTATAGAGGCGACATGTTTGCCGTGTGTTGCAACCCGTGATGGTGGAGGAAGGGATCCTGGTGGTTGAGAGATCACTCTCTGCTGCATCCATTAGTGCGGGTCAGCGGGTTTCGATTTTCAATACACCACTTTGGCCCTGACTTCAACTAGACGGGAGACCGGATGGACCTCGTTCGGTCAATCAGTTGGTCAGAAATACAAATGAAAAATTGTACAAAAAAAAGTAAAACTTGACATTCCTCTTGAAGAATTAGTTCTTGAAGAAAATTGGCCTAAATTATTTGTTTTATCTAGCACAGACCCAGCTAAACCTTTGGCAAAAGTATCTCCTTCCAGCATAGAAAAAGCTATTCAACCTTGTGCAGGAGACGTTAAACGTCACTGAAATGAAATCCGGTTCCCTCCTTATTGACTGTAATAGAAACCACCAGCCATCAAATTTACTTGAACTTTCAAAAATTGTAGATTTAGAAATATCTAGCTCACTCCACAGAACTCTAAACTCTAGTCAAGAGATTTTTCGTTACCGAGGCGAAGATCTCTTCGTCAGACGACGAAATCTGTTTAGAACCAAAGCCACAGGTTGTTACAAAAGTAAAAAGATTTATTGCTCAGGTAAAACTGAATACTTTTCTTTTGAATTTCAACACGCCCACTGTCCCCGAATCAAGATTGGTCTCTACAAAGCTAAAGTCGGCGAATACTTTTCCAACCCTGTGCGCTGCTTTAAATGTCAAAAGTTCGGCCACGGAAAGGGACAGTGCAGAGGTCGCCTGATTTTTTTTATGTGCGCATAAGGACATGAGGGCTTCACCTGCACTAAACTACAAAGTGTGCTAATTGTGGTGAAGCCCACATGTCCTCATCCAGGGACTGTCAGCACTTTAAAAAGGAAAAAGAAATTCAAAAAATAAAAACTGAAAAAAGCATCTCTTACCCTGAGGCTTTGTGAGATAAGCATATAATATTTATGTTGGTTTTTTAGTTAAGGGCCATCCCCTGTCCGCCACCTGGTGGCAATTAGAAATTTATTTCCAGTTTAAATTAGAAAAGCAACAATAAAAAACTAGGTAATTTAAGATTTAAATGATGTTAAATTGATCATTTAGAAGCCTCCCCTTTCCGCTACTTCGTGTTGGAAAGCTTTGTTGGTTAAGCACCAAGAACCGAACCAAAATGGTCTCACTTAGACATTTGAACGTTAATTTCAAAGTTCAATTGAGAAAACGAACCATTAACAACTTTGTTGTTGATAATTTGATGGGTGCTGGTTTTTTTAAGACCCATCTCCTTACCGCCACTCGGGGACGTACTGGGCAGCTTTGTGAGACAAGCACTAAGCACCGTCACAGTAATTAGAAATTAGAATTTTACCTGCGGGAGTGTTGGACAGCTTGTCGGTTAAGAACTAAGAACCGTACCAACTTGGTCTCGGTGAGAAAACCAACAATTAGAAACGAAATAGTTTATGATTTGATTGATGTTGAATCGATTCGTAAGAAGCCTCCCCTGTATGCAACCTTGGGACGCAGTGGGCAACTTTGTAAGATAAGCACCAAGTACCGTCTCACTGTAGTCAGTCTCGATAAGAAAATTTAATATTATTTCCAGCTGAAATGAGAAAACCAGCAATTAAGAACTAGGTAATTGATGCTCAATCTACTTACAAGAAGCCTGTCCTGTCCGCTACCTGGGGACGGGTTGGACAGCTTTGTTTTTTTGAAGGACTAAGAACCGTTCCAGCATGGTATCAATTAGACATTTGAACGTTCATTTCAAAGTTCAATTGAGAAAACAAACTATTAACAACATTGTATTGATAATTTAATGGATGTCTTTTTTTAGTCGAGGCCCTGTCCGCTACCGGAGGACGTGGTGGTGGCAACTTTGTGAGATAAGCACTAAGGACCGTCACAGTATGTTGGCAATTAGAAATTTGAATTTTATTTCCAGTTTACACGAGAAAGACAACAATTAAGAACTAGGTAATTTATGATTTAAATGATGTTGAATTTATTTCTGAAAAGCCTCCCCTGCCCTGCGGGCGTGTTGGACAGCTTAGTGGGTTAAAACTAAGAACCGTACCAACTGGTCTCAATTAGACATATGAACGTTAATTTCAAAGTTCAATTTTGAATACGAACTATTAACAACTTTGTCATAATAATAATAATTTGATCTATGTTGATTTTTTAATTAAGACCTATCCCCTGCCCACCATCTGGGAACGTGCCGGACAGATAGGTAGGTAGGTACTAAGCATCGTCACAGTATGGTGGCAATTAGAAATTTGAATTTTATTTCCAGTTTAAATGAGAAAGGCAAAAAATTAAGAACTAGGTACTTTATGATTTAATTGATCTTGAAATGATTCCTAAAATGCAAACGAACTATTTACAACTTTGTAATTGATGATTTGATGGATGGTTTTTAAATAAAGACCCATCCTCTGTCCGCTAACTGGGGGCGTGTTGGATAGCTTTGTCTGTTAAGAACTAAGAACCGTACGAACATGGTCTCAGTGAGAAAACCAACAATTAAGAACGAAATAGTTTATGATTTGATTGATGTTGAATCGATTCGTAAGAAGCCTTACCTGTCGCAACGGGAGGACGTGGTGGTCAACTTTGTGAGATAAGCACTAAGTACCGTCCCACTATAGTCTCAATAAGACCATTGAATGTTATTTCCAGTTTAAATGGGAAAAGCAACAATAAGAACTAGGTAATTTATAATTTAACTGATGCTGAATTGATTCCGAAGAAGCCTCCTATGCCCGCTACTGGGTGGAGGGTGCGAGTTGGACAGCTTTGTGGGTTAAGTACTAAGAACCCTAGCAACATGGTCTGAGTAAGACATTTGGACATAAATGTCAAAGTTCAATTTAGAAAACAAACTTTGTTATTGATAATTTGATGGATGTTGGTTTTTTAATTAAGATCCATCCCCTGTCCGCCACGTGGGGACGTGCTGGGCAGCTTTGAGAGATAAGCACTAAACACAGTCACAGTATGGTGGCATTTTGAAATTTGAATTTTATTTCCAGTGAGAAAAACAAGAACTATGTAATTTATGATTTAAATGTTGGTGAATTGATTCCGAAGAAGCCTCCGCTGCCCGTTACCTGGGGGCATGTTGAACAGAACCGTACCAACATGGTCTCAATGAGAAAACCAACAACTAAGAACAAATTGTTTATGATTTGATTGATGTTGAATCTTTTCGTAAGAAGCCTCACCTGTCGCAACGGGAGGACGTGGTAGTCAACTTTGTGAGATAAGCACTAAGTACCGTCCCACTATAGTCTCATTAAGAAAATTGAATTTTATTTAGGCTTTTTATTAGCTCACCTGACCGAAGGGTCATGTGAGCTATTGCCATCACTTGGCGTCCGTCGTCGTCCTTCGTCGTCGTCGTCGTCGTTAACTTTTCTTCAATAATCTTTTCCTCAAAAACAACTGAAGGGATTGCTTTGAAACTTTGCATACATCATCAGTAAAATGCCTTCTACCAAGTTTGCCCAAATCATGGCCTCAGACTAACCAACATGGCCACCATGGCTAAAAATAGAACAGAGGGGTCAAAATACAGTTTTTTGCTTATAGTTCAAAAAGTATAATAGATACAGGAAAACCGAAAGACTTTCCTTCTTCAGCATCTAAAGCTCTACAAAACACTCCATTGGGTCAAAGTTGTGTGATGACTCCTTGTAGGAGTTATTGCCCTTTAATTGTCAAAATTGATGATTTTTGCCATTTTTGCCTCAAAATCTTGAAAATTATTAGAACTAGAGAAAAAGTTAGCATTGCTTAATTGTTCTGCTTTATGAGGGCTACAAAAATGACTTAGGGTCAAGATTATCTGATTAACCGTTTAAGAGTTATTTCCCTTGAACAGTTTTTTTTATCGGTTTTAATTGATTTTTTAAAATCTTCTCCTCTGAAACAACTGAAAGTACTGCTTTGAAACTTTGTACACATCATCTGTCAAATGTCCTCAACCAAGTTTCCACCAACCATGGCAACAGATTAACCAACCTGGCCACCATGGCTAAAAATAGGGTGGGGGGGCGGTAAAATACAGTTTTTGGCTTATATTTAAAAAAGTGTAACAGATACTGGAAAACCGAAGAGACATGCCTTCATCTGCATCAAAAGCTCTACGAAACACTCCATTGGGTTGAAGTTGTATGATGACTCCTTAAAGGAGTTATTGCCCTTTAATTGTCGAAATTGATTATTTTTGACATTTTTGCCTCAAAATCTTGAAAATTATTAGAACTAGACAAAAAGTTAGCATTGCTTAATTGTTCTGCTCTATGAGGGCTACAAAAATGACTTTAGGGTCAAGATTGTCTGATAAACCGTTTAGGAATTATTCTCCTTGAACATTTTGTTAATCAAATTTACTTGATTTTAAAAAATCATCTCCTCTTAAACCAATGAAAGGACTGCTTAGAAACATTGCATACATCATCTTTAGGATGTCCTCTACCAAAATTGTCTAAATCATGACACCTGACTACCTACATAGCTACGTTGGATTAAAATAGAAAAAATGAAAAAAAGGGGGGGGGGTCGAGAGAGTTTTCGACTGATAGTTAAAAAAGTATAACAGGTACAGAAAATTTGAAGTGAACCTCCCTTCTCCCTCTAACCATCAAAAGATCCTCCTTATAGGAGTTATTTCACTTAAAAGGTCAAAATTAATGATTTTTGCAGAAGTGTTGGGCAATTCCTTATAGCAAAGAAAAGCTGGATAAAAAAGGGTTGTTTTGTTTTAGGTTCAGGTGAGCGATACAGGCTTCTGGGAGCCTCTAGTTTAGAAATCACATTTTTTTGTTCTTCCGGTTTCGTTACCACATATATAATGAAAACTCAGAAATGAATATTGATATGTTATAAATGACTTCTGAAAGGCAAAAAAAAATATTGTTCTAAATATCTGTCTCGAGTTTTTCTTGATACTCATCATGCAACATTTTAAATGATGGATAACTCATAACTATTACTATCTTGTATAATGATGGAATGAGTTATAACTCATAACTATATCTTGTATAAGGACGGAAATCATACTTCCGGTTAACAAATCTGAATTCCGGTTAATTACAAGTACCTTCATGACAAACTTTATATGGGGTTTACATAAAAGTTTCCGTGTTGTAGAGTTATGTTTTAAATTTGTACAGTATAACTAAAAATTGAAAATACTAACATGAACTATTTGGTGCAAAAATAATAATACAGGCATGGAACACAATACAACATTGTTGTGCTACAAGCAACTGTTTATTTCCATTGTGCTACCATGAAAAGAGCTGTCAATTTAGACTCATATACAGGTAAGTTTTATTACAAATTTATTCATTGCGACCTGTAAACACTATATTGTCTGATTATCAAATAGTATTTGAAGCGGGAGGTTTGACATACTTTAAACCTGTTTATTCCCCATTTCTTTTGAAATGCCTGTAAGTAATGTCCATTGCTGTAGTTGCTATATTTATGGTTGTTGGTTCTTGAGTTTTCCGGTTTTTTGTGGATTGTCTTTTTTTTGCAGTTTCCTTGGTGTTCCGTATTTTGTTATTATCGCTATTTTGCAGACACGTGACGTCACAATGCAAAACAGCGATAAACAGATTACTTACACGTTTGAAACTTGCCCTTCGATACGGACGAAAAAATGAATCTCGTTTCGAAAATCGTAAATAATCTACAATTATCACCATTCCAATCGTAAGAAATGGTAATTAAATGCAGAAAATGTGCTGTCGATTTTTATTATGCCAAAGTAGACATTGTCTGTAAAACGACACATATAAGATAAATGCTTGACCTTTTATATCAACGTTAGAAACGAATGTATAACTGCATGCTTGAGTGGTCTGGGATTTTGAAATGTTCTAGCCTGTAGAAATTGTAACATCAAGATTTATTTATTCTCCGTTATAGAATATGTTTGTTTGTTTGAATGGTGTTTTAACGCCACTTTCGGCAATTTATCAGCTATTTCATGGCGTCCAGTTTTTATTGGGGAGGAAGCGGAGTACCCGGAGAGAACCCCCGACGTGCGGTAGGAAAACTGGCAATCCTTGTCAATTAAGATTGGAGTCGAGTACACCCTGCCTGCAGTGAGAATCGAACCCGCAATCTCAGTGTTGACAGACCACGTGATCAATAGCAGACGAACTACCTTGACCACTATGATGTGTATGCACGAAGAGTACTGTATAATTTCATTTTATTATAATCTCATGCCTTTTTGTAAATTTGAATGTATGTAAACTTTGTCTTTGACTATATGACTTGTTTATTTCACACACATTCATACTAACCTATTGGATGGAACGTTGTCAGCATTGGGCTTAGTGATTACACTGCTTTTTGATACTGATCCTTTCTATTTGCAATGTATGTCGATACTGATCCTTTCAGTTTACACTATTATTTGATCCTTTCTGCTTTCGTTGAAGGTCGATACTGATCTTTTCTGTTTACGCTTGTAATTGATATTTTTTATTTACTCTGTTATTTGATACTGATCCTTTCTGTTTACACTGCTATTTGATACTGATCCTTTCTGTTTACACGTTATGTTGATACTGATCCTTTCTATTTTCATTGTATGTTGATACTGATCCTTTATATTTACACTGTTATTAGATACTGATCCATTCTGTTTACACTGTTATTTGATACCGATCCTTTCTATTTGCACTTTATGTTGATACTGATCGTTTCTGTTTACACTGTTATTTGATACCGATCATTTTTATTTTTACTGTTGATTCCGATCCTTTTTATTTACACTGTTATTTGATACTGACCCTTTTTTATTTTCACTGTTGAATCCGATCCTTTTTATTTACACTGTTATTTGATACTGATCCTTTATATTTACACTGTTATTAGATACTGATCCATTCTGTTTACACTGTTATTTGATACCGATCCTTTCTATTTGCACTTTATGTTGATACTGATCGTTTCTGTTTACACTGTTATTTGATACCGATCCTTTTTATTTACACTGTTGATTCCGATCCTTTTTATTTACACTTATCTGATACTGACCCTTTTTATTTGCACTGTTATTTAATACTGATCCTTTCTGTTTACACTGTATGTTGATACTTATCTTTTTTTATTTACTCTGTAGGGCGATAATGATGCTTTCCGTTTACTCTATTATTTGATATTGATCCTTATTATTTACACTGTTAATGGATACTGATCCTTTCTGTTTACACTTTTTTGATACTGATCCTTTTCATTTTCACTGTTTAATAATACCGAATCTTTCCGTTTACCATATTAATTGATACTTATCTTTTCTGTTTACACTGTTAATTGATACTGATACTGTTTTGTTTACACTGTTATTTGATACTGATCGTTTTTATTTACACTGTTATTTGTTATCAATCAATTATGGTAACTAAGGGGATTTTCAAGTTTTATAGAATTTAATCAACATTCACCATTGTACAGCTATATTACAACAATAACATATTTTTACATGCTGGCTACCTGTACATGTTGATATGCAAACACTCCTGACCATGTGACAGATTTCAAATAATTTGGATTTTCGGAATGGATTTAATTGTAGTTTATTTCTATCGACAAGTAAGGAACATTCCTGAATGTTAAAAGAAAATAAATAAAGAACTCCAAGGTATAGAATATGAAGAATTTATTTGACAGATAATTTATTCCCAGGATACGGTATTTTCAGAGTACCCCCCCCCTCGGTCTCGACTAGAAAAAAACAAGCCATCTGACATTTCATTATAGTATTAAATATAATTGCTTGATGCAATCATTTCAAGGAATAAGCTTACAATCAGACCTTCTAAATAGAACACCTAAAACCTGTCTCAATGGTGATTTTCATATTAACTGACATATGTGTAACTAGCAGTTGGACACTTTATTATTATCTAAAACTTTAACAATCTCAATTTTATTACTATTATAATTATATATTAATATATTTCTGATATTTTGTTTAGGTTACAAATGTTATGTGACTGTACAACAACTGAAATGTTTTCCACGCAAAACATTATCGGCGCAATACAATAAGGTTTTTTCAAGCCTATTGCACTCCACCGAATTACCCCAATTTTACACCAGTGGGAAACAACCTTATTCCTATTGTTCCCGGGTTAATAACCTTATTCCACTGAACCAAATAACCTTCAAATTAAAACACCTAAAAATTGTCAACAGGGCAGGAGATGAATGAAAACTACTTAGATATCATTAAATTGTTACTCATGAGACAATACATGATTACTTTTGGCCAATATGGCCCTCTCTTCAGTGAAACATTAAGATTTGTAAATGCTCCTTGGGTTGTTTCCTTTGTGCGTGCCTAAGTGGAAAAATCCCATTTTACTCGAGTTTGCAATCTCTCAAGAGAGTTCATGATTCTATATTATTACATATACCCTTGTAACCTATGGAAAACAGTTTCACACATATGACCGATGATCCAAACTACCATTTTCCTCTTAATTTGTTCAGCTGTATACAGTCTGATTTGTAATGTATATGCGTAGATGTAAATAGAAATTGATGATATAACAATGTTTATGATAAACACTTACTCTTGTATTGACTGACTCACTGAGTCTACTTAACCAACACGAATATATGAATTTATAGTGTGCTATCCTATCACACTAAAGTAATGGTTCACAGACATTTCACCCTCCTCAGACACATAATGTCGCTTGCTTGTGAGAGAACTACTAATCATGCATGTTGACGCATCCTACACTTCTAGCATCTCCTACGCCAATATCTTCTACACTTAACATCGAAACATCCGATCACTAAAAAAATTTCTTTTAATAAGATGGGTTGAAGGGCTCGATCAAAAAGCTGCTCTGCCCGCCCCAACTGGCGGATTTATAGGCACGACACTTTCAAGAAATCGGTGTTCAAAAACCGGTTTTGTTTCATATACGTATGTAGAAAAAATGACTGGACTTTAAAAACAGTTCGATAAACGGGTAGTGTTTGAGCCATCCGAGTTCGAGCAACCCAAGTTTTACTGTATTTCTGAAAACAGCTTCGCAAGGCTAAATTTTTCCGCTGAGACTTTAAGCAATTATACTTATTTAGTTAATCAATCAATCTAGATATTTTAAGAACGATTTTACAAAGCCATCAAATTAGAAACATCTGACAGAATTTTTTCCTCTTCAACGTTTTTGTTTAAATAATTCATCATGTTAGTAACAACAAAAGAAACGTCCCGACTGTCTGAATAAACGAATAAATGTGTCGGTGTTTATATACGGATGTCCGAGTGCACATGTTGTTATTTATAGTCTTAGGATGTCTGTGTGAATTTGTTTGAGCTTACAACCATCAGATGTCCTAATGAACTCGTTGGTGTTTTTAGTCTTCAGATGTCCTAGTGAATTTGTTAATCTTTAACGCTTCGGATGTCGGAGTGAAATTGTTGTTATTTATAGTCTTTGGATGTCTGTTCGAATGTACAAATTATCAGATGTCGGGAATAAACTCGTTTGTGTTTATAGCCTTCAGATGCCCGAGTGAAATTGTTATTTATAGCCTTCGGAAGTCGACGTGCATTTTATGTAAAAATTTAGTCTAAATTAAGTTGGTATTTTAAGAGGCAATACTCTATATAATCTCTTTGTATTAAATAATATAGAAATAAAAAAAATATATATATAATGTTGCTGGTTCTGCTACATGTATCACCATCAATTTACCAATGCCCTTACATTCTTATATTAATAATGAAAGCGAGATTTATGTTTACATCCATAATATCACCCGTCACAAACAGGTCATATATTTCCCTTTCCAAGGAAATAACTTTGTGTATAACCACTGTTGTTCTTATATTAACGTTATTGTTTTATTATAATATACACAATTGACGACAATGAAGGATTAAAATTTCCCTAGTATGTAGCTACATTAAGTAGCAACGACATATGGAGTACACTTCTCCCATTGATGGGGTACTCAAAAGCTTGCACAACTATCCCGATTCTGCTGACATAAACGTTACTTGACCAGCGGTTCACTGTGGTAAGATTGAAGTGATCACTTAAAAACGTTCGACATCATGACTTAATTGACCGTTAAAGATTATATGTGTTACCAATGCCCTTGATTTGTTTCTTTAATGCCAACCACTTTCCTTCTCGGTGGATTAAAACTACCATCGATATATGAGAAATTACCGAATTTTAACACGAGAGTTATGACGAGTACCATGCGTGAAGTAGGAGTTGCTTGTCTTCCACCGAGCCTTTGAACTCACCCCGGGATATAAGTCGGGCTCAAATTACTCAAATTTTGGCTTTTGAGTTGTGCATCTGTTTGTTTTCTTGATGTCTCCTCTATGCTTAACCATGGTTTTGTCTGTCCTTGACGACATATTGTTTCCTGAATACTCCAAAGAATTTCCAATTCTTGCTTCTTAGTAATCGTAAAATAACAATTTTAGGACTGTTAATGCAATACCGACAATTAAAAGATTTCAATGAAACATTCATGTTTGTTTGTTTGTTTGATGGTGTTTTAACGCCAATTTCAGCAATTTTTCAGCTATATCATGACGTCCAGTTTTTATTGGAGGAGGAAGCCGGAGTGCCAGGATAAAACCCCCGACCTGCGGTAGGAAAACTGGCAAACCTGGAAAATTAAGATTGGAGTCGAGTACACGCTGCCTGTAGTGAGAATCTAACCGGCAATCTCAGTGTTGACAGACCACGTGATCAATAGTATACGAACTACCTTAATCACTGGGCCCTACATTCATGTAAATAGCAAACGTTATCAATTTAAATATAATAATGAATTGAAAAACATGGATAAAAACATACAGAAGTTGTATACAGATGTACTTTCCCTTTTCCATTTTTCGTGAGTACGTCGCGTTTTACGGCAATCTGAATTCACTGAGAGTTTAAGATGTTTATATTCATATATATAATTTAATAAAGGCATGTGCAATCGATAATCAATCAACATTTAAACCCTGCCTTCTGAACTTATACGTTATTTTAGGTCCTGCGATCGTTATTCCGATTTTCAAGACCGATCACTGCTGTTGACTGCTAAACTACTCAAACAAGGGTTTGCTGTACCTAGGTTGATGTTATCTCTCCAGAAGTTCTAGTTCTATGGTCGGCACCACGACTTAATTGATCGTTATGGGAAGTCATTGTCCCAAATACGATCTGACATTTTAGCTGAGTCATAGGTAGTGATTTCTATTCCTGGATTTGCCTTTTCCCTAGACAAGACAATGAGTAACTCGACGGGTGTCTAATTAGAGGCAGGCACTGCTTACTCGTCCGGAGCACCTGAGTGCACCCATGGTTTTTATTGGGTTCGGGTTACTCTCTTTCTGTGTTTTATGTTTTTGGTTTTTTGTGTTGTGTTTGTCTAAATCCGGATTTGTAACTGTCCCTTGGCTTTTGGCTCTTGTTGTTCGGTCGATTTCCTTTGCTATTTTCTTAATGTTTTGATGTTTTGTACAATATATAATATATATTGTTGATCTGAGTATAAATTAGTGTTTGCATATAGCGACAGAGTTATGATAACGAAAACTTGTTGAACATGATTTGTAGTTAATTATTCAATTACGATTGTATGTCTATGCTGTTTAAACTTGAATACCGGAAACAACGTTGGAATCATTTATTTAACAAATATACAAATATGACATTTAAACACAATATTTGTCTTACAAATAGAAATATTATGTCTGTCATTTTGTCTTACAAATAGAAATATTATGTCTGTCATTTTGTCCTACAGATAGAAATATTATGTCTGTCATTTTGTCCTACAAATAGAAATATTATGTCTGTCATTTTGTTTTACAGATAGAAATATTATGTCTGTCATTTTGTCATACAGATAGAAATATTATGTCTGTCATTTTGTCTTACAAATAGAAATATTATGTCTGTCATTTTGTCTTACAAATAGAAATATTATGTCTGTCATTTTGTCCTACAAATAGAAATATTATGTCTGTCATTTTGTCCTACAAATAGAAATATTATGTCTGTCATTTTGTCTTACAAATAGAAATATTATGTCTGTCATTTTGTCTTACAAATAGAAATATTATGTCTGTCATTTTGTCTTACAAATAGAAATATTATGTCTGTCATTTTGTCGTACAAATAGAAATATTATGTCTGTCATTTTGTCTTACAAAAAGAAATATTATGTCTGTCATTTTGTCTTACAAATAGAAATATTATGTCTGTCATTTTGTTTTACAAATAGAAATACTATGTCTGTCATTTTGTCTTACAAATAGAAATATTATGTCTGTCATTTTGTCTTACAAATAGAAATATTATGTCTGTCATTTTGTCTTACAAATAGAAATATTATGTCTGTCATTTTGTCTTACAAATAGAAATATTATGTCTGTCATTTTGTCTTACAAATAGAAATATTATGTCAGTCATTGTGTCTTACAAATAGAAATATTATGTCTGTCATTGTGTCTTACAAATAGAAATATTATGTCTGTCATTGTGTCTTACAAATAGTAATATTATGTCTGTCATTGTGTCTTAAAAATAGAAATATTATGTCTGTCATTTTATCTTACAAATAGAAATATTATGTCTGTCATTTTATCTTACAAATAGAAATATTATGTCTGTCATTTTGACTTACAAATAGAAATATTATGTCTGTCATTTTGTCGTACAAATAGAAATATTATGTCTGTCATTTTGTCTTACAAAAAGAAATATTATGTATGTCATTTTGTCTTACAAATAGCAATATTATGTCTGTCATTTTGTCTTACAAATAGAAATATTATGTCTGTCATTTTGTCTTACAAATAGAAATATTATGTCTGTCATTTTGTCTTACAAATAAAAATATTATGTCTGTCATTGTGTCTTACAAATAGAAATATTATGTCTGTCATTGTGTCTTACAAATAGTAATATTATGTCTGTCATTGTGTCTTAAAAATAGAAATATTATGTCTGTCATTTTATCTTACAAATAGAAATATTATGTCTGTCATTTTATCTTACAAATAGAAATATTATGTCTGTCATTTTGACTTACAAATAGAAATATTATGTCTGTCATTTTGTCGTACAAATAGAAATATTATGTCTGTCATTTTGTCTTACAAAAAGAAATATTATGTATGTCATTTTGTCTTACAAATAGCAATATTATGTCTGTCATTTTGTCTTACAAATAGAAATATTATGGCTGTCATTTTGTCTTACAAATAGAAATATTATGTCTGTCATTTTGTCTTACAAATAGAAATATTATGTCTGTTATTTTGTCTTACAAATAGAAATATTATGTCTGTAATTTTGTCCTACAAATAGAAATATTATGTCTGTCATTTTGTCCTACAAATAGAAATATTATGTCTGTCATTTTGTCTTACAAATAGAAATATTATGTCTGTCATTTTGTCTTACAAATAGAAATATTATGTCTGTCATTTTGTCTTACAAATAGAAATATTATGTCTGTCATTTTGTCTTACAAATAGAAATATTATGTCTGTCATTTTGTCTTACAAATAGAAATATTATGTCTGTCATTTTGTCTTACAAATAGAAATACTATGTCTGTAATTTTGTCTTACAAATAGAAATATTATGTCTGTCATTTTGTCTTACAAATAGAAATATTATGTCTGTCATTTTGTCTTACAAATAGAAATATTATGTCTGTCATTTTGTCTTACAAATAGAAATATTATGTCTGTCATTTTGTCTTACAAATAGAAATATTATGTCAGTCATTGTGTCTTACAAATAGAAATATTATGTCTGTCATTGTGTCTTACAAATAGAAATATTATGTCTGTCATTGTGTCTTACAAATAGTAATATTATGTCTGTCATTGTGTTTTAAAAATAGAAATATTATGTCTGTCATTTTATCTTACAAATAGAAATATTATGTCTGTCATTTTATCTTACAAATAGAAATATTATGTCTGTCATTTTGACTTACAAATAGAAATATTATGTCTGTCATTTTGTCGTACAAATAGAAATATTATGTCTGTCATTTTGTCTTACAAAAAGAAATATTATGTATGTCATTTTGTCTTACAAATAGCAATATTATGTCTGTCATTTTGTCTTACAAATAGAAATATTATGTCTGTCATTTTGTCTTACAAATAGAAATATTATGTCTGTCATTTTGTCTTACAAATAGAAATATTATGTCTGTCATTTTGTCTTACAAATAAAAATATTATGTCTGTCATTTTGTCTTACAAATAGAAATATTATTTCTGTCATTTTGTCTTACAAATATAAATTTTATGTCTGTCATTTTGTCTTACAAATAGAAATATTATGTCTGTCATTTTGTCTTACAAATAGAAATGTTATGTCTGTCATTTTGTCTTACAAATAGAATTGTTGTGTCTGTCATTTTGTCTTACAAATAGAAATATTATGTCTGTCATTTTGTCATACAGATAGAAATATTATGTCTGTCATTTTGTCTTACAAATAGAAATATTATGTCTGTCATTTTGTCTTACAAATAGAAATATTATGTCTGTCATTTTGTCCTACAGATAGAAATATTATGTCTGTCATTTTGTCCTACAAATAGAAATATTATGTCTGTCATTTTGTTTTACAGATAGAAATATTATGTCTGTCATTTTGTCATACAGATAGAAATATTATGTCTGTCATTTTGTCTTACAAATAGAAATATTATGTCTGTCATTTTGTCTTACAAATAGAAATATTATGTCTGTCATTTTGTCCTACAAATAGAAATATTATGTCTGTCATTTTGTCCTACAAATAGAAATATTATGTCTGTCATTTTGTCTTACAAATAGAAATATTATGTCTGTCATTTTGTCTTACAAATAGAAATATTATGTCTGTCATTTTGTCTTACAAATAGAAATATTATGTCTGTCATTTTGTCTTACAAATAGAAATATTATGTCTGTCATTTTGTCTTACAAATAGAAATATTATGTCTGTCATTTTGTTTTACAAATAGAAATACTATGTCTGTCATTTTGTCTTACAAATAGAAATATTATGTCTGTCATTTTGTCTTACAAATAGAAATATTATGTCTGTCATTTTGTCTTACAAATAGAAATATTATGTCTGTCATTTTGTCTTACAAATAGAAATATTATGTCTGTCATTTTGTCTTACAAATAGAAATATTATGTCAGTCATTGTGTCTTACAAATAGAAATATTATGTCTGTCATTGTGTCTTACAAATAGAAATATTATGTCTGTCATTGTGTCTTACAAATAGTAATATTATGTCTGTCATTGTGTCTTAAAAATAGAAATATTATGTCTGTCATTTTATCTTACAAATAGAAATATTATGTCTGTCATTTTATCTTACAAATAGAAATATTATGTCTGTCATTTTGACTTACAAATAGAAATATTATGTCTGTCATTTTGTCGTACAAATAGAAATATTATGTCTGTCATTTTGTCTTACAAAAAGAAATATTATGTATGTCATTTTGTCTTACAAATAGCAATATTATGTCTGTCATTTTGTCTTACAAATAGAAATATTATGTCTGTCATTTTGTCTTACAAATAGAAATATTATGTCTGTCATTTTGTCTTACAAATAAAAATATTATGTCTGTCATTGTGTCTTACAAATAGAAATATTATGTCTGTCATTGTGTCTTACAAATAGTAATATTATGTCTGTCATTGTGTCTTAAAAATAGAAATATTATGTCTGTCATTTTATCTTACAAATAGAAATATTATGTCTGTCATTTTATCTTACAAATAGAAATATTATGTCTGTCATTTTGACTTACAAATAGAAATATTATGTCTGTCATTTTGTCGTACAAATAGAAATATTATGTCTGTCATTTTGTCTTACAAAAAGAAATATTATGTATGTCATTTTGTCTTACAAATAGCAATATTATGTCTGTCATTTTGTCTTACAAATAGAAATATTATGGCTGTCATTTTGTCTTACAAATAGAAATATTATGTCTGTCATTTTGTCTTACAAATAGAAATATTATGTCTGTTATTTTGTCTTACAAATAGAAATATTATGTCTGTAATTTTGTCCTACAAATAGAAATATTATGTCTGTCATTTTGTCCTACAAATAGAAATATTATGTCTGTCATTTTGTCTTACAAATAGAAATATTATGTCTGTCATTTTGTCTTACAAATAGAAATATTATGTCTGTCATTTTGTCTTACAAATAGAAATATTATGTCTGTCATTTTGTCTTACAAATAGAAATATTATGTCTGTCATTTTGTCTTACAAATAGAAATATTATGTCTGTCATTTTGTCTTACAAATAGAAATACTATGTCTGTAATTTTGTCTTACAAATAGAAATATTATGTCTGTCATTTTGTCTTACAAATAGAAATATTATGTCTGTCATTTTGTCTTACAAATAGAAATATTATGTCTGTCATTTTGTCTTACAAATAGAAATATTATGTCTGTCATTTTGTCTTACAAATAGAAATATTATGTCAGTCATTGTGTCTTACAAATAGAAATATTATGTCTGTCATTGTGTCTTACAAATAGAAATATTATGTCTGTCATTGTGTCTTACAAATAGTAATATTATGTCTGTCATTGTGTTTTAAAAATAGAAATATTATGTCTGTCATTTTATCTTACAAATAGAAATATTATGTCTGTCATTTTATCTTACAAATAGAAATATTATGTCTGTCATTTTGACTTACAAATAGAAATATTATGTCTGTCATTTTGTCGTACAAATAGAAATATTATGTCTGTCATTTTGTCTTACAAAAAGAAATATTATGTATGTCATTTTGTCTTACAAATAGCAATATTATGTCTGTCATTTTGTCTTACAAATAGAAATATTATGTCTGTCATTTTGTCTTACAAATAGAAATATTATGTCTGTCATTTTGTCTTACAAATAGAAATATTATGTCTGTCATTTTGTCTTACAAATAAAAATATTATGTCTGTCATTTTGTCTTACAAATAGAAATATTATTTCTGTCATTTTGTCTTACAAATAGAAATATTATGTCTGTCATTTTGTCTTACAAATAGAAATATTATGTCTGTCATTTTGTCTTACAAATAGAAATGTTATGTCTGTCATTTTGTCTTACAAATAGAATTGTTGTGTCTGTCATTTTGTCTTACAAATAGAAATATTATGTCTGTCATTTTGTCTTACAAATAGAAATATTATGTCTGTCATCTTGTCTTACAAATAGAAATATTATGTCTGTCATTTTGTCTTACAAATAGAAATATTATGTCTGTCATTTTGTCTTACAAATAGAAACATTATGTCTGTCATTTTGTCTTACAGATAGAAATATTATGTCTGTCATTTTGTCTTACAGATAGAAATATTATGTCTGTCATTTTGTCTTACAGATAGAAATATTATGTCTGTCATTTTGTCCTACAGATAGAAATATTATGTCTGTCATTTTGTCTTACAAATAGAAATATTATGTCTGTCATTTTGTCTTACAAATAGAATATTATGTCTGTCATTTTGTCTTACAAATAGAAATGTTATGTCTGTCATTTTGTCTTACAAATAGAAATATTATGTCTGTCATTTTGTCTTACAAATAGAAATATTATGTCTGTCATTTTGTCTTACAAATTGAAATATTATGTCTGTCATTTTGTCTTACAAATTGAAATATTATGTCTGTCATTTTGTCTTACAAATAGAAATATTATGTCCGTCATTTTGTCTTACAAATAGAAATATTATGTCTGTCATTGTGTCTTACAAATAGAAATATTATGTCTGTCATTGTGTCTTACAAATAGAAATATTATGTCTGTCATTTTGTCGTACAAATAGAAATATTATGTCTGTCATTTTGTCTTACAAATAGAAATATTATGTCTGTCATTTTGTCTTACAAATAGCAATATTATGTCTGTCATTTTGTCTTACAAATAGAAATATTATGTCTGTCATTTTGTCTTACAAATAGAAATATTATGTCTGTCATTTTGTCTTACAAATAGAAATATTATGTCTGTCATTTTGTCTTACAAATAGAAATATTATGTCTGTCATTTTGTCTTACAAATAGAAATATTATGTCTGTCATTTTGTCTTACAAATAGAAATATTATGTCTGTCATTTTGTCTTACAAATAGAAATGTTGTGTCTGTCATTTTGTCTTACAAATAGAAATATTATGTCTGTCATTTTGTCTTACAAATAGAAATATTATGTCTGTCATTTTGTCTTACAAATAGAAATATTATGTCTGTCATTTTGTCTTACAAATAGAAATATTATATCTGTCATTTTGTCTTACAAATAGAAATATTATGTCTGTCATTTTGTCTTACAGATAGAAATATTATGTCTGTCATTTTGTCTTACAGATAGAAATATTATGTCTGTCATTTTGTCTTACAAATAGAAATATTATGTCTGTCATTTTGTCCTACAGATAGAAATATTATGTCTGTCATTTTGTCCTACAGATAGAAATATTATGTCTGTCATTTTGTCTTACAGATAGAAATATTATGTCTGTCATTTTGTCCTACAGATAGAAATATTATGTCTGTCATTTTGTCATACAGATAGAAATATTATGTCTGTCATTTTGTCTTACAGATAGAAATATTATGTCTGTCATTTTGTCTTACAGATATAAATATTATGTCTGTCATTTTGTCTTACAAATAGAAATATTATGTCTGTCATTTTGTCTTACAGATATAAATATTATGTCTGTCATTTTGTCTTACAGATATAAATATTATGTCTGTCATTTTGTCTTACAGACAGAAATATTATGTCTGTCATTTTGTCTTACAGATAGAAATATTATGTCTGTCATTTTGTCTTACAGATAGAAATATTATGTCTGTCATTTTGTCTTACAAATAGAAATATTATGTCTGTCATTTTGTCCTACAGATAGAAATATTATGTCTGTCATTTTGTCCTACAGATAGAAATATTATGTCTGTCATTTTGTCTTACAGATAGAAATATTATGTCTGTCATTTTGTCCTACAGATAGAAATATTATGTCTGTCATTTTGTCATACAGATAGAAATATTATGTCTGTCATTTTGTCTTACAGATAGAAATATTATGTCTGTCATTTTGTCTTACAGATATAAATATTATGTCTGTCATTTTGTCTTACAAATAGAAATATTATGTCTGTCATTTTGTCTTACAGATATAAATATTATGTCTGTCATTTTGTCTTACAGATATAAATATTATGTCTGTCATTTTGTCTTACAGACAGAAATATTATGTCTGTCATTTTGTCTTACAGATAGAAATATTATGTCTGTCTTTTTGTCTTACAGATATAAATATTATGTCTGTCATTTTGTCTTACAAATAGAAATATTATGTCTGTCATTTTGTCTTACAGATATAAATATTATGTCTGTCATTTTGTCTTACAGATATAAATATTATGTCTGTCATTTTGTCTTACAGATATAAATATTATGTCTGTCATTTTGTCTTACAGATATAAATATTATGTCTGTCATTTTGTCTTACAGATATAAATATTATGTCTGTCATTTTGTCCTACAGATAGAAATATTATGTCTGTCATTTTGTCATACAGATAGAAATATTATGTCTGTCATTTTGTCTTACAGATAGAAATATTATGTCTGTCATTTTGTCTTACAGATATAAATATTATGTCTGTCATTTTGTCTTACAAATAGAAATATTATGTCTGTCATTTTGTCTTACAGATATAAATATTATGTCTGTCATTTTGTCTTACAGATATAAATATTATGTCTGTCATTTTGTCTTACAGACAGAAATATTATGTCTGTCATTTTGTCTTACAGATAGAAATATTATGTCTGTCATTTTGTCTTACAGATATAAATATTATGTCTGTCATTTTGTCTTACAAATAGAAATATTATGTCTGTCATTTTGTCTTACAGATATAAATATTATGTCTGTCATTTTGTCTTACAGATATAAATATTATGTCTGTCATTTTGTCTTACAGATATAAATATTATGTCTGTCATTTTGTCTTACAGATATAAATATTATGTCTGTCATTTTGTCTTACAGATATAAATATTATGTCTGTCATTTTGTCCTACAGATATAAATATTATGTCTGTCATTTTGTCTTACAGATAGAAATATTATGTCTGTCATTTTGTCCTACAGATAGAAATATTATGTCTGTCATTTTGTCTTACAGATAGAAATATTATGTCTGTCATTTTGTCTTACAGATAGAAATATTATGTCTGTCATTTTGTCCTACAGATAGAAATATTATGTCTGTCATTTTGTCCTACAGATTGAAATATTATGTCTGTCATTTTGTCTTACAGATATAAATATTATGTCTGTCATTTTGTCCTACAGATAGAAATATTATGTCTGTCATTTTGTCTTACAGATAGAAATATTATGTCTGTCATTTTGTCCTACAGATAGAAATATTATGTCTGTCATTTTGTCTTACAGATTGAAATATTATGTCTGTCATTTTGTCCTACAGATAGAAATATTATGTCTGTCATTTTGTCCTACAGATAGAAATATTATGTCTGTCATTTTGTCTTACAGATAGAAATATTATGTCTGTCATTTTGTCTTACAGATATAAATATTATGTCTGTCATTTTGTCTTACAGATAGAAATATTATGTCTGTCATTTTGTCCTACAGATAGAAATATTATGTCTGTCATTTTGTCATACAGATAGAAATATTATGTCTGTCATTTTGTCTTACATATAGAAATATTATGTCTGTCATTTTGTCTTACAGATTTAAATATTATGTCTGTCATTTTGTCTTACAAATAGAAATATTATGTCTGTCATTTTGTCTTACAGATATAAATATTATGTCTGTCATTTTGTCTTACAGATATAAATATTATGTCTGTCATTTTGTCTTACAGATAGAAATATTATGTCTGTCATTTTGTCTTACAAATAGAAATATTATGTCTGTCATTTTGTCTTACAAATAGAAATACTATGTATGTCATTTTGTCTTACAAATAGAAATATTATGTCTGTCATTTTGTCTTACAAATAGAAATATTATGTCTGTCATTTTGTCTTACAAATAGAAATATTATGTCTGTCATTTTGTCTTACAAATAGAAATATTATGTCTGTCATTTTGTCTTACAAATAGAAATATTATGTCTGTCATTGTGTCTTACAAATAGAAATATTATGTCTGTCATTGTGTCTTACAAATAGAAATATTATGTCTGTCATTGTGTCTTACAAATAGTAATATTATGTCTGTCATTGTGTCTTAAAAATAGAAATATTATGTCTGTCATTTTGTCTTACAAATATAAATATTATGTCTGTCATTTTGACTTACAAATAGAAATATTATGTCTGTCATTTTGTCTTACAGATATAAATATTATGTCTGTCATTTTGTCTTACAGATATAAATATTATGTCTGTCATTTTGTCTTACAGATAGAAATATTATGTCTGTCATTTTGTCCTACAGATAGAAATATAATGTCTGTCATTTTGTCATACAGATAGAAATATTATGTCTGTCATTTTGTCTTACAGATAGAAATATTATGTCTGTCATTTTGTCTTACAGATATAAATATTATGTCTGTCATTTTGTCTTACAAATAGAAATATTATGTCTGTCATTTTGTCTTACAGATATAAATATTATGTCTGTCATTTTGTCTTACAGATATAAATATTATGTCTGTCATTTTGTCTTACAGACAGAAATATTATGTCTGTCATTTTGTCTTACAGATAGAAATATTATGTCTGTCATTTTGACTTACAGATATAAATATTATGTCTGTCATTTTGTCTTACAAATAGAAATATTATGTCTGTCATTTTGTCTTACAGATATAAATATTATGTCTGTCATTTTGTCTTACAGATATAAATATTATGTCTGTCATTTTGTCTTACAGATATAAATATTATGTCTGTCATTTTGTCTTACAGATATAAATATTATGTCTGTCATTTTGTCTTACAGATATAAATATTATGTCTGTCATTTTGTCCTACAGATATAAATATTATGTCTGTCATTTTGTCTTACAGATAGAAATATTATGTCTGTCATTTTGTCCTACAGATAGAAATATTATGTCTGTCATTTTGTCTTACAGATAGAAATATTATGTCTGTCATTTTGTCTTACAGATAGAAATATTATGTCTGTCATTTTGTCCTACAGATAGAAATATTATGTCTGTCATTTTGTCCTACAGATTGAAATATTATGTCTGTCATTTTGTCTTACAGATATAAATATTATGTCTGTCATTTTGTCCTACAGATAGAAATATTATGTCTGTCATTTTGTCTTACAGATAGAAATATTATGTCTGTCATTTTGTCCTACAGATAGAAATATTATGTCTGTCATTTTGTCTTACAGATTGAAATATTATGTCTGTCATTTTGTCCTACAGATAGAAATATTATGTCTGTCATTTTGTCCTACAGATAGAAATATTATGTCTGTCATTTTGTCTTACAGATAGAAATATTATGTCTGTCATTTTGTCTTACAGATATAAATATTATGTCTGTCATTTTGTCTTACAGATAGAAATATTATGTCTGTCATTTTGTCCTACAGATAGAAATATTATGTCTGTCATTTTGTCATACAGATAGAAATATTATGTCTGTCATTTTGTCTTACATATAGAAATATTATGTCTGTCATTTTGTCTTACAGATTTAAATATTATGTCTGTCATTTTGTCTTACAAATAGAAATATTATGTCTGTCATTTTGTCTTACAGATATAAATATTATGTCTGTCATTTTGTCTTACAGATATAAATATTATGTCTGTCATTTTGTCTTACAGATAGAAATATTATGTCTGTCATTTTGTCTTACAAATAGAAATATTATGTCTGTCATTTTGTCTTACAAATAGAAATACTATGTCTGTCATTTTGTCTTACAAATAGAAATATTATGTCTGTCATTTTGTCTTACAAATAGAAATATTATGTCTGTCATTTTGTCTTACAAATAGAAATATTATGTCTGTCATTTTGTCTTACAAATAGAAATATTATGTCTGTCATTTTGTCTTACAAATAGAAATATTATGTCTGGCATTGTGTCTTACAAATAGAAATATTATGTCTGTCATTGTGTCTTACAAATAGAAATATTATGTCTGTCATTGTGTCTTACAAATAGTAATATTATGTCTGTCATTGTGTCTTAAAAATAGAAATATTATGTCTGTCATTTTGTCTTACAAATATAAATATTATCTCTGTCATTTTGACTTACAAATAGAAATATTATGTCTGTCATTTTGTCGTACAAATAGAAATATTATGTCTGTCATTTTGTCTTACAAATAGAAATATTATGTATGTCATTTTGTCTTACAAATAGCAATATTATGTCTGTCATTTTGTCTTACAAATAGAAATATTATGTCTGTCATTTTGTCTTACAAATAGAAATATTATGTCTGTCATTTTGTCTTACAACTAGAAATATTATGTCTGTCATTTTGTCTTACAAATAGAAATATTATGTCTGTCATTTTGTCTTACAAATAGAAATATTATGTCTGTCATTTTGTCTTACAAATAGAAATATTATGTCTGTCATTTTGTCTTACAAATAGAAATATTATGTCTGTCATTTTGTCTTACAAATTGAAATATTATGTCTGTCATTTTGTCTTACAAATAGAAATATTATGTCTGTCATTTTGTCTTACAAATAGAAATATTATGTCTGTCATTGTGTCTTACAAATAGAAATATTATGTCTGTCATTGTGTCTTACAAATAGTAATATTATGTCTGTCACTGTGTCTTAAAAATAGAAATATTATGTCTGTCATTTTGTCTTACAAATAGAAATATTATGTCTGTCATTTTGTCTTACAAATAGAAATATTATGTCTGTCATTTTGACTTACAAATAGAAATATTATGTCTGTCATTTTGTCGTACAAATAGAAATAGTATGTCTGTCATTTTGTCTTACAAATAGAAATATTATGTATGTCATTTTGTCTTACAAATAGCAATATTATGTCTGTCATTTTGTCTTACAAATAGAAATATTATGTCTGTCATTTTGTCTTACAAATAGAAATATTATGTCTGTCATTTTGTCTTACAAATAGAAATATTATGGCTGTCATTTTGTCTTACAAATAGAAATATTATGTCTGTCATTTTGTCTTACAAATAGAAATATTATGTCTGTCATTTTGTCTTACAAATAGAAATGTTGTGTCTGTCATTTTGTCTTACAAATAGAAATGTTGTGTCTGTCATTTTGTCTTACAAATAGAAATATTATGTCTGTCATTTTGTCTTACAAATAGAAATATTATGTCTGTCATTTTGTCTTACAAATAGAAATATTATGTCTGTCATTTTGTCTTACAAATAAAAATATTATGTCTGTCATTGTGTCTTACAAATAGAAATATTATGTCTGTCATTTTGTCTTACAGATAGAAATATTATGTCTGTCATTTTGTCTTACAGATAGAAATATTATGTCTGTCATTTTGTCTTACAAATAGAAATATTATGTGTGTCATTTTGTCCTACAGATAGAAATATTATGTCTGTCATTTTGTCCTACAGATAGAAATATTATGTCTGTCATTTTGTCTTACAGATAGAAATATTATGTCTGTCATTTTGTCTTACAGATATAAATATTATGTCTGTCATTTTGTCTTACAGATAGAAATATTATGTCTGTCATTTTGTCCTACAGATAGAAATATTATGTCTGTCATTTTGTCATACAGATAGAAATATTATGTCTGTCATTTTGTCTTACAGATAGAAATATTATGTCTGTCATTTTGTCTTACAGATATAAATATTATGTCTGTCATTTTGTCTTACAAATAGAAACATTATGTCTGTCATTTTGTCTTACAGATATAAATATTATGTCTGTCATTTTGTCTTACAGATATAAATATTATGTGTGTCATTTTGTCTTACAGATAGAAATATTATGTCTGTCATTTTGTCTTACAGATAGAAATATTATGTCTGTCATTTTGTCCTACAGATATAAATATTATGTCTGTCATTTTGTCTTACAAATAGAAATATTATGTCTGTCATTTTGTCTTACAGATATAAATATTATGTCTGTCATTTTGTCTTACAGATATAAATATTATGTCTGTCATTTTGTCTTACAGATATAAATATTATGTCTGTCATTTTGTCTTACAGATATAAATATTATGTCTGTCATTTTGTCTTACAGATATAAATATTATGTCTGTCATTTTGTCCTACAGATATAAATATTATGTCTGTCATTTTGTCCTACAGATAGAAATATTATGTCTGTCATTTTGTCTTACAGATAGAAATATTATGTCTGTCATTTTGTCTTACAAATAGAAATATTATGTCTGTCATTTTGTCTTACAGATATAAATATTATGTCTGTCATTTTGTCTTACAGATATAAATATTATGTCTGTCATTTTGTCTTACAGATAGAAATATTATGTCTGTCATTTTGTCTTACAAATAGAAATATTATGTCTGTCATTTTGTCTTACAAATAGAAATACTATGTCTGTCATTTTGTCTTACAAATAGAAATATTATGTCTGTCATTTTGTCTTACAAATAGAAATATTATGTCTGTCATTTTGTCTTACAAATAGAAATATTATGTCTGTCATTTTGTCTTACAAATAGAAATATTATGTCTGTCATTTTGTCTTACAAATAGAAATATTATGTCTGGCATTGTGTCTTACAAATAGAAATATTATGTCTGTCATTTTGTCTTACAGATAGAAATATTATGTCTGTCATTGTGTCTTACAAATAGTAATATTATGTCTGTCATTGTGTCTTAAAAATAGAAATATTATGTCTGTCATTTTGTCTTACAAATATAAATATTATCTCTGTCATTTTGACTTACAAATAGAAATATTATGTCTGTCATTTTGTCGTACAAATAGAAATATTATGTCTGTCATTTTGTCTTACAAATAGAAATATTATGTATGTCATTTTGTCTTACAAATAGCAATATTATGTCTGTCATTTTGTCTTACAAATAGAAATATTATGTCTGTCATTTTGTCTTACAAATAGAAATATTATGTCTGTCATTTTGTCTTACAACTAGAAATATTATGTCTGTCATTTTGTCTTACAAATAGAAATATTATGTCTGTCATTTTGTCTTACAAATAGAAATATTATGTCTGTCATTTTGTCTTACAAATAGAAATATTATGTCTGTCATTTTGTCTTACAAATAGAAATATTATGTCTGTCATTTTGTCTTACAAATTGAAATATTATGTCTGTCATTTTGTCTTACAAATAGAAATATTATGTCTGTCATTTTGTCTTACAAATAGAAATATTATGTCTGTCATTGTGTCTTACAAATAGAAATATTATGTCTGTCATTGTGTCTTACAAATAGTAATATTATGTCTGTCACTGTGTCTTAAAAATAGAAATATTATGTCTGTCATTTTGTCTTACAAATAGAAATATTATGTCTGTCATTTTGTCTTACAAATAGAAATATTATGTCTGTCATTTTGACTTACAAATAGAAATATTATGTCTGTCATTTTGTCGTACAAATAGAAATAGTATGTCTGTCATTTTGTCTTACAAATAGAAATATTATGTATGTCATTTTGTCTTACAAATAGCAATATTATGTCTGTCATTTTGTCTTACAAATAGAAATATTATGTCTGTCATTTTGTCTTACAAATAGAAATATTATGTCTGTCATTTTGTCTTACAGATAGAAATATTATGGCTGTCATTTTGTCTTACAAATAGAAATATTATGTCTGTCATTTTGTCTTACAAATAGAAATATTATGTCTGTCATTTTGTCTTACAAATAGAAATGTTGTGTCTGTCATTTTGTCTTACAAATAGAAATGTTGTGTCTGTCATTTTGTCTTACAAATAGAAATATTATGTCTGTCATTTTGTCTTACAAATAGAAATATTATGTCTGTCATTTTGTCTTACAAATAGAAATATTATGTCTGTCATTTTGTCTTACAAATAGAAATATTATGTCTGTCATTTTGTCTTACAAATAGAAATATTATGTCTGTCATTTTGTCTTACAGATAGAAATATTATGTCTGTCATTTTGTCTTACAGATAGAAATATTATGTCTGTCATTTTGTCTTACAAATAGAAATATTATGTGTGTCATTTTGTCCTACAGATATAAATATTATGTCTGTCATTTTGTCCTACAGATAGAAATATTATGTCTGTCATTTTGTCTTACAGATAGAAATATTATGTCTGTCATTTTGTCTTACAGATATAAATATTATGTCTGTCATTTTGTCTTACAGATAGAAATATTATGTCTGTCATTTTGTCCTACAGATAGAAATATTATGTCTGTCATTTTGTCATACAGATAGAAATATTATGTCTGTCATTTTGTCTTACAGATAGAAATATTATGTCTGTCATTTTGTCTTACAGATATAAATATTATGTCTGTCATTTTGTCTTACAAATAGAAACATTATGTCTGTCATTTTGTCTTACAGATATAAATATTATGTCTGTCATTTTGTCTTACAGATATAAATATTATGTGTGTCATTTTGTCTTACAGATAGAAATATTATGTCTGTCATTTTGTCTTACAGATAGAAATATTATGTCTGTCATTTTGTCCTACAGATATAAATATTATGTCTGTCATTTTGTCTTACAAATAGAAATATTATGTCTGTCATTTTGTCTTACAGATATAAATATTTTGTCTTACAGATAGAAATATTATGTCTGTCATTTTGTCTTACAGATATAAATATTATGTCTGTCATTTTGTCTTACAGATATAAATATTATGTCTGTCATTTTGTCTTACAGATATAAATATTATGTCTGTCATTTTGTCCTACAGATATAAATATTATGTCTGTCATTTTGTCCTACAGATAGAAATATTATGTCTGTCATTTTGTCTTACAGATAGAAATATTATGTCTGTCATTTTGTCTTACAGATAGAAATATTATGTCTGTCATTTTGTCCTACAGATAGAAATATTATGTCTGTCATTTTGTCCTACAGATTGAAATATTATGTCTGTCATTTTGTCTTACAGATAGAAATATTATGTCTGTCATTTTGTCTTACAGATAGAAATATTATGTGTGTCATTTTGTCTTACAGATATAAATATTATGTCTGTCATTTTGTCTTACAGATAGAAATATTATGTCTGTCATTTTGTCCTACAGATAGAAATATTATGTCTGTCATTTTGTCATACAGATAGAAATATTATGTCTGTCATTTTGTCTTACAGATAGAAATATTATGTCTGTCATTTTGTCTTACAGATATAAATATTATGTCTGTCATTTTGTCTTACAAATAGAAATATTATGTCTGTCATTTTGTCTTACAGATATAAATATTATGTCTGTCATTTTGTCTTACAGATATAAATATTATGTCTGTCATTTTGGCTTACAGATAGAAATATTATGTCTGTCATTTTGTCTTACAGATAGAAATATTATGTCTGTCATTTTGTCTTACAGATATAAATATTATGTCTGTCATTTTGTCTTACAAATAGAAATATTATGTCTGTCATTTTGTCTTACAGATATAAATATTATGTCTGTCATTTTGTCTTACAGATATAAATATTATGTCTGTCATTTTGTCTTACAGATATAAATATTATGTCTGTCATTTTGTCTTACAGATATAAATATTATGTCTGTCATTTTGTCTTACAGATATAAATATTATGTCTGTCATTTTGTCCTACAGATATAAATATTATGTCTGTCATTTTGTCTTACAGATAGAAATATTATGTCTGTCATTTTGTCCTACAGATAGAAATGTTATGTCTGTCATTTTGTCTTACAGATAGAAATATTATGTCTGTCATTTTGTCTTACAGATAGAAATATTATGTCTGTCATTTTGTCCTACAGATAGAAATATTATGTCTGTCATTTTGTCCTACAGATTGAAATATTATGTCTGTCATTTTGTCTTACAGATAGAAATATTATGTCTGTCATTTTGTCCTACAGATAGAAATATTATGTCTGTCATTTTGTATTACAGATAGAAATATTATGTCTGTCATTTTGTCCTAAAGATAGAAATATTATGTCTGTCATTTTGTCTTACAGATTGAAATATTATGTCTGTCATTTTGTCCTACAGATAGAAATATTATGTCTGTCATTTTGTCTTACAGATAGAAATATTATGTCTGTCATTTTGTCCTACGGATAGAATTATTATGTCTGTCATTTTGTCCTACAGATAGAAATATTATGTCTGTCATTTTGTCTTACAGATAGAAATATTATGTCTGTCATTTTGTCCTACAGATAGAAATATTATGTCTGTCATTTTGTCTTACAGATAGAAATATTATGTCTGTCATTTTGTCCTACAGATAGAAATATTATGTCTGTCATTTTGTCTTACAGATAGAAATATTATGTCTGTCATTTTGTCCTACAGATAGAAATATTATGTCTGTCATTTTGTCCTACAGATAGAAATATTATGTCTGTCATTTTGTCTTACAGATATAAATATTATGTCTGTCATTTTGTCCTACAGATAGAAATATTATGTCTGTCATTTTGTCTTACAGATAGAAATATTATGTCTGTCATTTTGTCCTACAGATAGAAATATTATGTCTGTCATTTTGTCTTACAGATAGAAATATTATGTCTGTCATTTTGTCCTACAGATAGAAATATTATGTCTGTCATTTTGTCCTACAGATAGAAATATTATGTCTGTCATTTTGTCTTACAGATAGAAATATTATGTCTGTCAATTTGTCCTACAGATAGAAATATTATGTCTGTCATTTTGTCTTACAGATAGAAATATTATGTCTGTCATTTTGTCCTACAGATAGAAATATTATGTCTGTCATTTTGTCTTACAGATATAAATATTATGTCTGTCATTTTGTCTTACAGATAGAAATATTGTCTGTCATTTTGTCTTACAGATAGAAATGTTATGTCTGTCATTTTGTCCTACAGATAGAAATATTATGTCTGTCATTTTGTCTTACAGATAGAAATATTATGTCTGTCATTTTGTCTTACAGATAGAAATATTATGTCTGTCATTTTGTCCTACAGATAGAAATATTATGTCTGTCATTTTGTCCTACAGATAGAAATATTATGTCTGTCAATTTGTCTTACAGATAGAAATATTATGTCTGTCATTTTGTCTTACAGATAGAAATATTATGTCTGTCATTTTGTCTTACAGATATAAATATTATGTCTGTCATTTTGTCCTACAGATAGAAATATTATGTCTGTCATTTTGTCCTACAGATAGAAACATTATGTCTGTCATTTTGTCCTACAGATGGAAATATTATGTCTGTCATTTTGTCCTACAGATAGAAATATTATGTCTGTCATTTTGTCCTACAGATAGAAATATTATGTCTGTCATTTTGTCCTACAGATAGAAATATTATGTCTGTCATTTTGTCCTACAGATAGAAATATTATGTCTGTCATTTTGTCCTACAGATAGAAATATTATGTCTGTCATTTTGTCTTACAAATAGAAATATTATGTCTGTCATTTTGTCCTACAGATAGAAATATTATGTCTGTCATTTTGTCCTACAGATAGAAATATTATGTCTGTCATTTTGTCCTACAGATAGAAATATTATGTCTGTCATTTTGTCTTCCAAATAGAAATATCATGTCTGTCATTTTGTCCTACAGATAGAAATATTATGTCTGTCATTTTGTCTTACAGATAGAAATATTATGCCTGTCATTTTGTCTTACAGATAGAAATATTATGTCTGTCATTTTGTCTTACAGATAGAAATATTATGTTTGTCATTTTGTCTTACAGATAGAAATATTATGTCTGTGATTTTGTCTTACAGATAGAAATATTATGTCTGTCATTTTGTCTTACAGATAGAAATATTATGTCTGTCATTTTGTCCTACAGATAGAAATATTATGTCTGTCATTTTGTCTTACAGATAGAAATATTATGTCTGTCATTTTGTCTTACAGCTAGAAATATTATGTCTGTCATTTTGTCCTACAGATAGAAATATTATGTCTGTCATTTTGTCTTACAGATAGAAATATTATGTCTGTCATTTTGTCCTACAGATAGAAATATTATGTCTGTCATTTTGTCTTACAGATAGAAATATTATGTCTGTCATTTTGTCCTACAAATAGAAATATTATGTCTGTCATTTTGTCTTACAGATAGAAATATTATGTCTGTCATTTTGTCCTACAGATAGAAATATTATGTCTGTCATTTTGTCTTACAGATAGAAATATTATGTCTGTCATTTTATCTTACAGATAGAAATATTATGTCTGTCATTTTGTCCTACAGATAGAAATATTATGTCTGTCATTTTGTCCTACAAATAGAAATATTATGTCTGTCATTTTGTCCTACAAATAGAAATATTATGTCTGTCATTTTGTAAGATAGCTTTAATATTTCTGTTAAATATTTTATTTCATTCTAAGACGATTGTAAATACCGATATATTTCAGAACACATATAACGATACATTAATTATGACAATAGAGAAATAGATTATTGCAGGCAAACTATATGTGACTAAGAACATGGTCAGATCTAATATGTGTGGATACTGTATACCGAGCGATAGTTCAAGGGGAAATGAACTATCTAGACTCTAGTGTCTAATGTTTTACAATTTGGAAGAGGCTATATAAGGACGCTTTCAAATACCATGTTGGTTTTCAAAACAAAATTAGATGGATTAACAAGAAAAAACAGCATTTTGAGCACATAAATTGACAAAATATATGTTCGTCATTTTATTGAATATTCGTTTCTCTTAAACATAAAAACTAATGAAATCAACAAAACTGTATTGTAAAAGCGTGTTGTGCCAGATTGGACATGTTTTCTGTTGAGTTTATGACTTCAGAGAGCTTCACCCTCATTATAATCTAGTGAGCACACAAAGCGTAAGAAGGACGCAATAATAGTTATCCATTACAAACGCCTAGATTCTTAAAAATTGCCCATTGCAGAACTGATTCATATCAAATAGCTTCTTTCCTGCTGCACTAAATTGAATAATAAAAACTTTTATTTACCCTTTCTTTATTTAATATTTAATATGTATGCTATGAATTGTAGAGTCCTCCTGACCTCTCGCAGACTGTAAAGTTGTTAGCAATCTTAATCACCTTCTGCGTCACTCACATTTGTTTGACAGCCCATTATCTACGCTAGGAACTAGCATGGAAGATAATTTTCATTACTTTTTTGTGTTTCCATATTTGTACGACAATTTCTTCACCTTGAAAATCTTAGAAAATGTAATAACCTATTAGACTTCATGTGAAAGAAGAACCTGCATCTTTTTCTAGATGACAAAAATTACTCTGGAGGTTTTAGATTTAATTAAAAATGACGTGTAATTTGTTAGAAACTGTATATCTTCATATTCATGTTAAACTAAACAGATGTATATTGCTTTGTTTTATCATTGTTTTTCTACAACATATTTGCTCAAATTTCTCCTCTTGTGGCTATTTCTCTCAATTAATTTATATTTTGTTTCACAATAATAGATCTTTACATTCATGTATTCTTTTCCTTAGTATATTACTTAAAAATACTACAAAATGTGTTAGAATAATAAATATAAATTATTCAAGGAAGGTTGCAACATTTGTACAACTGGAGCTAGAACTCACTGAACGCTTAGTACTGAACGAATCTATAGTACCTACTACATTCCGCTAATTTATCCTGTGGATAAACTCTATTGGTTCTAGGCGTTAGGAATTCTACTTCTATCATCAGCACTGCCGTTTTTTAGTTCGTACTCTTGTCACTTTTGCCGTCGCTGTCACCTCATATGGATCAGACTATTGTTCTTACTCTTGTCACTTTGGCTGCCGCTGTCACCTCATATAGACCAGACCATTGTTTTTACTCTTGTAACTTTTGTCGCCGCTGTCACCTCATATAGTTCAGACCATTGTTCTTACTCTTGTCACTTTTGTCGCCGTTGCCATCTCATATAGACGAGACCATTGTGCATACTCTTGTCATTTTTGTTGCCGCTGCCACCTCATATAGACCAGACCATTGACACGTCTTCCAGGTATTCATATTGTTCTCCATTATACACGTGCACTACAATATCGTTCAAACGATTTATTGGCAGTAACTTTTATTAACAGTGACTGATGTGAATGAAAACGTCAACACAACTAGAGAAAACGACGATAGAAACATCAGTTTTATATGTTAACATGTATATTTTTCGTATATAAAATGTTTAAAGGTTCTTATTTAAATGGGAATTTCCATAGAGCCAATCATGGATACAATATTGCACAGGCAATCGTGCTCAGCAACATTTTGATTGCTTAAAATAGTGTAGTATACAGACAAATTAAATAATCATTTGTTGTTAAGTGTAGGGATGAATAACCCGAGACAAATAAAACAACATGCATAAACTCAAGTAAGCAGTGTCTGCTCTAATTAGACACTGATTGAATTAAATACAGTCAAACCCGTTAAAGTGTATGAAGCATACCTGTGGTCCAGAAAATATATTTAATCGAGATTATGGCCATAGAACTTATGAAAAGATGTCATCGACAATGGTGCAACTAATCCTTGTGTGAATAGCGTACCCTCAACGGCAGCTAACATGCAAATCTCTGGAACAATTGTAATATCCGCTCCGTTCAAACCTTAGTAACACTAAGCTAGGGATAACACCTCTGCCACACAAGCATGAGCTTTCTCTATACGCTTTTCCCACAAAACAATCCAAAGTATGGAACTACCAAGAAAATTCTGTCTGACCATTGCGAAATTTGTTTTAAAATTGAAGGGTAAATTATGTTGACACATTTGTATATTTCAGAAATTGCGGAGACAGCTTAAATAATCTCGAAATAAACATTAAAACGAGTACCTATGTTTATAGTTTAGTTAACTATATCAATGTATTCTATAAGAATTGAATACTTTTCAAAATATGCAATCAATTGATCAATAATTCGGAAGTAGATTTAAAGCCTTGCTTTGCAGAGGGGAATTCTGAAGTAGGAAGCTATGTATCTTTTGCAAGAAAGCAGGTCTAGGAAATCGGAATACCGATCACATGATCTAGATAGTAGAAAGTATGAGAAAAAAATTGAAGATACCGAGGAGCGTTGATTGACAGGAAGACGGGGACAGACAAAAAATGCTTAAACAAACGATGTGTACAAGAACACCCCAAAAAGAGAAATTCCTGAAATTCCGGGCGATACACATCAACTCGAAATACCGGTAACATTAAAAACGATTGTCTATGTTTATAGTTTAGTTTACCTATAATAGTGTATTCAATAAAAATGAAATATTATTTTTGCAAAGTATGCTATCAATTGATCAATATTTCGGCGTAGATTAAGACCCATGCTTTGCAGAGGTGAATTCTGAGGTAGGAAGATATGTAACATCTGTTTCAGAGATTTCAAGAAAGCCGGTCTAAGAAATTAGAATACCTCATTCATATGCAAGAGGAGTCATAATGCAGTGAAAAGGAGGAAAGTAGTTATGACAAACAAATCGAAGTTCAGTTATGACACATAAAGTGGACACTTGGAAAGTCATCACGCTTTTCCTAGAGTTTTGTTTGGAGTTTTTTTGAGTCTTTTCTGACAAGAGACCGAGTTGGTTGAATCGGTATGGTGTTGATGAGCCACTTTGCAAACCTTTAAATACAGATTTTGTGATCTATTGACATAAATAACATTTTGATCGTGTAATTTTTAAGTAGTACAAAGATGTGTACATGTATATGTATTTCTATTTCAGAAAAAGTAGAAGAAAGAAAATGGAAGCTTTGAACAAGGTAAATACACACGCCTAAATTACAGGACACGCCGGGTTTGTAGCCACAATACAAATTATACCTGCAAAAATCGCTAAAAACTGAGTGATACCCTTTACAACAAACAAACAAACGTCGGAACATGTCGGTTCCCTTGTGGATCTTAACTCTTCTAAGATTAACCTCCCTAAATGTCAATGCTGTTTTCACCTATGATCTCCCCTGCCATGCCTGTCCTCGTAATTGTTTACATATTTATACCACACATTGCTTAACATCACTGTCGCTGTGCAGATTGTAGTGAATGTAACTAGATGTATGTTTTAGGCGTACATGAATGAGAGCGTTGGTTGAATGCATGAAACTCAGCATTCTACACGTGCATGTCACGAAGTGGTGGACACATTTGTGAGGACAAAAACATCGAGCTGTTGTTAATACGGATTGGTATTCAAGGCTTTAGCATTGCTTTTCACAAAAAGTCGTAATTGTAAAACACATCGTAAGTGCCGACGTCACAATGGATTTTCCTTTGATCTCCCAACACTTACGATGGATTGTACACTTACGACTTTTTGTTAAATCCTGCGCAGTTTTCTAAACATTTATATGAACTATTTCCATGGTTTGAATGAATTGTTGTGTTCCCTGAATGAAGGAACTCATTATTATAAGCATTGAAAGCAATTAATACGTTTAGTTTTAACTGTTGATGCAAAAACAATATTTGTCAGTGCTTTCATGCACTATATGTCTCAATTTATGTGTTTGGGAACCATTTCAGGGTCTAAAATCATTCTCGATTCAATAGCCTTTATAGTTTACCGATTTAAAGATAGTTTATCAATATGTGCCCATGGATGAAACAAGGATATTATGTACTAACGCAACATATCACTGACCTACCAGACAAATAACCAGGACAATAAAGCAACGCTATCCAATAAAGTCTGCAATTTACGCACTTAAGGAGGTGAATAGGAATAATGAATGTGTTTGCCCATCAGGGCGCCCAAAAAAGATGCATTATCAATATATTTGTACAAGTATTACACTGATCTTTACAGTAAATGCAAAACCATATAACAAGAATATACAGTATTTATTTATACTCAATCAGAGGACGCTAGTTTTACTTTCGGATCGTCGGAACTTCAAATAATCGTAACTTTATGTAAAAAATAATAAATATGTTTGTATTTTGAAATAAAAACAAGATTGGTTGGAATCACACACATAATAATGCTGTTATTGATTGAATAATTGGGGTATGGAAACGGGTTGGAACGGTAACAATAAATTCTAGCCGTGGAACAAAAATATTTTACTATTTTAAAGTTTTGACTAAAGTGACATGCAGTTTTGGTATATAGTTTACCTAGATATGAAGTTGCGGCCCCATTCTTTGATTAAGGAAAAATGGAGAAACATTGATTTTATTTGATTCGTAGATTTAAAACTTTGCAGTTTTTATTAAATATAGCTGTCAGTACGATGACATAACAATTTCTCCGCCTTTAAGCCATGGATTAAAAGGGGTCGCACACGGTTTATTCAGTTACTTATCACTTTCTTTATTATTTTCTTGGGGGTATTTTTAGTTTAGTTATTTTTGCCAAAATGAACCAATTAAGGTATCCGACCCATAATTGAAGTCACCACTTAATTTTATTTTTAGACCAAGACATGCAGCTTTTTTTAATCAATATATTACTAATTAATGATACAAATTAAATATATTGTTTTACTTTGAGTCGATGTTAACAGTTTTGAGGAAAAAAAGTTAGTTGCTCAAATAGTAGTTCCGATGTTTGCCGAACATTACCGAGGTCTGCTCCATTGACAAACAATGGACATCCAGGACACCAAATATGATCACGTGGTCAATTATGGGTCGGATACCTTAAGCACGATAATACCATTGATGCAATTGAAACATTTTTTCAGATTTCTTTCTGTAAATATGAGAAGGGCAGATAACCGTCGAAAAAAAAGTATTAGTTTTATTTGGAAAAATATTCAATCATTAGAATATATTGTTATAAATCAATATAATTGGTTACTTTTGTATAAATATTTCTAAATTAGGCAATTACAATGTTTAATTTACTTTGTCATATCTGAAACATTTCAATTATTTTGATGATATAAGTGACTAATCCATTTAGGTTTTTTCCTAATTTGACTTTAAATGATACTTAATAAGCTTTTGAAAAAGAATTAAGAGCAAATGAGATGTTTAAGTCAAAATTCTAACAAATGACAAATAATCACAGCTGTATAAGTTGTCATGTGGGCGTTCTTATAAATTATTGGTGACTTGGACCGTTTTGTTATTGCAAAAATTGATCCACATTGGAGACCTTCATTCTTTTGTGTATAATGTAGACATTAAGATTCCTTGTTAGCTGCAAATATGTCCCAGACAAATGTGTAGATGCAACAAAGTGCCAATAATTTTTCCGGTCAGTATCACAAATTGATTTAATTACCTATTATAAACATTAAACTAAATGGGAGTTTTAACAGACTTTATTCTCAACAAAAATACACTTTAAATATCCTTCTGAAGTAGTAAGTGGTTGGTAATCATAGATGTATTTCATAACAAATATTTTCTCATTGGATATTTCACCTAATTAAACAGAGTTTGATAAGTAGGGACAAACTAAAGCATGCGTCACAAATTAATTCAGGATATTTAAATCCTTATACATGATAATTTCATAACATATTTGCCCATGGATATTTTACCTAATTTAACAGTGTTGATTAGTCGGGACTAACTAAAGAAAGCGTCACAAATTAATTCAGGATATTTAAATCATTATACATGAGCAGATGACTTTAAGGTACAGATCCTGAAAGTTTTGATAAGGGTTGCAAAAGAAACAACCCTGGAACTAGAAAAAAAATAAGTATTTAGATCACTTGAAGGGTCATTTGCATTATTGTCAATTCGTTTCGTCCGTTGTCGTTTGTAAACTTTTAAAATTTCCATCTTTGTCACTAAAACCACTGAGCCAATTTAAACCAAATTTGGTCACAATTTTTATTAAATGGACATTTACAAAGTAAATGTATTACCCTACCAATGAAATGTGCAAAATGAGCAATTTTGTATAATTTATTAATATATTTATTTATTTATGATAGAAACATCTTCAACTGTACCGTTGCTTAATCCTCTGGACTTATCATATATATACTTAGAAACAGTGATAAAAATTATATACTGTTTCTAAGTAGGTCCTTAAGCATTTATTAGTCGTATGATTGTATATTTATGCCACACTTGAAAATGGGGGATACCGTATATAATGATGGTAGTGTCTGTCTACATTCTTTACAGTTGGCTGATCCATCTCTAATTATCATCTCTACCATCATCACTGAATGGATTTAGATGAAATTTTAATGTTATCTTTGTCACATAGTGCCATGTACACCTCACTTGATATTTTATAGTTTGATGGGAATGATATTTAAGATTTTCCATAAAGCAAAATGGACTTGCCTTTATTTGGTGTGGTGGATACCGACCTCTCGTCCGCAACCACTTGCACCTCTGAATATGATTTGTGGAAACTTTCCCAGAATCCTTTGTCACATGGTGTAATAGTGCACATGATATTGCACATTTTGACCAGGGACCTCGGCGGCCGAGTGGTCAAGATAGTTCGTCTACTATTGTTCACATGGTCTGTCAACACTGAGATTGCGGGTTCGAATTTCTCACTGCAGACAGGGTGTAATTGACTCCAATCTTAATTGACAAGGATTGCCAGTTTTCTTACCGAATGTTGGTAGTTGTCTGAAGATACTCCGGCTTCCTTCCCCAATAAAAACTCCATGATTGCTGAAAGTGGTGTTCAACAATATTCATACAAACAGACAAACAAAACATTTTGACCAGAATGATTTTTGGCGTTTCCAACGGCACAACCCTAGACATTGCCATTCTAGACATAAGGGAGCTGAGGTTATCAAAAATGCAGATTGCAAAGATTTGTTCTAGTCTTTTTGTCTAATATGTTTCTTGATTTTCCTGATTTGTGTTTGCATAAGTTTGTTTTATTTCTCACTGATTCAAATGCCAGTGAAATGATTTTACTTGGGTTAAAATAAAACATGGGACAGGGATCTCATTTAATACTTTTAAAGCAACATTTCCTTCAGTGCCGTCTGCAAATTGATTTAGTTGAGGAACGGTTGAGCATTCTGACATTATGTACTTTAAAAGTTGACAAATGCAACTTTTCACCTATGTGCCTACACTGTGCACTATGTTCATAGAAATATACCAAAATACTTCAAAGGTGACTATGGTGAAATAAATAAATTCTGCAAAATGTAGAATGGGTGAATACCTTAAATACAAGAGATATTGAAGCTGCCTGGGATAGATTTGTCGATAAATTTTCAATTGCTGGTAACGCAAATATACCAGTGAGCAAATATAGGCCACGAAGTTACAATACCCCATGGATGAATAAGGATACCCTACAGGCAGTCAAAACTAAGAGGAAAAGGTGGCACAAGGACAAATACTGTAAATCCTCAGAAAATAAAGAACAATATGAAACAGCAAGAAACTTTGCCAGCTTTAAAATCCGTCAAGCCCAGATCAATTACGAACAAGAAATATGTGGAAAAATAAAAACTGACACAAAAGATTTTGGGAAATATGTCCAATCAAAAAAGAAGGTTAAAGAAAGTATACAATGCCTAAAGGATGACAGCGGTAACATACTCGCGGAAGACAAAGAAAAAGCACAAATGTTTTAACTACTTTTTCCAGAGTCTGTTCACAATAGAACCCAACACAACCATGTCAAACTTTGATTCCAGAAGAAACAAGGAAATCAGTACAGTGAAGAAACAGTGAAAAAGGCATCTGCTTAAGATCACGGAAACCAAACTGAAATTATCAGACGAATAACATCCCAAACAAAAGAAACATTTAACTCCATCACAAAATCGGTTACGATGATTTTTAACATGTCAATTGAAGATGGTAAAATACCATCCCAATGGTAACTTGCAAATGTGACCCGAATTCACAAAAAGGGACCAAAGCACAATGTCTTAAACTATAGACCAATTAGCCTAACATCGATATTATGTAAAACATTGGAAAAAATAATCCAAGATTAAATTATGGATCATATGGAAAGTAACGATCTTTTTACAAAACATCAACATGGGTTCAGGTAAAGGAAATCGTGTGCAACACAATTAATAGAAGTGATGGATAAATGGACAGAAGATCTGGACAATAAACTTCCAATCGATGCAATCTGTCTGTATTTCCAAAAGGCCTATGATACCGTCCTAAACAAAAGAATAATTCACAAATTAAAAGCCTATGGTATCAAAGGTAACCTTATAAAATGGATTGAGGACTTCCTCAATGAAAGGCAACAAAGGGTAGTTTTAATTAGACAAAGTTCAGAATGGACAGATATCAGCAGTGGGATCCCACAAGGTAGTGTACTGGGACCAATACTATTCACCATATACATAAACGACCTACCAGATGTACTTCAGAGTGCCTGTATATTATTTACAGATGAACGAAAATATACAGATCTATCAAACAACAATCTGATGCAGATACTCTCCAAGAAGACATAATTAAACTAATAGATTGGTCCAACACCTGTCTTCTGAAATTCAATAGCTCTAAATGTATCCACATGCACATTGGAGGACTAGAAACGACCTACAACATGAAAAACGTTACAATAAATAAGTTTACAGAAGAAAGAGATTATGAATCATAATAGATAACAAACAAACTTCCAACAGCATATAAATAAACAGGTAAACGAGGCCAATCAGACACTAGGCCTTATCAACAGGTCATTCAAACACCTGAACAAAGACACATTCACACAATTATATAAGAGTATAGTTAGACCACACTTAGAATACGGTAGCACTGTGTGGAGTGTAATTAATAAGAAAGAAGCCATTCTCATCGAAAATGTCCAAAGACGAGCTACCCGTCTCATACCAGGACTAAATCACTTAAGTTATGGAGAAAGGCTACTAAAATTGGGATTACCAACACTGCAATACAGAAGATCGAGAGCTGACATGATAGAAACTTTCAAAGTGATCAAAACATAGATAAAGTGGATGACATCCTTCCCTTAGTTAACATCAATACTACCAGGGGTCACAAATATAAAATACACAAGAAACACTGTCGTACTAACAAAAGACTACATATCTACTCCCAGAGGGTTGTAAATAATTGGAACTCGCTTTTGTTTAATGCTTTCTCAATAAACTTATATGTGAGCATTTGAAAACATAACAAGTATCTTAGTTAAAAATTATATTAATAAATGATTGTAATTAACTAATCTCAGCCTGCACATGCCAGGCGTCGAAATAAAAAAAGTCAGCTAACATGCCCGACGAGCAAGTCAATTCCAATATTTGTTTTCCCTTCCTTATTTTTACTTGCCCTACACACGGACAGCTCCTGTCAGACGCACCAAGCTTATGTACGGTGCTTATACATTCGAGGGTCTGGGTCCAGAAGCTCTGGGGTAAATGAAACAAAATCCTGCATTTTAGACTTCTCTCGGCAGATATATTATTGCAAGTTTCAATTTACAATTTTTGAACCAAAAATTTAACTTTTTAGGGAAAGAGGAGTGTAAAATTACAAACAAAACAATTTGGTCAATTGTTAAATACAAATTCTATTCAATGCAACACCTCTTTATGCATTACAGTTACAATGTAATAGGTTTTTAGTGAATTAAATTTTCTGTTTCTATGCACTTATTCAATAGCTTTGCTTTCTAATTTTTAAATGTAAAAAAGTAAATTTCTGTCAGGCTGGATCAAATATTATGTTGTATTTTCTTATCTACCAAATAAGGGTGATGAAAAAATCGTAAATAGAACAAAAATATTCAGGCTCGAAATTGCAAGATATCTTGACTGTAGTTTTGACAATAACAATCGTCAATTAATATTAAATAGTAGTTTGTTTTTCATAATAATTAAATAAATAAATAAATTATGATTGTAAATTTAATTCATATTTCCAATAAAAGCAGATTGTATTGTCTTAGTTTTTAATAATAATGCACTAAACATATCAAAAATCGCAGATATCTTAAATAGCCGTTTGCAAAGCATGTGCTTTAATAAAAGGGGAATGGTTTACAAATTGTACGAACAAGATTTTGGGTCTGTGTAGGAAGAGTTAATTACGTCTTCTGGAAATGTTCTGAAAATGACCAGTTCCCAAGTCTGGAAATTAGGAAAAACATTTCCAACTATATCGGTCATCCCGTGACTTTTGTCATCTATACTACGATCGTAATATGGCGATGTCAATTTATATAGGAATGCTCGGGGGTATCGTACATATCTGCAATTTTTATTGAATTTAATCGATAACCAAAGAATGTGCTGTTATCTTGTAAAAGTATGATAAATTACCAATATTTTGAGTCCATTTTAAATAGATATTGAATTGAGCAAATCACTTCAGATTTGATTTGAAAAAAATAAACTTTTACTGAACAATTTATAAATATGGATACTATTGAAAAATGTCGAAATTTTAGCAACCTATCCCATTTTCTCTAAGAATAACGTAATAATTGTTTGCTTACATAAAAATGGGCTGCCCATGTGATTATGTAGAAATATGGAACTTTAAGATTTTATCAACTAAATGAGATATTGATTTAGGGAAATCACTTCCAACTGTATTTTATAATGACCAATTTTTGGAATTGTACATGATTTCTCGAGACAAAATGGCGATACCGGATGTGTTTTTGGCGGTAAATTTTAAAATACATAAATATACGGTGTTTGTTATATAATAGTTTTGAATCTTAAAACTAGTGCCGGACTTCTCATAATAATGTTCCTTTTGTTATTTTGTATATAGTATACAATACAAATAGCATCCTGTATCAACAGGGGTATGAAAGCCAGGTGTTAACAGGTAGATACCTTTGAGGCCAGTACAAGGTAATAAAGGTAATTGCAGTATCATTCATCTGAAGGAAACAATATGAATCAGAAACTTAGACAAGACATTATTTTATCTAACGTAGACACCATATTGTGCATAGATAGATGTATGTGTATCGTGTAAAACAATCACTTCACTATTATTTTCAACTCTGATTTGATTTGATGTATTTTGTCCATATATTCCATTTGAAAGGATCAATTGCACTATATATGCAAGTTAGAAATGACCACTAAAGATATGAAAATAAATAAGAATAAATTGACAAATATGGAAAGAATCAAACTCAAAATAAAAAAACACCAAAATTTAAATTAGAAATGAATTTCTTCTCTTCAAAGTAGGTTTTCTTAATTATTCTTTCTTGACAAAACAATTATTTTCTTAAAAGTATTTACAATCTTTCTCTTGTAACCGGACGGGCGTGGTTCTATGTGTCACCGTTCTCTGTGGGTGCGTGGTTTTGAATAAATGCCCGACAAAACACTAGACCTCATCTTGAACTAAAACATTTTGTTTGTCCTTAATCTTTAAACTTTTGTCACAGTGTATTTTATTAGTGTAAAATTTCAATTAAAATGTGTACGGCTATTATTCAAGTCCGTTCCTCTCGGATCCGTAGATAAATTGGCAGAGGAGAGGAAAGATTATAAGTTCAGATACTTTATGTATAAAGTTTTTTAATTCAACATCAAATTAAAACAATACTAAATATAATTAAAATCAAAATGACTTTACAAGTTTCCATTTTACCCAAACCAATTTCAATTACATACTTCAACTTTAATCTTCAAGCCTTTAAATATTTTAAACAGGTAATTGTGCACTTTAATGATTCAGGACAACTTTACATCAATTGAAAGGTCAAAAATTTAGGTCACCACTCCAACACATCTTAACATAATTTTTAAATAAACCTAGTTCCTATTTAAAAGTACCTAAGTAAGTGAATAAAATTCATAAAGGGATTTAAACAAAAATAACTCGTTATGGTGGCTAGAAAATCGACAAAACCTACTTTACTATAAACCTAGATTGTAGAATCAAAAAGCTAGCGGAAAGATAAGTTTGTCAAAATATGCATATTTCAGGTTATTAGTCTAGGGAAGGAGTATGGAGTGAGAATAGTAAGAGAAGAGTATTCAAGCCTTATACAAGTCTTTTCTACGTACAAGCCGATGAGAGCAAGGTGCTCGTCGCCTTTATAACCCCCTTAACAAATGAAAAACCTTTATAATTTAAAGCAATAAAAATCGTCAAGAAAAAAAATATCTCCCTTCATGTTTGCAAATGGTGGTCCCCGTTACTATTTCCCAAAAATAAAAGTGCAAAAATACGAAAAATGGCCTTGAGACGATACATAACATGTTGAAGGTAAAATAAATGTAAAAGTAATTTAAAAACAAGATGTCCCGAACTATATACAACAAGTTAAAGGATAAATATTGATTATTAGAACACAATCGCAGTTTGACTGTAAAAATACATAAGGACAAAAGTCAACTCCACTACACTCTTACAGAAATAATTTTGAAATGCCAAATTTTTACTTTACTTTGAAATTGTTTTGACGGGTACATCCTGCAATCAACATTTTTGTTTGCATTTACAATAATTGTGATCATGACTAAATGCTCACAAAACAAAAGAAAAGCCATAAAGTTGTAAATTAAAATATTTTCTTTAAAAGCCATAAAGTTGTTAATTAAAATGCTTTCTTTGCCATCTTAAGGAAATAGAAATGTCAGTGTCGCCCTCTACTATTTTGTTATCGCTGTGTAATTACCTGGGACCAGCCAAAGGTATATTCGGGAACCAGTTATCGCGTGTAAACAGACTTATCTAACCTATTTATGACCGATATAGTTGGTAAGATCCTTGAAGATTCCATAATAGCAGGTACACAACTTCAATACATGTGCAATCTTTCTGTGAAGTTTCACAGATCTGAGTTGAAAACTGTAGAAGTTGGCTTGAAAAAACTAGGTGGAAATCTGTTTTTTTCAAAAACCAACTTCTACAGTTTTCAACCGAGATCTCTAAAACCAAATTCTACAGATCCAAAAACTTTTTGGAGATCTGGGTTGAAAATCGTAGAAGTTGGTTTTAGAGATCTGGGTTGAAAACTGTAGTAGTTGGTTTTAGAGATCTGTGTTGAAAACTGTAGTAGTTGGTTTTAGAGATCTGTGTTGAAAACTGTAGTAGTTGGTTTTAGAGATCTGTGTTGAAAACTGTAGAAGTTAATTACACAAAATAGATACCCAATATTGTCAGCGTGCCCAGCCACCACACTTCACCAAACTATAACCCGGGTTTGCACGTGAAACCCGGCTATAATTATTTTTAAAATAAAAATGTCATCTCATATCATAATTATTCAACTAATAGCATAGTAACTAACTAGTCTATAATTTCTTTATTCCATTTTTGTTATGGTCCATTTGGCAAAGCAAATCTATATACATTATAGAGTGTCCCTGATTTTGACAATAATTTGTTTTGATTTTTGTTCGTTTTAGTTACAGGATGAAACAAATCTATTAGCGATTCTGCTGATATTTGTAATAGTATAGTCCTCTGCGGTGCAACCTTTTTTAGAATTTAATTAATTGGGGCGTATGCACAGGATGCTCGGACAATTTAAAGAGATGGGTCATTTTTTGTGATACGCAATCGGTCTTTTTGACGATTTCTAGTACGCGTCCTTTTACTTCTGTAAAAATATTCCATCAAAACTTTAAATCATGATTGATATTTTTCTACCGAGGCAATTTCAAAGTCACAGAGGAATTCACAAATTATTATTGTAAGATCCATGTATTTGTTAATTGAAAACTAATTTCACAAATATTTTGTAAAACACGTTCTGATTGGTAAAGTTTTTTATAACCAACCAATAAAAAATTGTGTTATAAATAATGAGGAAAAAAGGTTACGAATTTGTGAATATTACGAAAACAAATGATGAAAGCACGACGCTAACGAATAAATAACAGGACGAAACAATTATGTAATCACGGGATAATATTTTCAACTCTCTCGGCAGACAATCTTTTCATAAAACTTACTTGCCCGCTGCAGATTTTACTTTTCTCGGGCGAGCGTTAGAGCGTATTTCGAAACCTGACATGCCCCACCCCTACACACATACACTTTTGTACCTTTCTTGGATTCTTCAAAAAATTGTTTGTTAATTTAAACTAAAAGATGTTGGTGATACTTGTTTGATTCATCATATACAAAACCTGTATTAGGCTGGCCATTTTCAATTTAAAATAAAATACATGTTTTCAATTGAAATTACTTCTATAATGTTTGGACACTGTTGACAGATAAAACATTAATTCAGTGAAATTCTTACAGTTGATCAGTAATGTGTTACAATTTTGAAATTCAGTTTATTTATTAATTTTTTAAAATGTAATTTCTAAACCATTTTTAAAATAGTTGTCATCGTGTTATCATAGACATACACATGTAATTAAACAACGTATAAATAATTTATCCTTTTTTCCTTTATTTGAACTTTCTATGTATGTGCGGTAATTTCCGGAGAATCGATATCTTTCCGGTGACAACGTTGTTTTTTCATTGCGACTTTTATTTCCGCTACGTCACAGATTTCAAAATTTTGTAGTTGATGTAGTCGACAGAGTTTAATCAAATATGACGGTAAGTAATGATTAGCGAAATCGTTTATGGATGTTTTCATGCATTAATTGAGAATTCTTCATCTAGTTTACTGCTTATCTCGCAATTTAATGTTTGAAACCGATGCTTACGGCGATTATAAAATGAGTATATGCGTGTCTATTTTTCAATGTTTTATCTCAGTTCGACTGAAAATTATTTTTAGAAAACATCGATTTTGTGAAAATATAAAAGATGAAGATTTTTTCGAACATGATACTTTGTGGTCAATTAATATTTTACAGATAAGTCGTCCTGCGATATCCTTTTAATGAGAATAAATTGTTGGGGAGTGCCTACTACGAAAGCTGTATCAATGCTGTGAAGATGGCATTTTAACATGCAGGGATTGATTTCTTCCAGCATAAATGGGAACAGAAAACAAGATGTAGGTACAAGATAAGTACAGAATTATTTAATACAAAAACATATAACTTATTTTTAATGTAAATATTACATGAAGGGACGGTACAGAAAAAGGGAGGTAACTTTGTTTGCCTTCTAGAAAATGTCCGGATCTTTTCGGGACTTTTCTTTGGTTCAATTTAGATGTTGGTGGTCCAAATTACGTCTAACTATGTAAAATCTGGATTGTTTCTGTGTTGCCAATGAATTGTAATGTGTCAATCATACACAGAAGCCTGCGTAATGATCAATCAACTGTCAATACAGGCAACGGAATAGAAACGATCCATTTTATTTGCCGTAATTTCGGACATAAAGAAAGCAACTTATTGCGGTCTTTGTATGTAGATATTTTGATAAGAATGTCATTTTTAAACAAAGTGGTGAAATTTTAATGCATTCTGTCCATGTAAACCCATCGTATGTTTTTCATTAACAATCTATACCAAAAATACTAATTGACTGGAAATCCACAATGACTTTTACTGTATAAATACATGAAATAAATATAAGCCTAATTAGATATACTCAGGTGAATTAAAATACTTTTTCATTAAGATTTTTTAATGTTTTTGTTTGAAAGGTGCATATATTCAATGTATGTTTATGTCAATTATATTTGCTTTAACATACTGTCTTCATATATATCTTAATGCCCAGCAAGTTGGACCTCTCTTTTTTTAAAACCCACAGGAAGTGCATTTGTTTTGGTGTTTGTGCAAAGGGCTCAGGTATGTAACTGTAAACATGTTTACAATTCAAATAAACTTTGAAAAATAAAAGTCCAGACAAAGCGATATTACAGTCCTTTTTACTTATACAAGAGTTTTCCTACCGCAGGTCGGGAGTTTTCTCCGGGAACTCCGGCTTCCATGATATAGCTGAAAAATTGCTGAAAGTGGCGTTAAACACCATCAAACAAACAAACTTATACAAGTATCCTCATTCTTTGACTGATAAAAAGTTATGTAAATTAGTTGTTAGTTAGCACTTATTTACATTTGATTTCCATGATTTTTACTGTTCTTAGAAGTATCATATGCTATACGTAGAAATCTATCTTTTAAAAAGGCTGTTACTGCATTGAATACATGTCTTAGTGTTGGCTTCTACATTTTTTATATCTCATTTTTGGTAAAAACCTTGAATATCTTTTTCAGGAACTGAATTGTGTAGTCAGAATGTTACACTACAACTTCAGATATAATGGATATGGTGAAGCATCAGCCAGTCTCCACATTGACAACAGTTCAGGACAAAACAAAAATAGTGTTGATGTTTGGTAGGTCTTGTAATTAACATTCAGTGAAGTAAAAGCAAATTTTGATTACTTTAATTAAAAACAAATGACAGAAGAATATGGTTATGAACCAATCAACAAATACATAAAAAGGTTTTCATTTTTTATTTAAATCTGTTCTAAAATAAATTTACAATTGTTCATACAAAACTTAATCCAGACTTGGATTTTGGGATATGGAAGGTATTTACATACAATTTCTGTTTTGTTAAATACTTCTGTATTTATTGTAGGTGCCTCTGACTCGGTGGCAGAGTGGTTAAGGTGGTAAGTCTACTATTGATCATGTGGTCTAGATCTGTTAACACCGAGGTTGCAGGATGTGAGTCTCACTGGGGCAGGATGTACTCGACTTCAATCTAAACTGACAAGGATTGCCAGTTTTTCTGCCGTCTGTCAGAGATTTTCTCCTGGAAGTCCAACCCCCCTCTAAAAACTGGACACCATGGTATAGCTGTAAAATTGCTGAAAATGGCATTAAACACCATTCAAACAATCAAGACAAACCTATTGTAAGTTAGCAAGGAAACTTGCGTGCTGAATCTTTTTTTATTTTACCCTGTACTAGAAAGTTGCATTGGTTGTGTTTTTTACTGTGTGTCTGTCAGTCAGTGCAACCTCTATGAAACCACACATCAGAATTTCATGAAATTATATTAAATATGTTTTCACTTTAGTACATATATTTAAATAATCAAATATGATAATAATGTCACCGCCTGGGGTATTTTAGCAATCTCAAAACACTCTTGAATAGTTTTACCGAATTTTAAAAAGCATGTAAGTTGTAATATATCTTTTCATAATCTATTCCGGGGTCTTAGTGGCAGAGTGGTTAAGGTAGTTAGTCATCTACAATTGATCACCTGCCTGTTTACACCGGGGTCTTAGTGGCAGAGTGGTTAACGTAGTTAGTCATCTACAATTGATCACCTGCCTGTTTACACCGGGGTCTTAGTGGACTTTTGTAAGACGAAAAGAACTAGTGACCACCTATTTGTATTAAAAACATTAATCGATAAATACACCCAGCAAGGAAATAAACACATGTATAGTAGACTTTAAGAAAGCCTTTGATATGGTTGGCCACAATGAATTATTTTAAAAAATGAGGCTAAATGGTATTAGTGACCACTTTTATAATATTCTAAAAGACATGTATGCTAAAACAGAACTGTGTGTCAAACTAGACTCTATTCATTCTACAAACTTTTTCCCCTCGAATGTAGGTGTCAGGCAAGGTGATAATTTGAGTCCCAACCTGTTCAAATTATTTATAAATGATCTGCCAGAACAATTTGATAATAGTTGCTATCCAGTTAAACTAAATAATTTAAAACTTAATTGCCTATTGTATGCAGATGATGTCATTTTAATATCTGAAAATGCACAGGGACTGCAGAATGCGTTAAATAAACTTCAACTATATTGCGAATACTGGGGTTTAGATGTTAATGTTAAAAAAAAACAAATCATTAGTTTTTATTAATACAGGAAAATTAACAACTCATAAGTTTACATTCTAAGGAAACATCATTGAACAAGTTAGAAAGTATACATATTTGGGTATTACTTTCTCAGTTAATGGTAGTTTTACTAATGCTGCAATAGATGTTTATAATAAAGGATTAAAAGCTTATTTTAAATTCCGTAAATGTTTTGAAGGAAACAAACCCAAGATAAAAACTTTAATACGTGTGTTTGATCATACTGTCAAACCAGTACTTCTCTATGGGAGTGAAATTTGGGGTCTTTTCTCTGGTAAAAAACTGTTAGCAAAGACCGATTCCTTTTTTGATAAACTTTGTAAAAATCTTAAGATTGAAAATATTCACAGACAGTTTTGTAAATATGTGTTAGAAGTACCAAAGCGTGCATCTAATTCTGCAGTTATGGGAGAACTTGGGAGGTATCCATTATATATAGATGTTGTTATTAATATGATCAACTATTTTATAAGACTACATAATTGTAAGGATAATGAGGAACTACTGCCAAATGCTCTTTCATTATCCAAAGAACTATTTGAAAATGGAAAACACTCATGGTATAGTAGCATTGATGCACTTCTTTCATACCTTGACATTAACATTAAAACATTATTTCAACCTAAACTTAATATTAAGAAATTTATTTTTAACAAATTGAAAATTAAATATGAATTTATTTGGCATCAGGAACTATTTAGAGACAACCTGACAGAGGGCAAGAGAAACAAACTTCGTACATATAGACTATTTAAAAACATCTTTAAATTTGAAAACTATTTAATAATTTGAAACTATGATCAAAGAAAATCATTAACAAAATTTCGCATTAGTGCACATGATTTAGAAATTGAAAGAGGTAGATATACTGGAATCAAACAGCAAAATAGAATATGTAAAATTTGTCAAAATAATGTTGAAGATGAGTGTCACTTTCTATTGAAATGTGAACCTCTTGAAAAATGAAAGAAAAGGAATTTTGGAAATAATATCCAATAAATATAAAAATTTTAGTTCATTAAATATTGATAACAAATTTGTTTGGTTATTGTCATCTGAGGATAAATTTGTAATAACTAATCTATATAAATTAATTAAAAATTTAAATAACAAAAAGGAGGCTGTACTGATTGAAAATAATTAGAAAAACCTGTTGTATATGATTCATATTGTCATTGTGGGCCATGTCTCTTGCTGTAGTTACTGTAAAGTGGTCACTGTACTTGTTGAACCTTTACTAACACTCAATTATACTTGACTTTATTTTGTGTAAGTTTATTTTATTTTCAATATTATTCAATCATTGTACAATCATCTATAATCATTGTATGAAATTAATGTTAACTGTTCAGCCGGAAAGGGCGATTTAATTATCAATAAACATATCTTATCTTATCTTAGTGGCAGAGTGGTTAAGGTAGTTAGTCATCGACAATTGCTCACCTGCCTGTTTACACCAGGGTTGCAGGTTCAACTTTCACTGCAGACGAGGTGAATTCAACTCCAATCCTTATTGACAAGGACTGCCAGTTTTCTTACTGAAGGTTGGGGTTATCCCCAGGTACTCCAGCTTCTTTTCCTTAAAACTGGACACCGTTCATGATATAGCTGAAAAATTGCTGAAAGTGGCGTTCAACAGCGCACAAACAAACAGAAACATATCAGAATTTAACAAGCACTCCCTTACAACACTTTTTGTCTCGCCTGCGACGAAAGTCGCTGGAGGCGAGACATATGTATGGGAATCCGGCGGCGGCGGCGGCGGCGGCGGCGGCGGCGGCGGCGGCGGCGGCGGCGGCGTAAACACTTGACATCTTGCTTCATATCTTTGTAAGCCCAAGCCCTAGGTCCATCAAATTTGGTCCAGAGGTAGCTTATGATGAGTACTTGCCAGTCAGTCACCTGTCACCTGACCTTGACCTCAATTTCACGGTCCAGCGACTACGTTAAAGTTTTAGGGTTACGACAGTTCCTCTGTAACTACGCATGGTAGGATGACAATATTTGGTGTATAGGTTGCTGATGACTAGTACATGACTGTCTGGTAGGTGTCACCTGACCTTGACCTCAATTTCACGGTCCAGTGACTACGTTAAAGTTTTTGGGTTACGACAGTTCCTCTGTAACTACGCATGGTAGGATGACAATATTTGGTGTATAGGTTGCTGATGACTAGTACATGACTGTCTGGTAGGTGTCACCTGACCTTGACCTCAATTTCACGGTCCAGTGACTACGTTAAAGTTTTTGGGTTACGACAGTTCCTCTGTAACTACGCATGGTAGGATGACAATATTTGGTGTATAGGTTGCTGATGACTAGTACATGACTGTCTGGTAGGTGTCACCTGACCTTGACCTCAATTTCACGGTCCAGCGACTACGTTAAAGTTTTTGGGTTACGACAGTTCCTCTGTAACTACGCATGGTAGGATGACAATATTTGGTGTATAGGTTGCTGATGACTAGTACATGACTGTCTGGTAGGTGTCACCTGACCTTGACCTCAATTTCACGGTCCAGCGACTACGTTAAAGTTTTTGGGTTACATCAGTTCCTCTGTAACTACACATGGTAGGATGAAAATATTAGGTGTATAGGTTGCTGATGACTAGTACATGACTGTCTGGTAGGTGTCACCTGACCTTGACCTCAATTTCACGGTCCAGCGACTACGTTAAAGTTTTTGGGTTACGATAGTTCCTCTGTAACTACGCATGGTAGGATGACAATATTTGGTATATAGGTTGCTGATGAATAGTACATGACTGTCTGGTAGGTTCCACCTGACCTTGACCTCAATTTCACGGTCCAGCAACTACGTTAAAATTTTTGGGTTACGGCTGTTCCCCTGTAACTATGCAGGGTATGGTGACAATATTTTGTATACAGGCCGCTGCTGATATTAAATGCTATTTACGTAATGCTTATGACGAAATTTATTTTCGTTACTGATGCGGAATACAGGCGAGACGTTTTTCTGTGTCCACACTTGTTATAAAAAAGTCTTTTTACAGACAGAAACATGTTTCAAATTGTATACAGTAGTTTGTTAATGTTTAACTGTTTCTTATTTATATAATTTCAGTTAAAATGGCGGAACTTTACAGTTGAAACTATCTGAGGTTGCATTGTCAGTTGTAGGATCATTTAGGAACAACCATAATGTACCACAGCTTGTCAGTGATAATCATCGTCGAGTTGTTTTCTACAACTGGAAAGATTTCTTGAAGTCATCCTTTAAAGTTCTCCCTAGATTTCATCACACCATCATTTCAGTCAAAATCCTGGAACTGTATTTGTCGAGGAATATATTGATGACGATGGAATATCAATACATTTATTGAAAAGACATTGTATTTTTGACTATGCAAAACTTCCAACTGTCACTGAACCAAAAGGACTGGATGCAAGTAGACAGTGTATTTGTTTCAGGAAATCAGACTACTGTGTATAAGAAAGAGCGAGACAAAATCAGAAAATGCAGTTATTGCAAACAAACCGGACATGATAAAACCAGCAATGAAAAAAATTGTTTGCCCAGTATTTGTTAAAGACAATTAATTGATTATTTGATTTAATATAGTATTTTTTTCTTTTACAACAATCCTTACATTTCCAAAAACTATACAATCTAAGAAAAGCAAAATGCCAGTAACAATGAAGGTAATTACACAAATGGTTTCTTGGGTTGCCATGGTAACCATCTGTTGTAGTTTCCCAAGTTTTTTTTCACAGCTTTATTCAGCAGCTGCATATAAAGTGACAACATATTTAACAAAAATACATTATAATCATTATTAATAATCTGGTTCAGCAAATGGTACCTATACAAGTCACAAATATCAGAACATTCTTTAGATAGCTGTCACTGTGATATTTTGCAAAATATATAAAAATGGCTTTGTAGGATGTTTTGTATAAGGGAACACTCAAAGAATCTGCAATAATCTCAAACTGGCCTAGGTACCTCCATAAACCTGAAAATTTCATGGCTGGTCACACATAAATTAAATATATATTTTGTCATTCTTATGTTTTAGGATTTATTGATTGCTGCTAAAAGTGGTAATTTGAAAGCTGTGGAGAAGAGTTTAGAAAATGGTGCGAATGTCAACTGTACAGAGGAAGATGTAAGTTGTACAATTGTTTCTGATAAATCAACTTATTGAATTGGTTACCTGCTTTTGTGGATGATTGGTCATGTGTATGTTATATTTGAAATTGCATGTCCAGTATGACAGGCAGACTGCATATGCAGTGTTCTAGGATATTTTTGCTAACTGAACTTTAGACCGGAAAGTGTCCTCTATAAACTAGCTACATACAGGTAGACTGCATAAGTCTAGTTTTTACAGGTAAATTTCATGTCAAGTATAACGGGCAGAATGGGTATGTCTAGTATTGACATGTAGACTGTATGTCAAGTATGACAGGTAGACTGCATGTCAAGTATGACAGGTAGACTGCATATGTCAAGTATGACAGGTAAATTGCATGTCAAGTATGACAGGTAGACTGCATATGTCTAGTATTGACAGGTAGACTGCATATGTCTAGTATTGACAGGTAGACTGCATATGTCAAGTACGACAGATAGACTGCATATGTCAAGTACGACAGGAAGACTGCATATGTCAAGTATGACAGGTAGACTGCATGTCAAGTATGACAGGTAGACTGCATATGTTAAGTATGACAGGTAGACTGCATATGTCAAGTATGACAGGTAGACTGCATATGTTAAGTATGACAGGTAGACTGCATGTCAAGTATGACAGGTAGACTGCATATGTCAAGTATGACAGGTAGACTGCATGTCAAGTATGACAGGTAGACTGCATATGTCAAGTATGACAGGTAGACTGCATGTCAAGTATGACAGGGAGACTGCATATGTCCATTATGACAGGTAGACGGCATGTCTAGTATTGACAGGTAGACTGCATGCCAAGTATGACAGGTAGACTGCATATGTCAAGTATGACAGGTAGACTGCATATGTCTAGTATTGACAGGTAGAGTGCATGTCAAGTATGACAGGTAGACTGCATATGTCTAGTATGACAGGTAGACTCAATATGCCTAGTTTTTACAGGTAAATTTCATGTCAAGTATGACGGGTAGACTGCATACGTTTCATATGAAAGGTAGACTGCATATGTCTAGTATTGAAAGGTAGACTGCATATGTCTAGATTTTACAGGTAAATAGCATGTACAGTATGGCGTGTAGAATTCACCTATGAATTGATATGTCTAGTATGACCGAGGTATACTGCAAATGTCTAGTATGTATTGATTGTATTGACAGGTAAATTGCATGTCCAGTATGTACGACAGGTAGACTGCATAGGCCTAGTATTGACAGGTAGACTGCATATGATCAGAAGTAATGTTAAATACATGTAGAGTGCATATGTGTACTGCTTATTTCCTGCATGACAGGTGGACTGCATATGTCATGTATAACTGGTTGAATGCCTATATCTTGTATGACTGCTATACTGCATGTGTCCAGTATGACAGTTGGAGTGCATGAGTCCAGTATGACATGTTTACTGCATATTTCAGCATGACAGGTAGACTGCTTATGTCCACTATGACAGTTAAACAGGATATGTCCAGTATGACAGGCAGAGTGCTTTTGTACAAAATGACATGAAGAATGTGTTTGTCAAGTATAACATATAGACTGCAGTCCATTATAGCATATATGACCAGTAGGCTGCATATGTCCATTTTGAAAGACAGATTTCACATGTCCAGTTGATAGGTAGAATACATATGTCAAGTATGACAGGTAGACTGCATATTCCCGTATTAAAGGTAGACAGTATATGTCTAGTATGATAGGTAGACTACAGGTTAAGTGTGACAGGTAAACTGCATATGCCCAACATTATATGTAGACTGCATATTATGCCTGGTATGACTGACTGGTGACTACATATGTCCATTATGAAATGTGGACTGCATATGTCCATCATGACAGGTAGAGACTGCATATGTCCAGTATGACAGGTGGAGTGCATATGTACAGTATGACTTGAAGACTGCAAATGTCCAGTATGATGGTTAAACTTTGCATGCTTAGTATGACAGACTGCATATGTCAAGTAAGACAGGTAGACTGCATATGTCTGGTGTGACTGGTAGACTGTACTGCATATGTCTGGTGTGACTGGTAGACTGCATATGTCCAGTATGAAAGATGGAGTGCATATATCCAGTTTGATGTGTACTGCATATGTCCAGCATGACAGGTAGTCTGAATGTCAGGCAAGACAGGTAGATAGCATATGTCCAGTATGACAGGTAGACTGCATATGTTCAGTTTGACAGGAAGACTGTACATAACAAACATGACAGGAAGACTGCATATGTCTAGTACTTACATGTAAATTGCATGTCTACTATGACTGGTAGATAGCATATGTCCAGTATATCAGGAAGACTGCATATTCCGGTATGAAAGGTAGACTGCATGTTAAGTGTGACAGCTAGACCATATGTCAAGTATGACATGTAAACTTAATATGTCTGGTATGAATGGTTGCCCAGAATGACATGTGGACTGCATATGTCCAGAATGACAGGTAGACTGGATGTCTCATATGACAGGTAGGCTTCATATGTCCAGTATGACATTTAGACTTAATATGTCCACTAGAGTAGACTGCATATGTCAAGTATGACAGACTGGATATGTCCAGTGTGACAGATAAACTGCATACGTCAAGCTTGACCGATAATGTCCATTATGATAGGTAGTCTGAATATTTCTAGTATGACAGGTATACTGCATATGTCAAACATCACTGTTAATGTCCATTATGACAGGTAGAATGGATATATCCAGTATGACATGTGGTCTACATATATCAAGTATGACAGGTAGATTGCATACACGAGTATGACATAACACTACATATGTCAAGTATGACTGGAAGACTGCATATGTCCAGCATGACATTACACTGCATATGTCAGGCATGATATTTTACTGCATATGTCATTACACCGCATATGTCAAGTATGACAGGTAGACTGCATGTCAAGTGTGACATTACACTGCATATGTCAAGTATGACATTACAATGCATATGTCAAGTATGACATTTACACTGCATATGTCAAGTATGACAGTTAGAATGGATATGTCCAGTATCACAGATTGTATACATATGTCAAGTATGACAGGTAGACTGCATGTCAAGTATGACATGTCACTGCATATGTCAAGTATGACATGTCACTGCATATGTCAAGTATGATAGTTAGAATGGACATGTCCAGTATGACAGATTGTATACATATGTCAAGTATGACTGGTAGACTGCATATGTCCAGCATGACAGTTGAATTGCATTTGTCCAGCATGACAGGTAGACTGACCCTGTCAAGTATGACAGGTAGACTTCACATGTCTAATATGGCAGGTAGATTTCATGTGTCCAGCATGACAGGTGGTCTGTATATGTAGAGTATGACCTGTAGACTGAATGACAGGTAAAAGGAAATATATCCAGTATGATAGATAGACTGTTAATGTCAAGTTTGACAGGTAGATAGCATATGTCGAGTAAGAAAGGTAGAAAGAGTATGTCCAAGGTAAAAGGTTGGCAGTATATTTCAACAGGTTCCAAATCACGTATGAAATGTAGACAGTATTTGTCAATTTTTACAGGTAGACTACATATGTCTAGTATTATATGTTGACTGCATATGTCTAGTATGATATGTGGACTGCATATGTCCAGTATGAAAGGTGAAGTGGATTTGTACAGTATAACGTTAAGACTACATATGTCCAGAATGACAGGTAGACTTCACATGTCCAGTATGACAGATATCTTCCCATGTCCAGTATGACAGGTAGACTTCAATGTCATGTATGACAGGTAGACTGCATATGTCAAATATTGCAGGTAGACTGCACATGTAAAGTATGACATTCAGCATATGTCAGGTATGACATTACATAGCATATGTCAAGTATGACATAACACTGCCTATGTCAAGTATGATATTACACTGTATGTCAAGTATGACATTACAAAGCATATGTCAAATATGACATTATATAGCATGTGTCAAGTATGACATTACACAGCATATGTCAAGTATTGCATTACACAGCAAATGTCAAGTATGACATTACACAACATATATCAAGTATGACATTACACTGTCTATATCAACTATGACAGTACACTGCCTATGTCAATTATGACATTACACTGCCTTTGTCAAGTATGACAGATTGTCTACATATGTCAAGATATGTCAAGTATGGCAGGTAGACTGCATGTCAAATATGACATTACACTGCCTCTGTCAAGTATGACATTACACTGCCTCTGTCAAGTATGGCATTACACTGCCTTTGTCAAGAATGACATTACACTGCCTCTGTCAAGTATGACATTACACTGCCTTTGTCAAGAATGACATTACACTGCCTATGTCAAGTATGACATTACACTGCCTATGTCAAGTATGACATTACCCTGCCTATGTCAAGTATGACATTACACTGCCTATGTCAAGTATGACATTACACTGCCTATGTCAAGTATGACAATACATAGCATATGTCAAGTATGTCACTACACAGCCTATGTCAAGTATGACATTACACAGCATATGTCAAGTATGACAATACACTGCCTATGTCAAGTATGACATTACAATGCATGTCAAGTATGACATTTACACTGCATATGTCAAGTATGACAGTTAGAATGGATATGTCCAGTATGACAGATTGTATACATATGTCAAGTATGACAGGTAGATTGCATGTCAAGTATGACATGTCACTGCATATGTCAAGTATGATAGTTAGAATGGATATGTCCAGTATGACAGATTGTATACATATGTCAAGTATGACTGGTAGACTGCATGTGAAGTATGACATAACACTGAATATGTCAAATATGACATTACACTTCATGTGTAAACTTCTTATGTCAAGTATGACAGTTGAATTGCATTTGTCCAGTATGACAGGTAGACTGACCATGTCAAGTATGACAGGTAGACTTCACATGTCTAATATGGCAGGTAGATTTCATGTGTCCAGCATGACAGGTGGTCTGTATATGTAGAGTATGACCTGTAGACTGAATGACAGGTAAAAGGAAATATATCCAGTATGAAAGATAGACTGTTTAACATTACACTGCCTATCACAGGTAGACTGCACATGTCAAGTATGACATTACACTGCCTATGTCAAGTATGACAATACATAGCATATGTCAAGTATGTCATTACACAGCCTATGTCAAGTATGACAATACACTGCCTATGTCAAGTATGACATTACACTGCATATGTCAAGTATGTCATTACACAGCCTATGTCAAGTATAACATTACACTGCCTTTGTCAAGTATGTCATTACACGGCATATGTCAAGTATGACAATACACTGCCTATGTCAAGTATGACATTACACTGCATATGTCAAGTATGTCATTACACAGCCTATGTCAAGTATAACATTACACTGCCTTTGTCAAGTATGACATTACACAGCATATGTCAAGTATGACATTACACTGCCTATGTCAAGTATGACATTACACAGCATATGTGAAGTATGACATTACACAGCATATGTAAAGTATGACATTACACTGCCTTTGTCAAGTATGACATTACACTGCATATGTCAAATATGACATTACACTGCCTTTGTCAAGTATGACATTACACTGCATATGTCAAGTATGACATTACACTGCCTACGTCAAGAATGTCATTACACAGCCTATGTCAAGTATGACATTACACAGCATATGTCAAATATGACATTACACTGCCTTTGTCAAGTATGACATTACACTGCCTATGTCAAGTATGACATTACACTGCATATGTCAAGTATGACATTACACAGCATATGTAAAGTATGACATTACACAGCATATGTAAAGTATGACATTACACAGCATATGTCAAGTATGACATTACACTGCCTATGTCAAGTATGACATTACACTGCCTTTGTCAAGTATGACATTACACAGCATATGTAAAGTATGACATTACACAGCATATGTCAAGTATGACATTACACTGCCTATGTCAAGTATTACATTACACTGCCTTTGTCAAGTATGACATTACACAGCATATGTCAAATATGACATTACACTGCCTTTGTCAAGTATGACATTACACTGCATATGTCAAGTATGACATTACACAGCATATGTAAAGTATGACATTACACAGCATATGTCAAGTATGACATTACACTGCCTACGTCAAGAATGTCATTACACAGCCTATGTCAAGTATGAGATTACACAGCATATGTCAAATATGACATTACACTGCCTTTGTCAAGTATGACATTACACTGCCTATGTCAAGTATGACATTTCACAGCATATGTAAAATATGTCATTACACAGCATATGTCAAGTATGACATTACACTGCCTATGTCAAGTATGACATTACACTGCCTTTGTCAAGTATGACATTACACTGCCTTTGTCAAGTATGACATTACACAGCATATGTTAAGTATGTCATTACACAACCTATGTCAAGTATGACATTACACTGCCTTTGTCAAGTATGACATTACACTGCATATGTCAAGTATGACATTACAATGCCTATGTCAAGTATGTCATTACACAGCATATGTCAAGTATGTCATTACACAGCCTGTGCCAAGTATGACATTACACTGCCTATGTCAAGTATGACATTACACAGCATATGTCAAGTATGACATTACACAGCCTGTGTCAAGTATGACATTACACTGCCTATGACAAGTATGACATTACACTGCCTATGACAAGTATGACATTACACAGCATATGTCAAATATGACATTAAACTGTCTATGTCAAATAGAATGCAATTGTCCAGTATGTCAGGTAGACTGCATATGTCAAGCATGACAGGTAGACTGCATATGTCTAGTGTGACAATTAGACATTTTTTGTCATGTATGACAAATGTTTGTCCATTATGACAGGTAGGTTACATCTGTCCAGTTGAACAGGTATTTAAAATATTAAATATTAATAGAATACACATGTCTAGCAGGGTGCTGACATACGGAGCCAGGATGGCATGGTACGTATTCCTCAGTGGAAGGTCGTGTTTTACTTCATTTTTGTACTGAATCAGAAAATATCAATGTACATCTTGTTATGGCTGACATGTTATAAGATTAATTAATTTTAATCTCAGAAAATGATATGTTTCACTATAAGTGTTGGGATTCATTTTATTCGTCTCGTTGAACGGAATCAGAAAATATCAGTCTCAGCGACTTTTCTTACAAAAAGTTATTTTTTTATACTTTGACCACAGAGATGTATAGTACATTTTTAATGGCCGACATGATAAAATATACATTATTTGAAACAAACCAAATATTTCACCCTGAGTGTGGCCATTTATTTAACTCAACTTTTTGTACAGAATCAGAAAATATCAAGTTTTATTAGATCTGTTACAAAAACTACTTTTGTTATATGTAGCTGTATAACTGACATTGAGGAGATTTGATGACAAGATGTCTGTTATTTACAGAGGAATCGTTTATTGTGGATTTATATCATTCTAGAAAAACACACCATTACATTACGCTTCAGAGGGAGGCTTCGTAGACGTGGCATCACTACTGATATCAAAGGGGGCTGACATACACAGCCAGGGTCAGTGGGTATGTATTCCTCAGTGGAAGGTCGTGTTTTACTTCATTTTTGTACTGAATCAGAAAATATCAATGTACATCTTGTTATGGCCGACATGTTACAAGATTCATTGATTAATCTCAGATAAAGATATATTTGGCCATAAGTGTTGGGATTCATTTTATTCGTCTCATTGACCTGAATCAGAAAATATCATTTTCAACAACGTTTGTTACAAAAAGTTATTTTTTATACTTTTGACCACAGAGGTTTATAGTACATTTTTAATGGCCGACATGATAAAACATACATTATTTCACACAAACCAAATATTTCACCCTGAGTGGGGCCATTTATTTAGCTCGACTCTTCGTTCAGAATCAGAAAATATCATTATCAACGACGTTTGTTACAAAAAGTTATTTTTTTATACTTTGACCACAGAGATTTATAGTACATTTTTAATGGTGGACATGATAAAACATACATTATTTCACACAAACCAAATATTTCACCCTAAGTGTGGCCATTTGTTTAACTTGACTCGTCGTACAGAATCAGAAAATATCAAGTTTTATTAGATCTGTTACAAAAACTACTTTTGTTATATGTAGCTGTATAACTTACATTGAGGAGATTTGATGACAAGATGTCTGTTATTTACAGAGAAATCGTTTATTATGGATTTATATCATTCTAGGGATACACACCATTACATTGGGCTGCAAAGGGAGGCTTCGTAGACGTGGCATCACTACTGATATCAAAGGGGGCTGACATACACAGCCAGGGTCGGTGGGTATGTATTCCTCAGTGGAAGGTCGTGTTTTACTTCATTTTTGTACTGAATCAGAAAATATCAATGTACATCTTGTTATGGCCGACATGTTACAAGATTCATTGATTAATTTCAGATAATGATATATTTGACCATAAGTGTTGGGATTCATTTTATTCGTCTCATTGAACTGAATCAGAAAATATCATTCTCAACGACGTTTGTTACAAAAAGTTATTTTTTTTTCATACTTTTGACCACAGAGATTTATAATACATTGTTAATGGCCGACATGATAAAACTTTCATTATTTCACACAAACCAAATATTTCACCCTAAGTGTGGCCATTTGTTTAACTCGCCGCTTCGTACAAAATCAGAAAATATCAGTCTCAACGACGTTTGTTACAAAAAGTTATTTTTTTATACTTTGACCACAGAGATTTATAATACATTTTTAATGGCCGACATGATAAAACATACATTATTTCACACAAACCAAATATTTCACCCTGAGTGTGGCCATTTGTTTAACCTGCCTCTTCGTACAGAATCAGAAAATATCAAGTTTTATTAGATCTGTTACAAAAACTACTTTTGTTATATGTAGCTGTATAACTGACATTGAGGAGATTTGATGACAAGATGTCTGTTATTTACAGAGAAATCGTTTATTATGGATTTATATCATTCTAGGGAGACACACCATTACATGGGGCTTCAAGGGGAGGCTTCGTAGACGTGGCATCACTACTGATATCAAAGGGGGCTGACATACACAGCCAGAATCAGTGGGTATGTATTCCTCAGTGGAAGGTCGTGTTTTACTTCATTTTTGTACTGAATCAGAAAATGTCAATGTACATCTTGTTATGGCCGACATGTTACAAGATTCATTGAATAATTTCAGATAATGATATATTTGACCATAAGTGTTGGGATTCATTTTATTCGTCTCATTGATCTGAATCAGAAAATATCAGTCTCAACGACGTTTGTTACAAAAAGTTATTTTTTTTATACTTTGACCACAGAGATTTATAATACATTGTTAATGGCCGACATGATAAAACATACTTTATTTCACACAAACCAAATATTTCACCCTGAGTGTGGCCATTTATTTAACTTGACTCTTCGTACAGAATCAGAAAATATCAAGTTTTATTAGATCTGTTACAAAAACTACTGTTGTTATATGTAGCTGTATAACTGACATTGAGGAGATTTGATGACAAGATGTCTGTTATTTACAGAGAAATCGCTTATTAAGGATTTATATCATTCTAGGGAGACACACCATTACATGACGCTTCAAGGGGAGGCTTCGTAGACGTGGCATCACTGCTGATATCAAAGGGGGCTGACATACACAGCCAGGGTTACGGGGTATGTATTCCTCAGTGGAAGGTCGTGTTTTACTTCATTTTTGTACTGAATCAGAAAATATCAATGTACATCTTGTTATGGCCGACATGTTACAAGATTCATTGATTAATCTCAGATAATGATATATTTGAACATAAGTGTTGGGATTCATTTTATTCGTCTCATTGACCTGAATCAGAAAATATCAGTCTCAACGACGTTGTTACAAAAAGTTATTTTTTTATACTTTGACCACAGAGATTTATAATACATTTTTAATGGCCGACATGATAAAACATACTTTATTTCACACAAACCAAATATTTCACCCTGAGTGTGGCCATTTATTTAACTTGACTCTTCGTACAGAATCAGAAAATATCAAGTTTTATTAAATATGTTACAAAAACTACTTTTGTTATATGTAGCTGTATAACTGACATTGTGGAAATTTGATGACAAGATGTCTGTTATTTACAGAGAAATCGTTTATTAAGGATTTATATCATTCTAGGGAAACACACCATTACATTACGCTTCAGAGGGAGGCTTCCTAGACGTGGCATCACTGCTGATATCAAAGGGGGCTGACATACACAGCCAGGATTGGAGGGTATGTATTCCTCAGTGGAAGGTCGTGTTTTACTTCATTTTATTTACTGAATCAGAAAATATCAATGTACATCTTGTTATGGCCGACATGTTACAAGATTCATTGATTAATCTCAGATAATGATATATTTGACCATAAGTGTTGGGATTCATTTTTTTCGTCTCATTGACCGGAATCAGAAAATATCAGTTTCAACGACGTTTGTTACAAAAAGTTATTTTTTTTATTGTTTTACCACAGATTTATTAGTACATTTTAAATGGCCGACATGATAAAACATACTTTATTTCACACAAACCAAATATTTCACCCTGAGTGTGGCCATTTATTTAACTTGACTCTTCGTACAGAATCAGAAAATATCAAGTTTTATTAAATATGTTACAAAAACTACTTTTGTTATATGTAGCTGTATAACTGACATTGTGGAAATTTGATGACAAGATGTCTGTTATTTACAGAGAAATCGTTTATTAAGGATTTATATCATTCTAGGGAAACACACCATTACATTACGCTTTTTATTATGGATTAATGTTGATGTTTACCAGACGTCATTGTAATGAAATGAGTTATTTTGTAAGCTTCAATTATTTCTATTTGTATTATTTCTAGCCATTTCTGGTTTACATTGGTAGATTTAATTATGCATGTTTCAAATGTTTTGTTTTCTTACAGGGACACACTGCACTGAAAGTGGCAAAAGGAAAAGCAATGATATTACTACAGGTATTTTTATCCTATAACACAAACTCAAAAAATGAAGGATTGTAGTGTACACGTAAAAACCATTTTATGGAAACCAAATGATAAATGTCATGAGGTATGAAGTGTAGTCTGTGTAAGAGTTATACCAAGTGTACTGTACACGTAAACCAAACACCTCAGTGACATCAGGTATTAAGTGTAGTCTGTGTAAGAGTTATACCAACTGTACTGTACACGTAAATCAAACACCTCGGTGACATCAGGTATGAAGTGTCGTCTGTGTAAGAGTTATACAAAGTGTACTGTACACGTAAACCAAACACCTCAGTGACATCAGGTATGAAGTGTAGTCTGTGTAAGAGTTATACCAAGTTTACTGTACATGGAAACCAAACACCTCAGTGACATCAGGTATGAAGTGTAGTCTGTGTTGGAGTTATACCAAGTGTACTGTCCACGTAAACCAAACACCTCAGTGACATCAGGTATGTAGTTTAGTCTGTGTAAGAGTTATGCAAAGTGTACTGAACACGTAAACCAACACCTTGGAGACATGAGGTATGAAGTGTAGTCTGTGTAGGAGTTATACCAAGTGTACTATACACGTAAACCAAACACCTCTGTGACATGAGATATGAAGTGTAGTCTGTGTAAGAGTTATACCAAGTGTACTGAACACGTAAACCAACACCTTGGAGACATGAGGTATGAAGTGTAGTCTGTGTAGGAGTTATACCAAGTGTACTGTACATGTAAACCAAACACCTCAGTGACATCAGGTATGAAGTGTAGTCTGTGTAAGAGTTATACCAAGTGTACTGTCCACGTAAACCAAACACCTCAGTGACATCAGGTATGAAGTGTAGTCTGTGTAAGAGTTATACCAAGTGTACTGTACACGTAAACCAAACACCTCAGTGACATCAGGTATGAAGTGTAGTCCGTGTAAGAGGTCATACCAATTGTACTGTACACGTAAACCAAACACCTCGGTGACATCAGGTATGAAGTGTAGTCTGTGTAAGAGTTATAGCAAGTATAATATACACGACAACCAAACAACTCTGTGACATCAGGTTTGAAGTGTAGTCTGTGTAAGAGTTATACCAATTATACTGTACACGTAAACCAAACACCTCGGTGACATCAGGTATGAAGTGTTGTCTGTGTAAGAGTTATACCAAGTATAATATACACGACAACCAAACAACTCGGTGACATCAGGTATGAAGTGTCGTCTGTGTAAGAGTTATACCAAGTGTACTGTACACGTAAACCAAACACCTCAGTGACATCAGGTATGAAGTGTCGTCTGTGTAAGAGTTATACCAAGTGTACTGTACACGTAAACCAAACACCTCAGTGACATCAGGTATGAAGTGTCGTCTGTGTAAGAGTTATACCAACTGTACTGTACACGTAAACCAAACACCTCAGTGACATCAGGTATGAAGTGTCGTCTGTGTAAGAGTTATACAAAGTGTACTGTATAAGTAAACCAAACACCTCAGTGACATCAGGTATGAAGTGTAGTCTGTGTAAGAGTTATAACAAGTGTACTGTCCACGTAAACCAAACACCTCAGTGACATCAGGTATGAAGTGTAGTCTGTGTAAGAGTTATAACAAGTGTACTGTACACGTAAACCAAACACCTCAGTGACATCAGGTATGAAGTGTAGTCTGTGTAAGAGTTATAACAAGTGTACTGTACACGTAAACCAAACACCTCAGTGACATCAGGTATGAAGTGTCGTCTGTGTAAGAGTTATACAAAGTGTACTGTATACGTAAACCAAACACCTCAGTGACATCAGGTATGAAGTGTCGTCTGTGTAAGAGTTATACAAAGTGTACTGTATACGTAAACCAAACACCTCTGTGACATCAGGTATGAAGTGTAGTCTGTGTAAGAGTTATACCAAGTGTACTGTACAGGTAAACCAAACACCTCAGTGACATCAGGTATGAAGTGTAGTCTGTGTAAGAGTTATACCAAGTGTACTGTCCACGTAAACCAAGCACCTCAGTGACATCAGGTATGAAGTGTAGTCTGTGTAAGAGTTATACCAAGTGTACTGTACAAGTACACAAAACACCTCGGTGACATCAGGTATGAAGTGTCGTCTGTGTAAGAGTTATACCAAGTGTACTGTACACGTAAACCAAACACCTCAGTGACATCAGGTATGAAGTGTAGTCTGTGTAAGAGTTATACCAAGTGTACTGTACAAGTACACAAAACACCTCGGTGACATCAGGTATGAAGTGTAGTCTGTGTAAGAGTTATACCAAGTGTACTGTACACGTAAACCAAACACCTCAGTGACATCAGGTATGAAGTGTAGTCTGTGTAAGAGTTATACCAAGTGTACTGTCCACGTAAACCAAGCACCTCAGTGACATCAGGTATGAAGTGTAGTCTGTGTAAGAGTTATACCAAGTGTACTGTACAAGTACACAAAACACCTCGGTGACATCAGGTATGAAGTGTCGTCTGTGTAAGAGTTATACCAAGTGTACTGTACAAGTACACAAAACACCTCGGTGACATCAGGTATGAAGTGTCGTCTGTGTAAGAGTTATACCAAGTGTACTGTACACGTAAACCAAACACCTCAGTGACATGAGATATGAAGTGTAGTCTGTGTAAGAGATATACCAAGTGTACTGTACACGTAAACCAAACACCTCAGTGACATCAGGTATGAAGTGTAGTCTGTGTAAGAGTTATACCAAGTGTACTGTGCACCTAAACCAAACACCTCTGTGACATCAGGTATGAAGTGTAGTCTGTGTAAGAGTTATACCAAGCGTACTGTACACCTAAACAAAACACCTCGGTGACATCAGGTATGAAGTGTAGTCTGTGTACGAGTTATACCAAGAGTACTGTACACCTAAACCAAACACCTCTGTGACATCAGGTATGAAGTGTAGTCTGTGTAAGAGTTATACGAAGTGTACTGTACACCTAAACCAAACACCTCTGTGACATCAGGTATGAAGTGTAGTCTGTGTAAGAGTTATACCAAGTGTACTGTACACCTAAATCAAACACCTCAGTGACATCAGGTATGAAGTGTAGTCTGTGTAAGAGTTACACCAAGTGTACTGTCCACGTAAACCAAACACCTCGGTGACATCAGGTATGAAGTGTAGTCTGTGTAAGAGTTATACCAAGTGTACTGTCCACGTAAACCAAACACGTCAGTGACATCAGGTATGAAGTGTAGTCTGTGTAAGAGTTATACCAAGTGTACTGTCCACGTAAGCCAAACACCTCGGTGACATCAGGTATGAAGTGTATTCTGTGTAAGAGTTATACCAAGTGTACTGTACACGTAACCCAAACACCTTGGTGACATCAGGTATGAAGTGTAGTCTGTGTAAGAGTTATACCAAGTGTACTGTACAGGTAAACCAAACACCTCCGTGACTTCAGGTATGAAGTGTAGTCTGTGTAAGAGTTATACCAAGTGTACTGTACAGGTAAACCAAACACCTCGGTGACATCAGGTATGAAGTGTAGTCTGTGTAAGAGTTATACCAAGTGTACTGTACAGGTAAACCAAACACCTCCGTGACATCAGGTATGAAGTGTAGTCTGTGTAAGAGTTATACCAAGTGTACTGTCCACGTAAACCAAACACCTCAGTGACATCAGGTATGAAGTGTAGTCTGTGTAAGAGTTATACCAAGTGTACTGTACACGTAAACCAAACACCTCAGTGACATCAGGTATGAAGTGTAGTCTGTGTAAGAGTTATACCAAGTGTACTGTACAGGTAAACCAAACACCTCGGTGACATCAGGTATGAAGTGTAGTCTGTGTAAGAGTTATACCAAAGTGTACTGTCCACGTAAACCAAACACGTCGGTGACATCAGGTATGAAGTGTAGTCTGTGTAAGAGTTATACCAAGTGTACTGTACACCTAAACCAAACACCTCGGTGACATCAGGTATGAAGTGTAGTCTGTGTAGGAGTTATACCAAGTGTACTGTACACGTAAACCAAACACCTCAATGACATCAGGTATGAAGTGTAATCTGTGTAAGAGTTATACCAAGTGTACTGTCCACGTAAACCAAACACCTCGGTGACATCAGGTATGAATTGTAGTCTGTGTAAGAGTTATACCAAGTGTACTGTACACGTAAACCAAACACCTCAGTGACATCAGGTATGAAGTGTAGTCTGTGTAAGAGTTATACCAAGTGTACTGTACACGTAAACCAAACACCTCAGTGACATCAGGTATGAAGTGTAGTCTGTGTTGGAGTTATACCAAGTGTACTGTCCACGTAAACCAAACACCTCAGTGACATCAGGTATGAAGTGTAGTCTGTGTAGGAGTTATACCAAGTGTACTTTACACGTAAACCAAACACCTCAGTGACATCAGGTATGAAGTGTAATCTGTGTAAGAGTTATACCAAGTGTACTGTCCACGTAAACCAAACACCTCAGTGACATCAGGTATGAAGTGTCGTCTGTGTAAGAGTTATACCAAGTGTACTGTACAGGTAAACCAAACACCTCGGTGACATCAGGTATGAAGTGTCGTCTGTGTAAGAGTTATACCATGTGTACTGTACACGTAAACCAAACACCTCGGTGACATCAGGTATGAAGTGTAGTCTGTGTAAGAGTTATACCAAGTGTACTGTCCACGTAAACCAAACACCTCAGTGACATCAGGTATGAAGTGTAGTCTGTGTAAGAGTTATACCAAGTGTACTGTACACGTAAACCAAACACCTTGGTGACATCAGGTATGAAGTGTAGTCTGTGTAAGAGTTATACCAAGTGTACTGTACACATAAACTAAACACCACAGTGACATCAGGGATGTAGTGTAGTCTGTGTAAGAGTTATACCAAGTGTACTGTACACGTAAACCAAACACCTCAGTGACATCAGGTATGAAGTGTAGTCTGTGTAAGAGTTATACCAAGTGAACTGTACACATAAACCAAACACCTCAGTGACATCAGGTATGAAGTGTAGTCTGTGTAAGAGTTATACCAAGTGTACGGTACAGGTAAACCAAACACCTTGGTGACATCAGGTATGAAGTGTTGTCTGTGTAAGAGTTATACCAAGGTTACTGTACACATAAACCAAACACCTCAGTGACATCAGGTATGAAGTGTAGTCTGTGTAAGAGTTATACCAAGTGTACTGTACACATAAACCAAACACCTCAGTGACATCAGGTATGAAGTGTAGTCTGTGTAAGAGTTATACCAAGTGTACTGTACACGTAAACCAAACACCTTGGTGACATCAGGTATGAAGTGTAGTCTGTGCAAGAGTTATACCAAGTTTACTGTGCAGGTAAACCAACACCTCAGTGACATCAGGTATGAAGTGTAGTCTGTGTAAGAGTTATACCAAGTGTACTGTACACGTAAACCAAACACCTCGGTGACATCAGGTATGAAGTGTAGTATGTGTAAGAGTTATACCAAGTGTACTGTGCACGTAAACCAAACACCTCGGTGACATCAGGTGTGAAGTGTAGTCTGTGTAAGAGTTATACCAAGTGTACTGTACACGTAAACCAAACATCTCGGTGACATCAGGTATGAAGTGTAGTCTGTGTAAGAGTTATACCAAGTGTACTGTACACGTAAACCAAACACCTTGGTGACATCAGGTATGAAGTGTAGTCTGTGTAAGAGTTATACCAAGTGTACTGTACATGTAAACCAAACACCTCGGTGACATCAGGTATGAAGTGTTGTCTGTGTAAGAGTTATACCAAGGTTACTGTACACATAAACCAAACACCTCGGTGACATCAGGTATGAAGTGTAGTCTGTGTAAGAGTTATACCAAAGTGTACTGTACACGTAAACCAAACACCTCGGTGACATCAGGTATGAAGTGTAGTCTGTGTAAGAGTTATACCAAGTGTACTGTACACATAAACCAAACACCTCGGTGACATCAGGTATGAATTTAGTGTAGTCTGTGTAAGAGTTATACCAAGTGTACTGTACACGTAAACCAAACACCTCGGTGACATCAGGTGTAAATTAAGTGTAGTCTGTGTAAGAGTTATACCAAGTGTACTGTACACATAAACCAAACACCTCGGTGACATCAGGTGTAAATTAAGTGTAGTCTGTGTAAGAGTTATACCAAGTGTACTGTACACGTAAACCAAACACCTCAGTGTTATCAGGTATGAAGTGTAGTCTGTGTAAGAGTTATACCAAGTGTACTGTACACATAAACCAAACACCTCGGTGACATCAGGTATAAATTAAGTGTAGTCTGTGTAAGAGTTATACCAAGTGTACTGTACACATAAACCAAACACCTCGGTGACATCAGGTATAAATTAAGTGTAGTCTGTGTAAGAGTTATACCAAGTGTACTGTACACATAAACCAAACACCTCGGTGACATCAGGTATAAATTAAGTGTAGTCTGTGTAAGAGTTATACCAAGTGTACTGTACACATAAACCAAACACCTCGGTGACATCAGGTATGAAGTGTAGTCTGTGTAAGAGTTATACCAAGTGTACTGTACACGTAAACCAAACACCTCAGTGACATCAGGTATGAAGTGTAGTCTGTGTAAGAGTTATACCAAGTGTACTGTACACATAAACCAAACACCTCGGTGACATCAGGTATGAATTTAGTGTAGTCTGTGTAAGAGTTATACCAAGTGTACTGTACACGTAAACCAAACACCTCGGTGACATCAGGTGTAAATTAAGTGTAGTCTGTGTAAGAGTTATACCAAGTGTACTGTACACATAAACCAAACACCTCGGTGACATCAGGTGTAAATTAAGTGTAGTCTGTGTAAGAGTTATACCAAGTGTACTGTACACGTAAACCAAACACCTCAGTGTTATCAGGTATGAAGTGTAGTCTGTGTAAGAGTTATACCAAGTGTACTGTACACATAAACCAAACACCTCGGTGACATCAGGTATAAATTAAGTGTAGTCTGTGTAAGAGTTATACCAAGTGTACTGTACACATAAACCAAACACCTCGGTGACATCAGGTATAAATTAAGTGTAGTCTGTGTAAGAGTTATACCAAGTGTACTGTACACATAAACCAAACACCTCGGTGACATCAGGTATAAATTAAGTGTAGTCTGTGTAAGAGTTATACCAAGTGTACTGTACACATAAACCAAACACCTCGGTGACATCAGGTATGAAGTGTAGTCTGTGTAAGAGTTATACCAAGTGTACTGTACACGTAAACCAAACACCTCAGTGACATCAGGTATGAAGTGTAGTCTGTGTAAGAGTTATACCAAGTGTACTGTCCACGTAAACCAAGCACCTCAGTGACATCAGGTATGAAGTGTAGTCTGTGTAAGAGTTATACCAAGTGTACTGTCCACGTAAACCAAACACCTCAGTGACATCAGGTATGAAGTGTAGTCTGTGTAAGAGTTATACCAAGTGTACTGTCCACGTAAACCAAACACCTCCGTGACATCATGTATGAAGTGTAGTCTGTGTAAGAGTTATACCAAGTGTACTGTACACGTAAACCAAACACCTCAGTGACATCAGGTATGAAGTGTAGTCTGTGTAAGAGTTATACCAAGTGTACTGTCCACGTAAACCAAGCACCTCAGTGACATCAGGTATGAAGTGTAGTCTGTGTAAGAGTTATACCAAGTGTACTGTACAAGTACACAAAACACCTCGGTGACATCAGGTATGAAGTGTCGTCTGTGTAAGAGTTATACCAAGTGTACTGTACACGTAAACCAAACACCTCAGTGACATGAGATATGAAGTGTAGTCTGTGTAAGAGATATACCAAGTGTACTGTACACGTAAACCAAACACCTCAGTGACATCAGGTATGAAGTGTAGTCTGTGTAAGAGTTATACCAAGTGTACTGTGCACCTAAACCAAACACCTCTGTGACATCAGGTATGAAGTGTAGTCTGTGTAAGAGTTATACCAAGCGTACTGTACACCTAAACAAAACACCTCGGTGACATCAGGTATGAAGTGTAGTCTGTGTACGAGTTATACCAAGAGTACTGTTCACCTAAACCAAACACCTCTGTGACATCAGGTATGAAGTGTAGTCTGTGTAAGAGTTATACGAAGTGTACTGTACACCTAAACCAAACACCTCTGTGACATCAGGTATGAAGTGTAGTCTGTGTAAGAGTTATACCAAGTGTACTGTACACCTAAATCAAACACCTCAGTGACATCAGGTATGAAGTGTAGTCTGTGTAAGAGTTACACCAAGTGTACTGTCCACGTAAACCAAACACCTCGGTGACATCAGGTATGAAGTGTAGTCTGTGTAGGAGTTATACCAAGTGTACTGTCCACGTAAACCAAACACGTCAGTGACATCAGGTATGAAGTGTAGTCTGTGTAAGAGTTATACCAAGTGTACTGTCCACGTAAGCCAAACACCTCGGTGACATCAGGTATGAAGTGTATTCTGTGTAAGAGTTATACCAAGTGTACTGTACACGTAACCCAAACACCTTGGTGACATCAGGTATGAAGTGTAGTCTGTGTAAGAGTTATACCAAGTGTACTGTACAGGTAAACCAAACACCTCCGTGACTTCAGGTATGAAGTGTAGTCTGTGTAAGAGTTATACCAAGTGTACTGTACAGGTAAACCAAACACCTCGGTGACATCAGGTATGAAGTGTAGTCTGTGTAAGAGTTATACCAAGTGTACTGTACAGGTAAACCAAACACCTCCGTGACATCAGGTATGAAGTGTAGTCTGTGTAAGAGTTATACCAAGTGTACTGTCCACGTAAACCAAACACCTCAGTGACATCAGGTATGAAGTGTAGTCTGTGTAAGAGTTATACCAAGTGTACTGTACACGTAAACCAAACACCTCAGTGACATCAGGTATGAAGTGTAGTCTGTGTAAGAGTTATACCAAGTGTACTGTACAGGTAAACCAAACACCTCGGTGACATCAGGTATGAAGTGTAGTCTGTGTAAGAGTTATACCAAAGTGTACTGTCCACGTAAACCAAACACGTCGGTGACATCAGGTATGAAGTGTAGTCTGTGTAAGAGTTATACCAAGTGTACTGTACACCTAAACCAAACACCTCGGTGACATCAGGTATGAAGTGTAGTCTGTGTAGGAGTTATACCAAGTGTACTGTACACGTAAACCAAACACCTCAATGACATCAGGTATGAAGTGTAATCTGTGTAAGAGTTATACCAAGTGTACTGTCCACGTAAACCAAACACCTCGGTGACATCAGGTATGAATTGTAGTCTGTGTAAGAGTTATACCAAGTGTACTGTACACGTAAACCAAACACCTCAGTGACATCAGGTATGAAGTGTAGTCTGTGTAAGAGTTATACCAAGTGTACTGTCCACGTAAACCAAACACCTCTGTGACATCAGGTATGAAGTGTAGTCTGTGTTGGAGTTATACCAAGTGTACTGTCCACGTAAACCAAACACCTCAGTGACATCAGGTATGAAGTGTAGTCTGTGTAGGAGTTATACCAAGTGTACTTTACACGTAAACCAAACACCTCAGTGACATCAGGTATGAAGTGTAATCTGTGTAAGAGTTATACCAAGTGTACTGTCCACGTAAACCAAACACCTCAGTGACATCAGGTATGAAGTGTCGTCTGTGTAAGAGTTATACCAAGTGTACTGTACAGGTAAACCAAACACCTCGGTGACATCAGGTATGAAGTGTCGTCTGTGTAAGAGTTATACCATGTGTACTGTACACGTAAACCAAACACCTCGGTGACATCAGGTATGAAGTGTAGTCTGTGTAAGAGTTATACCAAGTGTACTGTCCACGTAAACCAAACACCTCAGTGACATCAGGTATGAAGTGTAGTCTGTGTAAGAGTTATACCAAGTGTACTGTACACGTAAACCAAACACCTTGGTGACATCAGGTATGAAGTGTAGTCTGTGTAAGAGTTATACCAAGTGTACTGTACACATAAACTAAACACCACAGTGACATCAGGGATGTAGTGTAGTCTGTGTAAGAGTTATACCAAGTGTACTGTACACGTAAACCAAACACCTCAGTGACATCAGGTATGAAGTGTAGTCTGTGTAAGAGTTATACCAAGTGAACTGTACACATAAACCAAACACCTCAGTGACATCAGGTATGAAGTGTAGTCTGTGTAAGAGTTATACCAAGTGTACGGTACAGGTAAACCAAACACCTTGGTGACATCAGGTATGAAGTGTTGTCTGTGTAAGAGTTATACCAAGGTTACTGTACACATAAACCAAACACCTCAGTGACATCAGGTATGAAGTGTAGTCTGTGTAAGAGTTATACCAAGTGTACTGTACACGTAAACCAAACACCTTGGTGACATCAGGTATGAAGTGTAGTCTGTGCAAGAGTTATACCAAGTTTACTGTGCAGGTAAACCAACACCTCAGTGACATCAGGTATGAAGTGTAGTCTGTGTAAGAGTTATACCAAGTGTACTGTACACGTAAACCAAACACCTCGGTGACATCAGGTATGAAGTGTAGTATGTGTAAGAGTTATACCAAGTGTACTGTGCACGTAAACCAAACACCTCGGTGACATCAGGTGTGAAGTGTAGTCTGTGTAAGAGTTATACCAAGTGTACTGTACACGTAAACCAAACATCTCGGTGACATTAGGTATGAAGTGTAGTCTGTGTAAGAGTTATACCAAGTGTACTGTACACGTAAACCAAACACCTTGGTGACATCAGGTATGAAGTGTAGTCTGTGTAAGAGTTATACCAAGTGTACTGTACATGTAAACCAAACACCTCGGTGACATCAGGTATGAAGTGTTGTCTGTGTAAGAGTTATACCAAGGTTACTGTACACATAAACCAAACACCTCGGTGACATCAGGTATGAAGTGTAGTCTGTGTAAGAGTTATACCAAAGTGTACTGTACACGTAAACCAAACACCTCGGTGACATCAGGTATGAAGTGTAGTCTGTGTAAGAGTTATACCAAGTGTACTGTACACATAAACCAAACACCTCGGTGACATCAGGTATGAATTTAGTGTAGTCTGTGTAAGAGTTATACCAAGTGTACTGTACACGTAAACCAAACACCTCGGTGACATCAGGTGTAAATTAAGTGTAGTCTGTGTAAGAGTTATACCAAGTGTACTGTACACATAAACCAAACACCTCGGTGACATCAGGTGTAAATTAAGTGTAGTCTGTGTAAGAGTTATACCAAGTGTACTGTACACGTAAACCAAACACCTCAGTGTTATCAGGTATGAAGTGTAGTCTGTGTAAGAGTTATACCAAGTGTACTGTACACATAAACCAAACACCTCGGTGACATCAGGTATAAATTAAGTGTAGTCTGTGTAAGAGTTATACCAAGTGTACTGTACACATAAACCAAACACCTCGGTGACATCAGGTATAAATTAAGTGTAGTCTGTGTAAGAGTTATACCAAGTGTACTGTACACATAAACCAAACACCTCGGTGACATCAGGTATAAATTAAGTGTAGTCTGTGTAAGAGTTATACCAAGTGTACTGTACACATAAACCAAACACCTCGGTGACATCAGGTATAAATTAAGTGTAGTCTGTGTAAGAGTTATAATACCAAGTGTACTGTACACATAAACCAAACACCTCCGTGACATCGGGTATGAAGTGTAGTCTGTGTAAGAGTTATACCAAGTGTATTGTACACGTAAACCAAACACCTCGGTGACATCAGGTATGAAGTGTAGTCTGTGATTGAGTTATACCAAGTGTACTGTACACATAAACCAAACACCTCGGTGACATCAGGTATGAAGTGTAGTCTGTGTAAGAGTTATACGAAGTGTACTGTACACTTACACGAAACACCTCGGTGATGTCAGGTATGAAGTGTAGTCTGTGTAAGAGTTATACCAAGTGTACTGTACAGGTAAACCAACACCTCGGTGACATCAGGCATGAAGTGTAGTCTGTGTAAGAGTTATACCAAGTGTACTGTACACATAAACCAAACACCTCCGTGACATCGGGTATGAAGTGTAGTCTGTGTAAGAGTTATACCAAGTGTACTGAACACGTAAACCAAACACCTCAGTGGCATCAGGTATGAAGTGTAGTCTGTGTAAGAGTTATACCAAGTGTACTGTGCACGTAAAACACACACCTCGGTGACATCAGGTATGAAGTGTAGTCTGTAAGAGTTATACCAAGTGTACTGTCCACGTAAACCAAACACCTCAGAGACATCAGGTAGGAAGTGTAGTCTGTGCAAGAGTTATACCAAGTGTACTGTACATGTAAACCAAACACCTCGGTGACATCAGGTATGAAGTGTAGTCTGTGTAAGAGTTATACCAAGTGTACTGTCCACGTAAACCAAACACCTCGGTGACATCAAGTATGAAGTGTAGTCTGTTTAAGAGTTATACCAACTGTACTCTACACGTAAACCAAACACCTCTGTGACATCAGGGATGAAGAGTATTCTGTGAATGAGTTATACCAAGTGTACTGTACACGTAAACCAAGCAACATTATTACTTATAATGTACTAAGTACAATATAAACTTCAGAACTAAGTATAATGTAAAAACCAGTTCGATGTATTATGTAAACGTCAGTACTAAGTATAATGTAAACACAAGTTCTAAGTATAATGTAAAAACCAGTATTCAGGATAATGTAAACACCAGTTATAAGTATAATGTAAACACCTGTACTAAGTATAATGTAAACACTTGTACTAAGTATAATGTAAACACCTGTACTAAGTATAATGTAAACACTTGTACTAAGCATAATGTAAACACTAGTGCTAAGTATAATGTAAACACCTGTACTAAGTATAATGTAAACACCAATACTAAGTATAATGTAAACACCAGTACTTAGTATAATGTAAACACTAGTACTGAGTATAGAGTGAACATCCATACAAAGTATAATGTAAACACCAGTACTAAGTATAATGTAAACACCTGTACTAAGTACAATGTAAACATCCGTACGAAGTATAATGTAAACACCTGTACGAAGTATAATGTAAACACCTGTATTAAGTGTAATGTAAACACCTGTATTAAGTGTAATGTAAACACCTGTACTAAGTATAATGTAAACACCTGTACTAAGTATAATGTGTACACCAGTACTAAGTATAATGTAAACAACTGTACTGAGTATAATGTGAACACCTGTACTAAGTATAATGTAAACACCAGTACTAAGTATAATGTAAACACCAGTTCTAAGTATAATGTAAACACCAGTACTAAGTATAATGTAAACACCCTTACAAAGTATAATGTAAACACCAGTAAGAAGTATAATGTAAACACTAGTACTAAATATAATGTAAACACCTGTACTAAGTATAATGTAAACACCTGTACTAAGTATAATGTAAACACCTGTACTGAGTATAATGTAAACACCTGTACTAAGTATAATGTAAACACCCTTACAAAGTATAATGTAAACACCTGTACTAAGTATAATGTAAACACCCTTACAAAGTATAATGTAAACACCTGTACTAAGTATAATGTAAACACCCTTACAAAGTATAATGTAAGCACCAGTACTGAGTATGATGTAAACACCAATACTGAGTATAATGTAAACACCTGTACTGAGTATAATGTAAACACCAGTACTAAGTATAATGTAAACACCAATACTTAGTATAATGTAAACACCTGTACTAAGTATAATGTAAACACCAGTACTAAGTATAATGTAAACACCTGTACTGAGTATAATGTAAACACCTGTACTGAGTATGATGTAAACACCAATACTGAGTATAATGTAAACACCTGTACTAAGTATAATGTAAACACCTGTACTGAGGATAATGTGAACACCAGTATTGAGTATAATGTAAACATCAGTACTAAGTATAATGTAAACACCTGTACTAAGTATAATGTAAACACCAGTACTAAGTATAAGGTAAACAGTGTACTAAGTATAATGTAAACACCTGTACTAAGTATAATGTAAACACCAGTACTGAGTATAATGTAAACACTAGTACTAAGTATAATGTAAACACCTGTACGAAGTAAAATGTAAACACCTGTACTAAGTATAATGTAAACAGTGTACTAAGTATAATGTAAACACCTGTACTAAGTATAATGTAAACACTAGTACTAAGTATAATGTAATCACCAGTACTAAGTATAATGTAAACACCTGTACTAAGTATAATGTAAACACCAGTATTGAGTATAGAGTGAACATCCGTACGAAATATGATGTAAACACCAGTACGAAGTATAATGTAAACACCTGTACTAAGTATAATGTAAACACCTGTACTAAGTATAATGTAAACATACGCACGAAGTATAATGTAAACACCTGTACAAAGTATAATGTAAACACCTGTATTAAGTGTAATGTAAACACCTGTACTAAGTATAATGTAAACACCTGTACTGAGTATAAGGTAAACATCAGTACTAAGTATAAAATAAACAGTGTACTAAGTATAATGTGTACACCTGTACTAAATACAATGTTGACACCTGTACTTAGTATAATGTAAACAGTGTACTAAGTATAATGTAAACACCTGTACTGAGTATAATGTAAACACCTGTACTAAGTATAATGTAAACACCAGTACTAAGTATAATGTAAACAGTGTACTAAGTATAATGTGTACACCTGTACTAAATACAATGTAAACACCTGTACTGAGTATAATGTGAACACCTGTACTAAGTATAATGTGAACACCTGTACTAAGTATAATGTGAACACCTGTTCTGAGTATAATGTAAACACCTATACTAAGTATAATGTGAACACTTGTAGTAAGTATAATGTAAACACCTGTACTAAGTATAAAGAAGACACTAGAACTAACTTTATTATGAACACCTGTACTAAGTCTAATGTAAACACACTACAAAACAGGAAAAGTCTGGAAAGGTCAGTTTTTGTACTGACATGTACTGAATTTTACTCAACCAGTATGACTTGGTTTTAATGTTACTCAACTTTACTCGACCTAAGTCTCGACATTACTCAAAAGTTCTGAATTGATACTCGACATGTCTAAAAAGTCTGAACAAGTCTCAACCTGATCTCGACTCAGTCTGAATTAGTCTCGACCTGTCTGAAAAGTCTGAACAAGTCTCAACGCTATCTCGACCCAGTCTGAATCAGTCTCGACCTGTCTGAAAAGTCTGAACAAGTCTTAACTGGATCTAAATCCAGTCTGACTCAGTCTTGACCAATCTGAAAAGACTGAATTAGACTGGATCTGGTCTCGACTAGTTTAAACAGCTGAATAAGATTTGACTAATCTGAATAGATTGAATGAGTCTCAATTAGTCTCAATATTTTCTTATTTGGTCTCAACCAACCTTGCAATACACAATAAGTCTTAACCCAGTCTGTAATGTTACAAAATACATCTAGAAAAATTTAATCATAAAATATGCATTCAGTAAATGACAAAAAATCTAATCTGTAATCTAAAAGTATAATGTAAACACCTGTACTGAGTATAATGTAAACCGTGTACTAAGTATAATGTAAACACATTTGCTAAGTATAATGTAAAAACCTGTACTAAGTATAATGTAAACACCAGTACTGAGTATAATGTAAACACCAGTACTAAGTATAATGTAAACACCAGTCCTAAGTATATTGTAAACACCTGTACTAAGTATAATGTGAACACCTATACTAAGTATAATGTAAACACCTGTACTAAGTATAATGTAAACACCAGTACTAAGTATAATGTAAACACCAGTATTAAGTATAATGTAAACACCTGTAGTAAGTATAAAATAAACACCAGTACTAAGTATAACGTAAACACCAGTACTAAGTATAATGTAAACACATGTACTAAGTATAATGTAAACACATGTACTAAGTATAATGTAAAAACATGTACTAAGTATAATGTAAACACCAGTACTGAGTATAATGTAAACACCAGTACTAAGTATAATGTAAACACCAGTCCTAAGTATATTGTAAACACATGTACTAAGTATAATGTAAAAACATGTACTAAGTATAATGTAAACACCAGTTCTGAGTATAATGTAAACAGCAGTACTAAGTATAATGTAAACACCAGTACTAAGTATATTGTAAACACCTGTACTAAGTATAATGTGAACACCTGTACTAAGTATAATGTAAATCATTTACAGGGAATTTTTTAGGATTTTGAATGCTTTAGTCAGTTTAGCGGATGAGCGGTATAAGCATCTGCTCAGAAGGATGCATTCATTGTACTGGTGAAATATCATAGTATAAAAACTATATTCTTTCAATTGTATAAATTTGTTTTAAAAAATGATTGTAACAAAATGTTTATAAATTTTCAAAGAATTTTAATTTTAAAACTTATTTAAAAAGCGTTTGTATATCAATCGGTTACAATTTTTCATTAAGGGTCGTTGTACTCTTCGTTTTCTAAGTGGTAGCCATCAGTAATTAGACGTATCTCGGATGTACACAAATGGCGCGTAATCCATTTGAAACCAGCAAAACATACGAAAAATGAGTTAAATACGCAAAATCTTTGCAATTTTTATTTGCAATACATATTTAATCAAAAGGTGGAAGTCTGTGAGCATCTACGACACTTTTGTTTGCGTATATTGACTAGGAGCACCACTTATAATCATGTTAATCGGATTACCTGTAAAAACATCGATTCGGCAATTGACACCTGCTGTTTAAAACAATTAAATTTCCTGTTAATTGGCTTTGGGGTCATAAATATGTCGTTTTATACTTGGTTGAATGAATTTGTAATGAAAAATTTTAGTACTTGTTGGAAATCAGGTGACGAAATTGATTTAGAAATCTATCGTCAATTTTCAAATGATTTCGTCAATGACGAAAGTGGCGAGCGCTAAAAAATTCCCTAAGTATAATGTAAACACCTGTACTAAGTATATTGTAAACACCTGTACTAAGTATAATGTCAACACCAGTACTAAGTATAATGTAAACAGGGTACAAAGTATAATGTAAACACCAGTACTGAGTATAATGTAAACACCTGTACTAAGTATAATGTAAACACCAGTACTGAGTATAATGTAAACACCAGTACTAAGTATAATGTAAACACCAGTACTAAGTGTAATGTAAACACCAGTACTCAGTATAATGTAAGCACCTGTACTAAGTATAATGTAAACACCAGTACCAAGTATAATGTAAACACCAGTACTAAGTGTAATGTAAACACCAGTACCAAGTATAATGTAAACACCAGTACTAAGTGTAATGTAAACACCAGTACTCAGTATAATGTAAGCACCTGTACTAAGTATAATGTAAACACCAGTACCAAGTATAATGTAAACACCAGTACTAAGTGTAATGTAAACACCTGCACTAAGTATAATGTAAACACCTGTACTAAGTATAATTTTAACACCTGTACTGAGTATGATGTAAACACCAATATTGAGTATAATGTAAACACCTGTACTAAGTATGATGTAAACACCTGTACTGAGAATAATGTGAAAACCTGTACTAAGTATAATGTAAACACCTGTATTAAGTATAATGTAAACACCAGTACTAAGTATAATGTAAACAGTGTACTAAGTATAATGTAAACACCAGTACTGAGTATAATGTAAACACCTGTACTAAATATAATGTAAACACCTGTACTGAGTATAATGTAAGCACCAGTACTAAGTATAATGTAAACAGTGTACTAAGTATAATGTAAACACCAGTTCTGAGTATAATGTAAACACCAGTACTAAGTATAATGTAAACCGTGTACTAAGTATGAAGTAAACACCAGTACTGAGTATAATGTAAACACCTGTACTAAGTATAATGTGAACACCAGTACTAAGTATAACGTAAACACCTGTACTAAGTATAATGTAAACACCTGTACTGAGTATAATGTGAACACCTGTACTGAGTATAATGTAAACACCAGTACTAAGTATAATGTAAACACCTGTAGTAAGTATAAAATCAACACATGTACTAAGAATAACGTAAACACCAGAAATGAGTATAATGTAAACACCAGTACTAAGTATAATGTAAACACCAGTACTAAGTATAATGTAAACACCAGTACTAAGTATAATGTAAACACCTGTACTAAGTATAATGTAAACACCTGTACTGAGTATGATGTAAACACCAATACTGAGTATAATGTAAATACCTGTACTAAGTATAATGTAAACACCTGTACTGAGGATAATGTGAACACCAGTATTGAGTATAATGTAAACATCAGTACTAAGTATAATGTAAACACCTGTACTAAGTATATTGTAAACACCTGTACTAAGTATAATGTAAACACCAGTACTAAGTATAAGGTAAACAGTGTACTAAGTATAATGTAAACACCTGTACTAAGTATAATGTAAACAGTGTACTAAGTATAATGTAAACACCAGTTCTGAGTATAATGTAAACACCAGTACTAAGTATAATGTAAACCGTGTACTAAGTATGAAGTAAACACCTGTACTGAGTATAATGTAAACACCTGTACTAAGTATAATGTGAACACCAGTACTAAGTATAAGGTAAACACCTGTACTAAGTATAATGTAAACACCTGTACTAAGTATAATGTAAACACCTGTACTGAGTATAATGTGAACACCTGTACTGAGTATAATGTGAACACCTGTACTGAGTATAATGTAAACACCAGTACTAAGTATAATGTAAACACCTGTAGTAAGTATAAAATCAACACATGTACTAAGAATAACGTAAACACCAGAAATGAGTATAATGTAAACACAGGTACGAAGTAAAATGTAAACACCTGTACTGTACTAAGTATTATGTAAACAGTGTACTAAGTATAATGTAAACACCTGTACTAAGTATAATGTAAACACTAGTACTAAGTATAATGTAAACACCAGTACTAAGTATAATGTAAACACCTGTACTAAGTATAATGTAAACACCAGTACTGAGTATAGAGTGAACATCCGTACGAAATATGATGTAAACACCAGTACGAAGTATAATGTAAACACCTGTACTAAGTATAATGTAAACACCTGTACTAAGTATAATGTAAACATACGCACGAAGTATAATGTAAACACCTGTACTAAGTATAATGTAAACACCTGTACTGAGTATAAGGTAAACATCAGTACTAAGTATAAAATAAACAGTGTACTAAGTATAATGTGTACACCTGTACTAAATACAATGTAGACACCTGTACTTAGTATAATGTAAACAGTGTACTAAGTATAATGTAAACACCTGTACTGAGTATAATGTAAACACCTGTACTAAGTATAATGTAAACACCTGTACTAAATATAATGTAAACACCAGTACTGAGTATAATGTAAACACCAGTACTAAGTATAATGTAAACAGTGTACTAAGTATAATGTGTACACCTGTACTAAATACAATGTAAACACCTGTACTGAGTATAATGTGAACACCTGTACTAAGTATAATGTGAACACCTGTTCTGAGTATAATGTAAACACCTATACTAAGTATAATGTGAACACTTGTAGTAAGTATAATGTAAACACCTGTGCTAAGTATAGAGAAGACACTAGAACTAACTATATTATGAACACCTGTACTAAGTCTAATGTAAACACACTACAAAACAGGAAAAGTCTGAAAAGGTCAGTTTTTGTACTGACATGTACTGAATTTTACTCAACCAGTATGACTTGGTTTTAATGTTACTCAACTTTACTCGACCTAAGTCTCGACATTACTCAAAAGTTCTGAATTGATACTCGACCTGTCTGAAAAGTCTGAACAAGTCTTAACCTGATCTCGACAGTCTGAATTAGTCTTGACCTGTATGAAAAGTCTGAACAAGTCTCAACGCTATCTCGACCCAGTCTGAATCAGTCTCGACCTGTCTGAAAAGTCTGAACAAGTCTTAACTGGATCTAAAGCCAGTCTGACTCAGTCTCGACTAGTTTAAACAGCTGAATAAGATTTGACTAATCTGAATAGATTGAATGAGTCTCAATTAGTCTCAATATTTTCTTATTTGGTCTCAACCAACCTTGCAATACAGAATAAGTCTTAACCCAGTCTGTAATGTTACAAAATACATCTAGAAAAATTTAATCATAAAATATGCATTCAGTAAATGACAAAAAATCTAATCTGTAATCTAAAAGTATAATGTAAACACCTGTACTGAGTATAATGTAAACCGTGTACTAAGTATAATGTAAACACATGTACTAAGTATAATGTAAAAACCTGTACTAAGTACAATGTAAACACCAGTACTGAGTATAATGTAAACACCAGTACTAAGTATAATGTAAACACCAGTCCTAAGTATATTGTAAACACATGTACTAAGTATAATGTGAACACCTATACTAAGTATAATGTAAACACCTGTACTAAGTATAATGTAAACACCAGTACTAAGTATAATGTAAACACCAGTATTAAGTATAATGTAAACACCTGTAGTAAGTATAAAATAAACACCAGTACTAAGTATAACGTAAACACCAGTACTAAGTATAATGTAACACATGTACTAAGTATAATGTAAACACATGTACTAAGTATAATGTAAAAACATGTACTAAGTATAATGTAAACACCAGTACTGAGTATAATGTAAACACCAGTACTAAGTATAATGTAAACACCAGTCCTAAGTATATTGTAAACACATGTACTAAGTATAATGTAAAAACATGTACTAAGTATAATGTAAACACCAGTACTGAGTATAATGTAAACACCAGTACTAAGTATAATGTAAACACCAGTCCTAAGTATATTGTAAACACATGTACTAAGTATAATGTAAAAACATGTACTAAGTATAATGTAAACACCAGTACTGAGTATAATGTAAACACCAGTACTAAGTATAATGTAAACACCAGTCCTAAGTATATTGTAAACACATGTACTAAGTATAATGTGAACACCTATACTAAGTATAATGTAAACACCTGTACTAAGTATAATGTAAACAACAGTACTAAGTATAATGTAAACACCTGTAGTAAGTATAAAATAAACACCAGTACTAAGTATAACGTAAACACCAGTACTGAGTATAATGTAAACACCTGTAGTAAGTATAAAATAAACACCAGTACTAAGTATAACGTAAACACCAGTACTGAGTATAATGTAAACACCAGTACTGAGTATAATGTAAACAGTGTGCTAAGTATAATGTAAACACCTGTACTGAGTATAATGTAAACACCTGTACTAAGTGTTTTTTTAGGATTTTGAATGCTTTAGTCAATTTAGCGGATGAGCGGTATAAGCATCTGCTCAGAAGGATGCATCATTGTACTTGTGAAATATCATAGTATAAAAACTATATTCTTTCAATTGTATAAATTTGTTTTAAAAAATGATTGTAACAAAATGTTTATAAATTTTCAAAGAATTTTAATTTTAAAACTTATTTAAAAAGCGTTTGTATATCAATCGGTTACAATTTTTCATTAAGGGTCGTTGTACTCTTCGTTTTTTATAAATGGTAGCCATCAGTAATTAGACGTATCTCGGATGTACACAAATGGCGCGTAATCCATTTGAAACCAGCAAAACATACGAAAAATGAGTTAAATACGCAAAATCTTTGCAATTTTTATTTGCAATACATATTTAATCAAAAGGTGGAAGTCTGTGAGCATCTACGACACTTTTGTTTGCGTATATTGACTAGGAGCACCACTTATAATCATGTTAATCGGATTACCTGTAAAAACATCGATTCGGCAATTGACACCTGCTGTTTAAAACAATTAAATTTCCTGTTAATTGGCTTTGGGGTCATAAATATGTCGTTTTATACTTGGTTGAATGAATATGTAATGAAATATTTTAGTACTTGTTGGAAATCAGGTGACGAAATTGATTTAGAAATCTATCGTCAATTTTCAAATGATTTCGTCAATGACGAAAGTGGCGAGCGCTAAAAAATTCCCTAAGTATAATGTAAACACCTGTACTAAGTATATTGTAAACACCTGTACTAAGTATAATGTTAACACCAGTACTAAGTATAATGTAAACAGGGTACTAAGTATAATGTAAACACCAGTACTGAGTATAATGTAAACACCTGTACTAAGTATAATGTAAACACCAGTACTGAGTATAATGTAAACACAAGTACTAAGTATAATGTAAACACCTGTACTAAGTATAATGTAAACACCAGTACTAAGTATAATGTAAACACCAGGACTAAGTATAATGTAAACACCTGTACTAAGTATAATGTAAACATCAGTACTAATTATAATGTAAACACCTGTACTAAGTATAATGTCAACACCAGTACTGAGTATAATGTAAACACCTGTACTAAGTATAATGTAAACACCAGTACTGAGTATAATGTAAACACAAGTACTAAGTATAATGTAAACACCAGTACTAAGTATCATGTAAACACCAGTACTAAGTATCATGTAACCACCAGTTCTAAGTATCATGTAAACACCAGTACTAAGTATAATGTAAACACCTGTACTAAGTATAATTTTAACACCTGTACTGAGTATGATGTAAACACCAATACTGAGTATAATGTAAACACCTGAACTAAGTATAATGTAAACACCTGTACTGAGAATAATGTGAACACCTGTACTAAGTATAATGTAAACACCTGTATTAAGTATAATGTAAACACCAGTACTAAGTATAATGTAAACAGTGTACTAAGTATAATGTAAACACCAGTATTGAGTATAATGTAAACACCTGTACTAAATATAATATAAACACCTGTACTGAGTATAATGTAAGCACCAGTACTAAGTATAATGTAAACAGTGTACTAAGTATAATGTAAACACCAGTTCTGAGTATAATGTAAACACCAGTACTAAGTATAATGTTAACCGTGTACTAAGTATGAAGTAAACACCAGTACTGAGTATAATGTAAACACCTGTACTAAGTATAATGTAAACACCAATACTGAGTATAATGTAAACACCAGTACTAAGTATAATGTAAACACCAGTCCTAAGTATATTGTAAACACATGTACTAAGTATAATGTCAACACCTATACTAAGTATAATGTAAACACCAGAGCTCCAGATAAGCTGCGTAGTTGCGTTATTACGCAATTAAATTTTCATGAAACCCAATTATTTTTATTGCTTTGCGTTGCAAAACGCAATATCAAAGGTCTAAAACCCAATCAATTTTTAGAAACATGCTTTATTCACTCAATGAGCGCATAAAATTGTTCTGTGATTGCATTAATTCATTCAAATAAATACACAAAGTTGAGTAATTACAATCCCATTATTTCACAACATAACAACCGAGGTATTCCAAATGTAATGTCTATTTCATGCAGCATACGGTGCTCCAGGTATGGAGATTTATTTCACAAGAAGAGATGCATGTTCCCTGTTAAATATAAATACTTTTCTTCGAAAATCGTATTTATGGTTAGAACCAGGCTAGTATTTTGTTGTTGGCACCATGAGAGGTCATTATTCTTTTGGATGGCTTGTGCAAAAGTAACAGAATAGGCGAGACATCAAAATTTTGTATTAAAAAGATCTTTCTTTCACGTAAAATTTCATATATGGGGCATTACACATATAATGCTAAATTACATAAAAATGGAGATAAAAGTATACGTGTCCACGTACTTTTTTCGGGAATTTTACCTTAAAGTTTAAGAATGGTTTTTCTACTTTCATTTCAATGTTGTGGTCACATTGTACCACATTACACACTTTAGGAAGTGTTTACACTGTAAAGACATTGACTGAAAAAAATATATTCTTGTTCTACAGTAATGCCTTTCAAAATATCCAACTCTTTAGCAATAGCAGTTATAAGCAAAAGCAGAAACAAAAGAGAAAATTGGGACTATTTTTTCACCCTGCCATGTTTAGAATTCATTCCATGGAAATTCATTCCATGAATAGGATAATGACCCCATGATGAACAGAAGTGGAAGAAAAAGGGCTTCCGTGATATCCACCAAGCCAAACAATACTATATCTATATACAACTATCTTACAACTAACACTAACAACATTGTCAAACAATTGTTAGATGAAATGTTTAAGGCTAACAGCCCTGTCAAGGACAATTAATGAAATGTATTGAGAAATTAATTAACCTAAGAAATGATCCAATGAATTTCAGGTTATAGGTTAATAAAACTCGACATTCAGCTAGCTTTGCCCTATAATCAATAAAAATTACAAAACGGACTTTGACCCAATTTTTTATTGTTAATTATTCATAACTTTGTGACAGAGCTGATCTGTAATAATTTTATTGGAGTGCATATATAGATTAGAAATGTTGGCTGTCCATTAATTATGAATAGACCTGTGTGCTCTCATTTAACTATTGTCTATAAGTAATCTTGACCTCAAGATAGTTTCCATTGTCAAAGGTACAATATTTTTGTTGTGGTATTTAAGATATATGTCTTGGTCCAATGGAAGATCTATGCTCTCTGCACAATACATTCAAATGTTTCTGTAGCTGCTGCAAAACCACAAAAGGTTACAAAACCATAGTGAAGTACATTTTTGTCAGCTTAAAAAGGACTTAATTCAATAAATTTTAGATGGGTGAAAAACCCAATTAACTTATTTTGGAGTGGGTAAAAAAAACGATAAAAGTGATATATAAAAAATGGCCAATGAAATAAATCATATGATGGGTAAAAACCCCAATTAAGAAAATCTTATCTGGAGCTCTGAAACACCTGTAGTAAGTATAATGTAAACACCAGTACTAAGTATAATGTAAACACAAGTACTAAGTATAATGTAAACACTAGTACTAAGTATATTGTAAACATCTTGTACCGTAGTCCCCCTCTCTAGCGACCCCTCGTTTGAACCGCCACTCCTTTGTCCCGACCGCTTTCCTCTTGCATGAACTCATTTCTGTACAAATCTACCTCTTTTAGAGGACCACCCCTTTAATGCGACCAGCGACCGCCCTATAGCTATTAAAAACCCTGTTTTCCCCCCTCATGAATGACTACATTATCAGTTTGTATACGTTTTTGTTTACTAGAAATGACACCGTAAGTTCAACTTTAAGTTCGGGAAATAGACCGGAAATTCATCATTGATTTTTACCAGATGAAAGATTTTGAATAAAATACCTATTGTTTATTATTGGTATTAATAAAACTATACAAGAATGTGTGTTGGTTGTTTAATTGTGGTTTTTATATCGAGTATTGAATTAAAAAATGTTTATGTCCCAATATCTTCACGTGACGTGTACATCATTTGCATACGATAGTAAACAAAATTTGGACCATGCCATTTTGATTATAATCTTGGCCTCGTGACCCAATAATGTTACATGAACTGTCTTTATGTCTTTTCAGTAAAGAAAATGTGTTTGATTTCCATAAATTATTTTTATAATTTAATTTTGATCAAGTGAAAGAAAGCGTTAAGCGGCCAAATATATATAAATTGGGTTGAGATAATTTACATACCGAGCTATTCTAAGATTTAGTAGTCTGAACTGTTTACATTTATTACACGTTTATCATTTTGAAAATGTGTTTACTGAGAATTAAAAATTATATTAGGCAGATAAAATTTGCAATTAATAATTTAGTTAGATCTGTGCAGTGAATTTCGAGATTTGTACTCAAATTAAACATTTTTAAAGCACGTGTCTCAAGAATATTCTGAACCATAGAATGGTCTGAATGAAGGTTTCACTGTGACATGACACAAAGTGGGTTAGAACTACACATTGTATGCACGATATTGGGAAAGAAAACCAGTTTATTAAGACCAATGTAAATGAAACTTTTTTTGATCATCAGCGGACAGATCAATCTTAAGTATAATAACACATGTGCCTACAAAGAAAACAAATGTTAATACACATAATATGTATTTTGTGAAATATGGTAAAAATTAGTTACTAAGATATCATCCTGGACACAACATGATAAAAACAAGTTGCTGATTATAATAAATAATACATGTACACGTAATTACAATCTAATCATAGCTAATTCCATTTGAGAGATCACCCCTTTTGTAAGACCACTTTTCAGTTGCAAATAGGGTGATCTTTCAAGAGGTGGACTACTGTACTAAGTATAATGTGAACACCCGTACTAAGTATAATTTAAACACCTGTACTAAGTATAATGTAAACACCAGTACTTAGTATAATTTAAACACCTGTATTGAGTATAATGTAAACACCTGTACTAAGTATAATGTAAACAACTGTACTAAGTATAAGGTAAACACTAGTACTAAGTATAATGTAAACAACAGTAGTAAGTGTAATGTAAACACTAGTACTGAGTATAATTTAAACACCTGTACTATATATGTTGTAAACACCTGTACTATGTATAATGTAAACACCTGTACTAAGTATAATGTAAACACCAGTACTAAGTTTAATGTAAACAACTGTACTAAGTATAAGGTAAACACTAGTACTAAGTATAATGTAAACAACAGTAGTAAGTGTAATGTAAACACTAGTACTAAATATAATGTAAACACCTGTACTATATATGTTGTAAACACCAGTACTAAGTATAATGTAAACACCAGTACTAAGTATAATGTAAACACCAGTACTAAGTATAATGTAAACACCAGTACTGAGTATTACGTAAACACTAGTACTATTACTTTGTCTTTTCTGTCTGTGTTGTCTTCATTTATGCCTTATTATCAATATGACTATCTCTTTAACGTATTGTTTCGTCTATCTGTCTTGACTGTATTGAGGTGTTGTCTTTCTGTCTGCCTGCCTGTCTATCTAATGTTTAATCGTTCCTCTCTGTATGTTTGTCTTGTCTATTTTTCCTATCTTCATATGTCTATTTGTCTTTATGTCTTTAATGTCTTTTAGTCCGTCTCTATGAAGCTTTGTCTCTTCTATCACTGTAAATGTGCTATCTGTCTCTCTGTTTGTCTCTCTAATGTTGTCTTTTCTGTTTGTATTTATTGTATACTTGTTTAACTGTCTTTTGTCTTCTTTTCTGTTTTAGCCTCTATTGGTTGTTTGTTTTCTATTTGAATGTTTGTATTGCCTGTCTGTCTGACTGTCACTCAAAAGTTGGTTTTTTAATATGATTATTTGTATTGTCTTACTGTCTACCTGTCTCTTTAATGTTTCATCATTTTGTCTGTATGTCTTTATTATCTGCATGTCTCCCTAATGTTTTGTTGCTTCTGTCTGTATGTCTGTATTATCTGCATGTCTCCCTAATGTTTTGTTGCTTCTGTCTGTATGTCTTTATTATCTGCATGTCTCCCTAGTGTTTTGTTGCTTCTGTCTGTATGTCTGTATTATCTGCATGTCTCCCTAATGTTTTGTTGCTTCTGTCTGTATGTCTGTATTATCTGCATGTCTCCCTAATGTTTTGTTGCTTCTGTCTGTATGTCTGTATTGTCTGTATGTATCCCTAGTGTATTGTTGCTTCTGTCTGTATGTCTGTATTGTCTGTATGTCTCCCTAATGTTTTGTTGCTTCTGTCTGTATGTCTGTATTATCTGCATGTCTCCCTAGTGGTTTGTTGCTTCTGTCTGTATTGTCTGTATGTCTCCCTAGTGTTTTGTTGCTTCTGTCTGTATGTCTGTATTGTCTGTATGTCTCCCTAATGTTTTATTGCTTCTGTCTGTATGTCTGTATTGTCTGTATGTCTCCCTAATGTTTTATTGCTTCTGTCTGTATTATCTGCATGTCTCCATAGTGGTTTGTTGCTTCTGTCTGTATGTCTGTATTATCTGCATGTCTCCCTAATGTTTTGTTGCTTCTGTCTGTATGTCTATATTATCTGCATGTCTCCCTAATGTTTTGTTGCTTCTGTCTGTTTGTCTGTATTGTCTGTATGTCTGTATTATCTGCATGTCTCCCTAATGTTTTGTTGCTTCTGTCTGTTTGTCTGTAGTATCTGCATGTCTCCCTAATGTTTTGTTGCTTCTGTCTGTATATCTGTATTATCTGCATGTCTCCCTAGTGTTTTGTTGCTTCTGTCTGTATGTCTGTATTATCTGCATGTCTCCCTAGTGTTTTGTTGCTTCTGTCTGTATGTCTGTATGTCTGTATTATCTGCATGTCTGCCTAATGTTTTGTTGCTTCTGTCTGTATGTCTGTATTATCTGCATGTCTCCCTAGTGTTTTGTTGCTTCTGTCTGTATGTCTGTATTGTCTGTATGTCTCCCTAATGTTTTGTTGCTTCTGTCTGTATGTCTGTATTATCTGCATGTCTCCCTAATGTTTTGTTGCTTCTGTCTGTATGTCTGTATTATCTGCATGTCTCCCTAATGTTTTGTTGCTTCTGTCTGTATGTCTTCATTATCTGCATGTCCCCCTAGTGTTTTGATGCCTCTGTCTATATGTCTTCATTATCTGCATGTCTCCCTAATGTTTTGTTGCTTCTGTCTGTATGTCTGTATTATCTGCATGTCTCCCTAATGTTTTATTGCTTCTGTCTGTATGTCTTTATTATCTGCATGTCTCCCTAGTGTTTTATTGCTTCTGTCTGTATGTATGTATTATCTGCATGTCTCCCTAATGTTTTGTTGCTTCTGTCTGTATGTCTTTATTATCTGCATGTCTCCCTAGTGTTTTGTTGCCTCTGTATGTATGTCTGTATTATCTGCATGTTTCCCTAGTGTTTTGTTGCTTCTGTCTATATGTCTTTATTATCTGCATGTCTCTCTAATCTTTTGTTCCTTCTGTCTGTATGTCTGTATTGTCTGCATGTCTGTATTATCTGCATGTCTCTCTAATCTTTTGTTCCTTCTGTCTGTATGTCTGTATTGTCTGTATGTCTGTATTATCTGCATGTCTCCCTAGTGTTTTGTTGCTTCTGTCTATATGTCTTTATTATCTGCATGTTTCCCTAATGTTTTGTTGCTTCTGTCTGTATGTCTGTATTGTCTGCATGTCTCCCTAGTGTTTTGTTGCTTCTGTCTGTATGTCTTCATTATCTGCATGTCTCCCTAATGTTTTGTTGCCTCTGTCTATATGTCTTTATTATCTGCATGTCTCCCTAGTGTTTTGTTCCTTCTGTCTGTATGTCTGTATTGTCTGTATGTCTCCCTAATGTTTTGTTGCTTCTGTCTGTATGTCTGTATTGTCTGCATGTCTTTATTATCTGCATGTCTCCCTAATGTTTTGTTGTTTCTGTCTGTATGTCTGTATTATCTGCATGTCTCCCTAGTGTTTTGTTCCTTCTGTCTGTATGTCTGTATTGTCTGTATGTCTCCCTAATGTTTTGTTGCTTCTGTCTGTATGTCTGTATTGTCTGCATGTCTTTATTATCTGCATGTCTCCCTAGTGTTTTGTTGCTTCTGTCTATATGTCTGTATTATCTGCATGTCTCCCTAATGTTTTGTTGCTTCTGTCTGTATGTCTGTATTATCTGAATGTCTCCCTAATGTTTTGTTGCTTCTGTCTGTATGTCTGTATTATTTGCATGTCTCCCTAGCGTTTTGTTGCTTCTGTCTGTATGTCTGTATTATCTGCATGTCTCCCTAGTGTTTTGTTGCTTCTGTCTGTATGTCTTTATTGTCTGTATGTCTCCCTAATGTTTTGTTGCTTCTGTCTGTATGTATGTATTATCTGCATGTCTCCCTAATGTTTTGTTCCTTCTGTCTATATGTCTGTATTGTCTGTATGTCTGTATCATCTGCATGTCTCCCTAGTGTTTTGTTGCTTCTGTCTGTATGTCTTTATTATCTGCATGTCTCCCTAATGTTTTGTTGCTTCTGTCTGTATGTCTGTATTGTCTGTATGTCTGTATTATCTGCATGTCTCCCTAATGTTTTGTTGCTTCTGTCTGTATGTCTGTATTGTCTGTATGTCTGTATTATCTGCATGTCTCCCTAATGTTTTGTTGCCTCTGTCTGTATGTCTTTATTATCTGCATGTCTCCCTAATGTTTTGTTGCTTCTGTCTGTATGTCTTTATTATCTGCATGTCTCCCTAGTGTTTTGTTGCTTCTGTCTGTATGTCTTTATTATCTGCATGTTTCCCTAATGTTTGTTGCTTCTGTCTGTATGTCTGTATCTGCATGTCTCCCTAATGTTTTGTTGCTTCTGTATGTATGTCTGTATTATCTGCATGTCTCCCTAGTGTTTTGTTGCTTCTGTCTGTATGTCTGTAGTATCTGCATGTCTCCCTAGTATTGTGTTGCTTCTGTCTGTATGTCTATATTGTGTATATTTCTCTAATATGTTTGCCCAGTCTCTCTGTGTTTCTGTATTGTATCTCTCTATCCAATGTCTTGTCTTTCCTGTCTTTCATATCTATCTGTCTCTCTATCTGTCTTATATAATGAATTTTTGTTTGTATGTCAGTATTATCTTTCTATCTGCCTGGCCTTTCTGTGTGCCTATGTTGTCTTTTTGTGTTCCTGTCTCTGTTTTGTCTCTATTGTTTGTCTATCTGTCTGCATGTCGCTCTAATGTTTTGTCTTTTCCGTCTCTATGTCTGTATTGTCTCTTTGTACTTCATTTTCATGTGCCTTTTGCCTTTCTCTGCCTTTGTTTATTTTCCGCCTGCAATGGCCTGTCTGTATGCCTGTTTGTTTTTTTCGTCTGTGTCTCTGTCCTGTATGTCTCAACATCTCGTTGTTGTCTGTCTTGTCTTCTTTTGCCTCATTTTAAGTATCGGAGTTCATGTCCTGTCTTTTTAATCGATGTACATTTGTCTGTGTTCAAAACTGCTGTGTATCTCATTTAGCTTCTGTATTGTTTTTCTCTGTGTGCTGTTTTCATCTGTCTCTCTATATGTATGTGTGTGTAGCTGTTCTATTTATTTGCCTTGTCGAACTTATTGTCTTGTTTATCTGATATGTTAGCTTCACTTGATATTATTATATTGAATAATATTTCAGAAATTATTCTCTGCAGTATCAATAACTTCTGAAAAAAACGTCCAGGTGAGCTTTTGCCATCACTTGGCGTCCGTCTTAAACTTTTTCCAAAATCTTCTCCTCTGAAACCACTGCGCCAGTTTTTTCAAACTTGGCCAAAATCATCCTTAGGGTTCCTTGTTTCAAGTTTGTACCCAGGTTGTTGATCAACAGACAAATATGACCGCTGTTACTAAAAATATAACATGGGGCTCAACACAGGTATTTGATCATTATCTCAAAAATTATAATAGCTATAGAGACAACCAAACCGTTCAAATTGATCAGCACATTAAGGTCTACAATAGTTGCTATTAGTGTGAAGTTGTGTTTTGGCTTCTTGTAGGAGTTATTATCTTGATTGACGATTTTTTACAAAATTGTTGGTATTTACAATATAACCTGAAAACTATACGAGGTTGAGTGAAACTATAAATGGCAAAAATGATCAGCAATAAAATCCCTACAATTCACTTGATTGGTCTGAAATAGTCAAATGACTCCTTATATGAGTTTTTGCCCTTAAATGGCAAGTTTTTTTTAGAAATTTTCCGTTTTTGTTCTGTAACTTTAAAACTATAACAGCTTGAGTAAAACTGTTAATAGCAAAAATGATCAGCAATACAAGCCCCACAATCCACTGTTAGTCTGAAATTGTCAGATGACTCCTTATAGGAGTTGTTGCCCTTAAATGGCAATTTTTAAAGAAATTTTCCGTTTGTATCCTGTAGCTTGAAAACTATTGCAGCTAGATTGAAACTGTAAATTGCACAAATGATCAGCAATAAAGGCCCTACAATTCACTTGATTGGTCTGAAATTGTCAGACAACTCCTTAAATAAGTTATTGCCCATTAATGACAATTTTTTATGAAATTTTCCGTTTTTGTCCAGTAACTAAAAAACTGTAACAGCTAGAGTGAAACTGTTAATAGCAAAAATGATCAGCAATACAAGCCCCACAAATCACTACATAAGCCTGAAATTGTCAGATGACTCCTTATAGGATTTATTGCCCTCAAATTGCAATTTTTGTCTAATGAAATTTTCTGTTTTTGTCATGTAACTTAAAAACCATAACAGCTAGAGTGAAATTATAAAATGCAAAAATGATCAGCATTAAAAGCCCTACAATTCACTTAATTGGTCTGAAATTGTCAGATTACTCCTTATAGGGGTTATTGCACTTAAATGACAATTTTGTTATGAAATTTTCCATTTTTGTCCTGGAACTTGAAAACTATAGCAGCTAGATTGAAACTGTAAATTGCACAATTGATCAGCAATAGAAGCCCTACAAATGATTGCTTAGTCCAAAATTGCAAGATGACTCTTTATAGGAGTTATTGCCATTTTCAATTTGGATAACACACCTACTAGTAGAGTAAAACTGTAAATTTCTATAGTACCCTAAAGGACAATGCCTAAAAACCATTGAATTTTCAGAAATTGTCTGATGGCACCTTATAGCAGTTATTCTATTTAACTAAATTTTTTGAAGAAATGTTTAGTTTTTGCACAGTAATTTAAAAGCTATAACAACTAGACTGAAACTGTTTCAAAAATTTAAATATAGTTGAAGTCATTTGGATTCCAGGTGAACCATTACAGGCTACTGGGAGCCTCTAGTTTTAAGATATATTTGTTGTACCATATATATGAGTAGTAAAAAAATTATTGTTTCCATGCTGTCAATAGCGTTGCAGATGAATACAACATGTTAGTCTGGATATTATTTTTGACCATATAAATAGTTCAATAAGTGGCAGTGTTATATTTGTGTCCTGAAGTGTATTATATCTTATGTTTCTGTCTCTTTGGTTGTCTGTCGGTCTTGTCTCACTCTCTATTGGTCTGCCCTCTTGCCTATTTACCTAACTGTAGTGTGCACATTGTTGCCTGAATGTTTGTATGTGTTGTACTGTCGGTATTTCTGTCTACTTATCTATGTTTTATGTCTGCCCGTTAGTTGGTCGGTCTGTCTGTCTGTGTATATGTCTAACTGTATTGAGTGTCTGTCTTCTTCAGACTTCTTGTGTCTTCTTCTTGTCTACGTTGTGTTTGTCGATCTTATGTTTCAATCTCTTTAGTTGTCAGTTTAGTGTCTTGTTTGCTCTTGTGGTTGGTCTATATATCTGCGTTTGTGGGCCTGCCTTTTGTATGAATCTGTCTATGACTAACTGTCTGTCTATATTTTGTTATGTTTGTCTTCTCTGTGCTGTGTCTGTCGGTCTTGTCTCTCTGTCCATTGGACTGCCCTCTTGCCTATTTACCTAACTGTATTGTGCACATTGTTGTCTATATGTTTGTATGTGTTGTCTGTCTGACAGTCGGTATGTCTGTCTACGTGTTTTATCTGTATGATGTCAATTGCAAAAGCAATAGAGGTAAATAAAAATTGTCTAGCTTCAAACTGTTTATGCCTTGAAATAATCAAATGACTATTGATTTATTGTTGTCTTAACTATACCATTTCCGTGCACATGGATTCCCCTCCCATGGATTTTCGTTACTAATTTAGATTTTTATATTCCTGTTTTGGTCCGTTTGATGTTGTCCTATGATTTTGTCTTAGGCTGTTTTGTTTGTTTTGTTGTGGCTCCTAACAGACTCCTCCAGTTATCTTGATAGGACGATATATATCGCACTATGGACAATGTTGCTTTATATGATCTGAAACAATATACCAACCTTATGCATTCTGTTTCTCTGATTTTAAATGTTAAAAATCATTCCAAATGAAACGCATGCCAAGTTTGTTCCTCATTTTGAACTTTAAACGTGACTTAAATAGCATATCAATGTTTCTGATTGAAACTATTAATCCAGTTATCACAAGTTTTGGAGTGTGTTTTCTTTACGTGAAACTAAATAACCAGAAAGGACTCAAACTATTAATAAATATTATAGATTGTGTGTCGTAGAGGGTTAGCTTGTCTAGCTTCAACCTTTTTATGCATTGAAATATTAACACAAGACATTTAGCATTATATAGTCCACATATAGTTCTACATTATGTATCTATATGTCTGCACAACACATTTGTAAATCAAATCCCCCACTTATGTGTTCCCTTTTTCCGTGATGAAAATGTTCAACCGATGAACACTACCGATTATAATCATAACATGAATTTCAGGATAATTATCTTCAATACCAATGTGTTATTTCTAACATCAACTCATTGTGAGTATGTATTCAAGAGTACAAAACCTTCTTTATTGCATTAAAACCAACACGTATGATTAACTTTGTAATAATTAGTTTAATTGCTTTAAACTTGTAAGAAAAATGTACATGCCAACCAAGCACATACTGGGGAAAATCGGTACACAGCCAGCTGAAATTGGCTGACATTTGAAAATTAAATTAGTATATATTTTAAAGTTTTGTCGAAATAATGCATTACAGATCCTCTCAAAATGAAAGTATCTTATTTCTGCAAATTTGCACTTGTATGGGGTAGTACAACCGTATTTAGTTGACATTTGCAATAAAAAATATACATGTTAATATTGTTTATGTAACTCATTTTCGTTTTTGCAGAACAAGGAGTCTTATCAAGCTTATTTTCCAATTCCGATGATAACTGTAATTAATAGTTGATATCGCAGTACATTAAAGATGTTTTTGTCGTATGTTGTACAGTTTGCGAGATATATGTTGTTCAAATTTTCCAAATTCTTGTAGTGGTCAATTTAATAACTTGTTTAATCCAATCCTTAATCGTTTTTTATTGCTTTCTGAATGGAATGGTGGAATATAGAACTTACAATTTTATCTTTTTGAGAATAGCTGAAATGTTTTAGCCAGTTTCTTGCCACATTATCTTCTGTTTATCCAACTTTTGATTGGTTTCTTTCTAGTTTGATAAAATGTCAACATTTATTTTGGAAAAAAATTGTATCAACTACCATACACTTGTTTTCGCCATTCAAGTAATCAAAAAATAATTAATTTATGTAATTTAAAAACGAAATAACTAAGTACTGAATTAATCAAAGTAAATGTAGACTGTTGTTGCCTGAATATTGTGACAAACAATATTATAAAGTCTAAATTTATTTCACATTCAGAGATATACCAAGGACAAAAAGTTAAGGACTGACAAAATCATGATGAAACCGAGATTGCACAAAAAACCCGACACACTACAAAAACCCCACAAATTAACTACACAGACTCCATTTAAAATCGTGGGTAAGTCCAGGTTCTTCAGAAGGGTAAGCAACTCCTTCTCAAAGATAAAAAGGTAGTTTTGTATTGAACATGTGATTCAACTTTATTTTGACTTTGACATATTTCATTTTTACAGCGTGTTCAAGACAACATGAAAGCAGGTATGTTTCAGATAAATTTCATACTTGTTAAAATATTGTCACGAATGGGGTGTGTGACCTAATGTGTTCGGTTTATTAATACATTGTTCAACGGGTCAATTTGAATTAATGGAAGCACAAATACTGCAGGAATGCTCTTTTATAAAGTATCAAACAATGGGATCCCTTATTCTATCTCAAATAAGATTATTAAAGTAGATTACCTTTGATATGTGGCTTATCATATGAGGTTTGACATGAGGTGGCAACTGTCGTCTGATAACCTAATTTATAGTTGATATGTGGCTCATAATATGAGGTTTGACATAGGGTGGCAACTGTTGTCTGATAACCTCACCATATGAGGTTTTGACATGGGTAGCACCTGTCGTCTGATAACCTCAGTTATAGAGATCTGTAAATTTACGTCTTTGTCTTAAAATACATGTACTTAAAATGAATTCCAGCATCTCAAAGTGAACCTGGTTTCTAACGAATTTAATATAACATGGTTAGAGACTTAAAAGTTATTATATCAACACAGAAATACATACTTTTCTTTTATATTCTTTAGGTCTCCCAAGAGAATTACTTCATCTGGGAAAACACGATGCAATTGTCTTCACAGATTTACTTAAAGAAGAAAGCTACGAGCTTTTTGAATTACGATCAATGTTACAGGGGGAACAGGGTACTGGAAAATCCACAATAGCTCGGTTCCTTGTTGGAAAAGGACCTACAAAATTCCGGAGGTCAACAGATGGCATTGACCTATACACTGGTCTGGCATTCTTTGATGACGACACAGAAGAATGGATTAGTGGCAAACATGGTTATTATAAGATTATAATGTTACCATTTTGAATTTGTAATAAAACAATCATAACAAGTCATACATTAATATAGTGATGGCATTCTGTTTAAAAACAAGGTAGAACGTTCACATAACACGTACTAAACATAACTTTATCTAAAGCTTGCTTTAGAGCATCCTTATTTTAAGGCTGATCCCTAACCGTAACGAGTCCATCTGAAGTATGTTACTGATAAAGATCAGTATACTTCCGCTAGATGAACAATTGATATAAAACTAGAGTTAAAACATTATTACAAAAAACTTCATGAACATAGCATGAACAACTGTTAGTAGGTAAATGTAACTGTTATTAATATCTATTCAGAGCTTTTATCAGAAGTATCACCATAATCAGCTAAAGTAAAAGTATTAATGTTTCAAACTTTGAAGATGTAATAATGATGACTTTTAAACCTTTCAGTTCTTAAAATGGAGGATATTATATTAAGCCGATCTGTCAAGTCATATCAGCACCAAAGAACTCCAGTTAATCAGTCAGGACAAACAAACAAAGACATAGCATCTAAGATGCCCAGTGAAATTTCTAAAGAAATATCTGAAGCTCAAGAACCAGTAACCATGTTACAAGAAGAAGCACACACGGAAGTACTTCAAAAACAAGTACTTGGACACCAGTCACAGAAAGAGGACATTGAAATATCTGCAACAGAAAGAGTTCAAGCAATGCTGCCCAAGGATATACCTCGCAAAATGTTAGAACCACAGTTACTGTCTTTACAAGAATGGCAACTAAAGAAGCTTGAAATAGATTCTTCTTTGGTGTCAGTAGATACAAGCTTAGAAATGTACCAGTTGGGAAAAGTAAAATCTGTGCTGTCTGAAGATAAGGAAAAAGAAATATTTGAAATGACAGTAAATACCATGCCTAAAGAGGAGGCTATATTGAAAAAACAAGATTTAATATACCATTCAGAAGATGAAGAGTTAGCATGTAGTACAGATATACCCCAGTTTAAACAGGAAAGTATGGAAAAGCAAGATTTAGTCCACCATTCAATAGGTGAAGAGTTCTTATCAGATATCAATAAGATAGATGTCAAAGAAATTCCGGCGAAACCTGTTGACCATACGAATTTTGAAATTATTAAAAACCCTGGAATAATTGGAAAATTAAAAACATTCTTCGGAGTACATAAGGAAGTTAAGGAAGTAAAGATATCTGTAACAAAGACAACATTTTTCAGTAAGTCAAGAAATGTTGCGAAAACAGAATTTCACAAGAGGAATGTAGTACCTGTTACCATTTGGGATTTTGGAGGACAGGATGTATTCTACAGTACTCACCAAACCTTTCTGACATACCGCGCAGTTTATATGCTTATTCTGGATGGCAGTCGTGCGTTAAATGAACCATGTAAATATGAACAGTTTCTACCTGGCATAAAAGAAGCCAAAACTCAAAAAGGTAAGAAATAAATGCTGTAAATATACTAACGTAATTGTTAAATGCCTACTAGTTTAGACTAACTCGCTATGTCATGTAATTTATTGAAGTCTACAGCATATGATTTCACACAAGAGTTTTTAACCATAACTGGTTAATTGTAAACTAAGGTCTGTTTAAGGCATAAATCTAACACTAAAGTACTTATGAACGCAGTTTTAGTTATTTGATACAAATGGTAATGTCTTGTCAATTAAAAAAACTGAAACTGATGCATTAAAACCAGCAAACTACTTAGGCAATGCAAAATTAACTATTAAACAAGTCTCGGGCATCGGCAGTGATCACAAAAGACTGTTCCGAATAACAAATGGACTTTCTGGCAATGAAATTGAGTTGCCAAAACATAAAAGTGAGTTTGAACTCGCAAACTGAAAGTATCAGTAGCAGACGAGTTTTAGCGAGCATGACTATCACTGATCCCCTTCAAGCAGATATACGATTTGATGGAGATTCACTTACTGAATTCCGTCCTGTGTTTATCGACAAAGTGAAGAAAATCATTTTGAAGGCACCCCTTAAATCATCGATCTAATTGCAATAACATTGTTGAAAACAGTAGACAGTATTTCTGTAACCATCAAAACTATTGTTAATATGTAATTAACATCTGTAGTACCAACATTATTTAAAGAAGCAATAGTTCGACCTTTATTGAAGAAACAAGAGCTGGATAATGAAATAATGAAGAACTATCGTCAGTATCTAATATATCCTTCTTGTCGGAAATTCTTGAAAAAGTGGTTGAGGTTTACTTGAAAATCATCTAGTGTTAAACGATCCTGCTAAATCTGCATATCGAACTGGCCATTCTACAAAAACTGCGTTATTACGGTTACGTCATGACATTACAGGAGCGCTTAACAAAAAGAACTGTGCCGTTTTTTTCATGCTAGACCTCTCAGTGGCATTTGATGTGATTGGCCTTCAAATTCTTCTACAAAGGTTACAATTTTCATTTAGCATTTCTGGGTCAGCGTTGAAAATGGGCTGCTTTCGTATCTCCAAGAAATGACTCAACTCATTTCATTGGTCCATATCTTATTAAATGGTTTTTTTATCTTCAGTGTGATATGCGCAGGGTTCTTAGTTTGGACCTAAGCAATATTGTATCTTTTCAAAGCCCATTCCTGAAGTTTGTAGACGACATAATATTTCTTATCAATGTTATGCTGACGATACTCGGATATATTTGATTTCGAACCGCGTGTTGATTTGTCTCATATTTCAAAACGATTATAGGTGTGTTTATCCCAGAAATGTTCGAGGATGGTATCAAACTGAACTAATGTTGTTTGCACCAAAATATCATGTGAAAGATCTTTAAAACTGTAATTGAGTCATAATGGGAAACATTTTCACCTTGTCCAGATTATATTAGAAACCTTTGATTTCTTTTCGACAAAGTACGTTTACAAACCTCTACAAACCTTTGTATGCCCGTTGAAAAATTTACAAAGGTTGCTAACAATATCGAAGAATTATGCCAACATTGAACTTCAAAAATAGAAGTCTAAATGTACAATTTTTGACTGAAGTCATCAATTAGAAACTTTTACGTTCGCCATTATGACTCAGTTGACCGTCACGTTATAATTGAATTGATATGACTAAGTACTACACTTTAACATGAGTGCTATGACCTGTGCAACTCATGGATCCGGAGTTCCTGACATTCCAGGAGCATCTGCACTTACCCTGGGGTTTCAGTGGGGTTAGTGTTACTACACCTCTAGAAATGCAAAACGTTCCAATTTTTAAGGGTTTTTTTATTCGTTCATATATCGTTTTCCGTTCGCAAAACAAAACAATAGAAACCTTTCATTTGTTCCTTCGTATGTGCAGAACTGGTAAATGTTCATTCGTTTGTCAGCATTCACAAAAGAAAAACTTTCTACAATTTATTAGTTTGATAGAAAATATAGCGTTCTGTTATCAAATTAAAACAACACGAAGATTAAAATGTAAAATTAAATGTATCTACTTTAAAACTAAAAATTTCATAAACAATATTCAATACTCTCTTCAACTTTTAAAAAAAACTAAAATCATTTCTCACTAATGAGACAGCGTGTTACCTATTTTTAGCCGGTTGAGATATCCTTATCTCAACCCGTGGGTGAGATAAGAATTTCATGCTTCTTTTCCCGTAAAAATGTATTGTGACGTCAACTGTCGGTTCAGCAATAAAAATTATAAAATATTTGCTTTAGTTGTGTTGGTTTATTATGCCTTTTTAAATATTAACATGAAAACAACATATCTGAACTTTCATGACCCAATTTATGCCACAATGATAGCGGTAAACATAAAAACAAACACGGTGACGCAACATGTGTACACTGGAGATTACGTTCAGGGTAGATAACTCTATCTTTTAATAGAACAGAACTGGATTTTTTTAACGAAATAGTGAGAAATAGAATCAAACACCGGTGGTTGGGCAAGACGGAAAAATCTCAAACACCCGCGTGAAAGATTTCTATTGGTGTCCAACTCGGCAGAGCCTCGTTGGAGACCAGAAATCTTTTCACTTGGGTGTCTGAGATTTTCCCGTCTTCCCCTCCCACCGGTGTTAGATCCTATATATCTTTTTGGTTTTTTTTTGTTTTGTTTATACAGTCTCAAAATTGTATGAAAATACTATATTAAAAAGGGAAACATTTATGACATTTCTCTTTGTTAGTCCCTAAAACCTTTTACAAATTTATGTTTAATGTATTGTATGTATATGGTCCAGATTGTATTTGAGTAGGCCTACATTCATTTAATTTGATACAAAAACTGAATATGTATTTGGTTTGTTTTTGTTGTGCTTCTGTTTTGTTTTGTTGTAGTTGTTTTTCTGCTTTTCTTGATCATTATTTTCAAAATTAGTTTTTTATGTTTGTTTAAAAGTTTGAATTAAATTAAAATGTAGCAGCAATATCTTAAATAAGGATGCAAAACTCTTGAAAAGAATCAAGCATTATCGATAACAGATGGACACAATTGAGAATTGTTTCTGTTGTAGACTATGTAAGGTTTTGGATCAACACTATAATTACCTATTGTAAAGGGGACATTCCAGGATTTCCTAAAATTATGGTCATTCTTACACATAAGGATAAACTCAATGTGGTAAGTGTTTTCCGGTGTGTGTTTTTTTACTGACAAGTGTAAAAATAAGAATTGAACTAATTTTAATTTCATGAAGAATATACTTAATAACTTTGTATCAACAATCATCTTTTATCCATTATCCACTAGAGCTCTAGTGAGTTTTGTTTGTTATACCTATCCATAGTGTCAGTTGGCACAGGTTTTGCAATGTCTCTAGTTAGTCTAAATTGCCCCCCTGCAGGGCCTCTAGTTAGTCTTAATTGCCCCTCCCTGCAGGGCCTCTAGTTAGTCTAAATTGCCCCCTCCCTGCAGGGCCTCTAGTTAGTCTTAATTGCCCCCTCCCTGCATGGCCTCTAGTTAGTCTTAATTGCCCCTTCCCTGCATCCCTGCTTTTTATTTGGCATCATCATAAGACAATTAGCAAGAAAACTCACCAAACAACGAGAGTTGAATGTCAATGAACCATTACAAATCCGGATTAAGAATATCGTATACAACACGAAACAAGATGACAAAATAAAAATAAAGACAAAAATAGAAAGTGAATAACCCGAACCCAATAAAAACCATGGGTGTACTCAAGTGCTCAGGACCATTTTGTTGTGAAATAAAGTGTCAACGTAGAGCGACGATTGTTGAAGAAGTACAAGTCTCCTAGCAAAATAAACCTTATTTAGTTATCTAACAAAATCTAAAAAAGTAGTTCTGCCCTGGAGACAAAAGTAATTTTTGTCTTTGAATATAGTAGTACCCCAATTTTAGAACTATTTTAGCTGTATCATACCATAAGGACCCTGACCCTAATCAAGAAAACTGGTGATTTAAGGCTCAAAGTTACAAGCCAAGTGTTGCCACAATAGTGATCTGTAGTATATGATTTACTACCTATATTACTCAGCTACAGAATTTTTCCCAAAAGTTTCACTGTTGTGTATCTTTATTAAAGTAGTAATCTTTCTAAAGCAAATTATACTTTGCCAATCATTAAACTTATAATGAGATATGTCTAGTTGAGAAATGCATTGTACTTTAAATACTGCTATTCATCGCAGTGAAACACTAATATTGCAATTTAATTATGTGATAACCAAAAGCGCTGTACAGTCTTTCCATGTTGGTTCTTTGGAAAAGCAGGCGGTATCCATTCCAGAAGACTTAAATATAAATATGTAGACACATACCACTTTTCGTTGATAATTTTACGAATCAGGTTTAATGTAGTTCGCCTGTGTAATAGAATATGCTAACATTACTTTGTAGAATGAAATAGATGCAAGAAGAAACGAAATATTTAGTGAAATCGAAAGAATGTTTGTTGGAAGTCCAATTGAACAACACATGGTCATTAAAGATAGAATTTTTGTTAATGCACGAAATAGCGAGGACCCTGAGATGGAACAGATAAAAAAGTCTTTGATTCATCAAGCTAGAATCCAGCCTACATGGGGTCAGAAGTTACCAAAATGCTTTTTACCTTTAGAATTAGAAATACAAAACCTTGCCACAAGAGGTGTCACCTTAATACATATTGAACATATGAAAAAAATTAATTCTCAGCAGCCAATTCGTTCATTAACCGAGTCTGAATTTAAAGTGTTTCTGAAATTTCAACACGCTGTCGGAAAAATCCTTTATTTTGACGAGCCATTCTTAGACAAACATATCATAATCTCCCCTACGTATCTTATCGATGCCTTTAAATCAATTATTACTGACCATCAATTCTGTAAAGGAGACAAGAAGAAAGAAGAAGCTTGGCACTTGATGGCAAAGACAGGAATCATATTAAAACAAACAGTTGAGAAGATCTGGAAACAAAAGAAGTATGCACATTTTTATAAATCCCGGAAGTATCTCTTGGGGGTAATGACTTATCTTGATATCCTAGTCGAGCCATTACGTTACGATTCAACCCATAACCGAAAACCAAATGAGTTCTACTACGTGGCAAGCATGATTCGAAAACAAGATACAACCGGGTATCTGCAGGATCCAACATTCAGCCAAAGAAATATCGCATTTTGCTTTGATACATCTGGTTTCATTATACCTCCAGCTCTATCCTTCAGATTTATCAGTTACTGCTTAAGCATATGGGGCGTGAAGACATATGGAAATGACAATGAAGATATGTTGTTTCACAGGTCAGCTGTTTTCACAATTGATCCATCTCTTGATATCCACATTCAGTGTGAAGACGAACAACTTATTGTCCGCCTTGTGCATGCCAGAAATCGGACTTTGATCATGAAAGATCTGTCATCAAGTATACGGGTGTGTTTAACAGCTGCTCTGCATAAAATCAGCCAGCTCTATATCAAAACCAGCAGTGACCGTACAGAAACTATACAGTCATTTGATGTAAAAGCTTGTTGTAGCTCTTCAACTCAGCCATGCTCTATTGCATTTCAAGACATAGAAAATGTTTGGATTTGTCCCCAGCATCAAATAGAACACTTAAGAGATCTGGTTTTCTCTTGGTTTACAGAAAAGGTAAGGAAAACGTAGCACAAAGCATTTGGTTAACTTGTGTGTCTTTATAGATGCATGGTTTCACTGTGCATTTATTGCTTTCAGAAAAGCAAAAGTTATTATTATTATTATTATTATTATTATTATTGTTATTATTATTATTATTATTATTATTATTATTATTATTATTATTATTATTGTATTGCCATAATGACTCTTAACTGTAGACTATTTATTTGTTTAGTGGACGACTGTCTAGAAAAAATTTTAAAAGATTTTGTATTTGCAGGGTATTTTTTAATAAGAAATCGTCACGTGTTTATTGTAGTATGTTAATTATTATTATTAATTTATTTCAGGGAAGTGAAAAGTGTGAATCCGTTTGCCCAGGTATAATATAAACCTTCAAATAACACACTTTATTTTATACATAATGTTACTTGCATGTTGGAATTTCTGTTTGTTAATATGTGGTCATCAAAGATTTTTGCTTTCGCAGTGCATTGCAATTTAGATAAAATAATTTTAAATAACAAAGAAAGTTAGAAAATTAGTAAATGTTTATTCAAGACCAAAACAAATTAACAAATAATACACTACTTGGAGAAAAGGATAAATCAAAGGAAGTGTTCATTGGGACTGGATAAGAATGAGTTGGGTAGGAACTTTGAATTAAGCCTTTTGTAGTTTCTGTAGTAACCTCATTCTTTTCAACATGTAAAACAGGATCTGTAATCTGCAAGTAGCGAAGCATTCTGCAAACGCAATACCCAATATGGACCTTGGACAGGCTTCTTGTATTATAATCTGAGAACCCCACAACCCCAGGGCTTGCTTTACATGCTCTGAGGACACAGCGTAAATTTGAATAGAGCCGTCACTAGCATTCACCATTTCAGACTATAACTGTCTGAAGGACAGACAACAAATATGTAATGACCGGGCAAACCAATTTTTATAATAAGAAAGCAAATCTATGGAGGATACAGTAATACAGTAATGTAGATCCCAACAATGTCTACGCTACTTTGACTTCTTATTTTGTTTAACTTTTGAACATATGTGCTAATCCCCGTTTTCTAAAGATTATCATTTGTATGATTAAACACAAGAAACCATCCATAGGGATGGACAAATTAGACAAGCTTGCAGTTGTACCACATTGTGCACTCTTCCAACATGGACAGCAAATTCAACCTTGTCTGTAGTGATATAGATATAATAAAAATAGATTCACATTGGGATTTAGCATCAACATAAACACAATTTTTTGCATGTATACAATTCTTCTGTAATGTGGGAGCACTTTATTGAATGGTATGTACATTTCAGTGGAAAACGAACAATTTTTACAACAGTCGCCGAGCGAACTGCATCTACGAAGACTTGCTGTTGAATATGACATCGATGAAGTCAGAAAGTTAGTGATTGAACTTGAACTTCCAAACGGTATTTGGAATGAGCTCTGTCGAAGCACACTTAAGGAAGAGACTATCAGATTTACAGCTCTTTATAAATGCCTACAAAGAAAGCTGTTCACATTTAAAGACCTTAAACATGCTGCAAAGAAACAGGATATTCAAACTCCCCACACTCTATGCAAGGTAATATCTTATGATAAACGTAAGTCTTCACCAATTAGATTTCCTCTATTTATAGCGTCCTTGTTCGTTTTATTTCGTATTTAATTGGATTTTTCATATTTTATTCTACAACGGATTTATTCTATAGTGTCCTTGTTCCTTAGTTCAACTACTATTGGCATGAACTAGAATCTATAGGGTACTCAAGGAAACTCGATCACACCCATAAACCCCATAGGGTACTCAAGGAAACTCGATCACACCCATAAACCCCATATGGTACTCAAGGAAACTCGATCACACCCATAAACCCCATAGGGTACTCAAGGAAACTCGATCACACCCATAAACCCCATAGGGTACTCAAGGAAACTCGATCACACCCATAAACCCCATAGGGTACTCAAGGAAACTCGATCACACCCATAAACCCCATAGGGTACTCAAGGAAACTCGATCACACCCATAAACCCCATAGGGTACTCAAGGAAACTCGATCACACCCATAAAATAGTTCAGAAATGGGCTTTGCAGAATCAGCTAAAACAGCCAATAAATTTTAAAAATTATCTAAATACTTTAATTTTTAACTTATATATGCAATTGCTTTTCAAATACCGCTAAATATCAAATTCCATTAAAAAATAAACCCACTGTACATGATACAGTTTGTTAGGAAAACAATAACTAATTCCCTTGACCCTCAGTCAAAGTTCATTTACAGAGTCGTTGTCACTTGGATGTTTATCTGAAGTTAGGAAAATGATGATAAATCCTAATATATTCAAGTCTGATTATTTTAGTGGGTTGGTTTGAAAAAGTAGTGGAGTTTAATGTTTAATTATTATTCTTTATGAATGATTGATTGATGATTGATTAATGGTGTTTAACGCCCGAGCAGCATTATTTCAGCTATATTCAGGCGATGAACATGAAATGGATGATAAAATGAACATGAAATGATGATGAATGAAAATGGGATGGGACACAAGGAAAAATAGGGGTAACGGATTTTAGATTCCCACTGGCAACTGGGAGGATGGATAGGGTCGGGCAATTCAGCCTCCTGTAGCGGGATCGAAATCCCTACTCATAGCGAATACTACAGCAGCGTTCTTTAACGTGCGAGGAACGTGGCATTTTTCCCAACACGGTGCACTAATATTGTTTGCGGTCATGTTTTCCGTATTATGACCTGACAACTCCAGCTTGCCAGGGGTACCCCATTCAACCACCTGGGGCACACATTCCAGTCGGTCTTTTGGCAAACCGACCTGACACGCCGGTCAGGGTACTGGGCGCTATTTAGTCGCCTTTTACGACAAGCTAGTGCGACTGCGGTCTATTCTTTTGGCCACCCGGATCCCGCACGGGGCTCTTTATTAATGACGATACCAATAAAAGTGAATCCATGTTCAGATGCCTTCAGAACTTTGCGAATATTTAACAAGGTTTATTACGGGTTGGAACCAATGGGACAAAGCGCTTCTAATGCATTTAGAACAAAGAAGTCTTCTAATGAAAAGAAAACGAAATAAGCAGAAAGCATATGTTGTAACAAACAAATTATATAAGAAAAGTCAGGATTCAAAACTTTTTTACACTTGGTTTTATCTACATGTGTTGAACAATAATATATGATCTCATAATTCTCTGAGACTTTCACCAAGCACTTACTAAAGCAGAACACATCGTATTGGTTCACACTTTGTAGAAACTCAGGGTCAGATATTTTCTATATATTCCTTTTTAAATATTCCATGAACATATATTCAGCTCACCTCCGTTTGAAAATAAAGAATTTGATCTCACTCTTCTACATCTTAGCTATCAGCCCCTTCATTTAAATCTCCATTTACATGCAGTTTATCATCTACAATAAAAGCTGTTTTCCCTTAATTGCGATCCTTCAACATTATCGCGAAAGTGTTTTTCTGCGCTCCAGATTTATCTATAGTTCGACGCGTTCTTTAGTATAGCCATGTCTCTTAAGCTACTAAATTTAACCATTATCGGTCGAGATTTATATGGCCCAATTTTGTTTTCCATATTGGTACTTTTTTTCTATTTTTTAAATTTACTGCAAAAATTCATCTTTTTTCAAAGACAATTCGAAATTGTGTCTATGCAATTCTCCTTGTTTTTGTTTCCGTTTGTTTTTGATGGACCATTAGAGGCTGCAGTGATCCCTGCGTTATCGCATTGTAATAAATTTGTTATAAGCTCGTCTATAGCAAGCAAATATGTTTTCTTAACTCAACGTTTTTATATCATCAGCTTATCGTTCATGATATTGTCGATTCGATACCAAGTTTATCAATCTGGTTTATTTCTTAATTACAAAATCTTTTATGTTTTAAACTTCACTGATCTGTAGATAATTTATCATATATTGTTGATGAATGACCTAACAAAATACCAAACACCGATGAAACTGTCAAAAAGACAATCCATAAGTCCGAGAAACCGGCAAACACCAGAACCAAGAATAAAGTAACTACAGTAATAGTCCTGACTTGTACAGGCATTTCAAAAGAAATGGTGGAATAAACAATGTTTTATGGCATGTCAAACCTCCCGCTTCCATTATTGTAGAATATTACCTTGTTAGCTGATTAAAATAGATGGGTAACATATACCATTAGTCACTAATAGGTGTATCAAACGATCATCGTAGCACGTTCACTGCACACTGAATTAAAAAATCGGAAAACTATCTGTAACCATATTTTAAAACTTTTTTTCTTTTTTTCGACAAATGGCATCTGAAATAAAATTTATTAAAGGCGCAGATGAGTCGTTTTTTCTTGTAACCTTTGCTTATAAGTTTATCCCGAAGACATTGTCTCTGGTTTATTGTTATGATCGCTCGTTTGAAACCTTCTAGATATAAGCTTCCCTATACGCAATTAGTACGTAAGTAAGTAAGTAAATTCTTTATTTAAATAGGGTAATACAGTTAGTTTGCAAAATTAATCTTCCCTGAGGCCCTCACTAAAACAACATATTAAACAAAACAACATATAAAATGGAATATTACATTGTGTACTCATACCTTAACATCCTCACAAGTCAGGGTTTCTGTGTCCACATGTGTCCACGAAACCTTGATAAACCTAGCTAGGAAAATCCCGGGCTAGATGATTTTCATATGACGTCAAATCGTCAAAATATCAACCAATGAAATTGATTGAAAGAAACTTGTTTCGCAGTAGTCATTCTTACTCATTCTGCTGGGGAAAGGACACGTAACGCAAGTAATAAATAACGCGGTATTAACAAACTATTACCACTACTGTACAAACTACACTGATTTTCACATGGTCTATGCAGCACATCCGTTTGGTTTATTTACAATCGACATCGGGATATCCCCTAACCAAATTATGAATGAAAGCGAACTTTTAATTGGCAACATGCAGGTAAGATGTAGCCAATCAAAATAGTGACTTCTAGCCCAGGAATTTTCTAGCTAAGTTTGTCAGGGTTTCGTGGACACAGAAACCCTTGACTTGTGAGGATTTGTTCATAATAACATATATATTGTACAGAACATTGGTATAGTTCGAGGCACTGTCTTGCAATGATCTTGTTTGTGTAAACAGTTCTTAATTTTTTTTTAAAAAGGTTGTTGTTTGCTACATTATGCAAACTCATAGGTAAATCATTCCACAATACTGAGCCTGAATATAAAATGAGTGTATAATTCAATATTAACTTTAGGAACAAATGATTTTCTATCACATTATTTCGTAATTGGTAAGGATTGTCAGAAAGCTTAAACATATTTTTGAGGTAAATTGGTGCTTCACTTTTAATGATTTATGCATCAGCATAAAATTATATAATTATATATTATATAATCCTAAGTAAAACAAAATGTTGTCTCTAAAAATATTTGGAGCAAAACGCGATTTATAAAAACCAATATTAAATGTATAATATTTTGTTACGTTTAGGTTCTAAGGGACAGATATATAACATTTGGTAAGTTACAGTTAATACAATAATCAGGTAATCATAAAATACATTTACCGTTTCCGTTTCAAGATGTTATACAAAAGATATGTTATAAGATTGGAGTCACTGTTCATGGTAATTAAAACGTTTTTGTATCACATATTAAATATTTATACATTCATTGAACTGAATATAGAACAGTTGTAAACGTTTTGGCTTTATTCAAAAATACTAGCATTTACCTGGGCTCGGAAATTTATAACCTTTATTGCAACACAAAATATATTCGTGACCAATTTGTTTCACTAGTTAGAATATTTTGAGACGCTCCCAATTTTATATGCAATATCAAATGTAGTAGATGTAGAAATCCTAGATTAAGCAAATTATCTTGCAAGCTCTTAGAACAATTATTTTAGAACTTAATTCATGAAGCAGCTTACAGACATTAATTGTATTGACCAATGAGAAACACAATGCAAGTATTCACTGCTGTCCTTAATCTAGGGTAAACAATCTGATAACCTTTTACTGGAACACATTCACTACTGTTATTCCTGTAACAAGCCAGTGTTTGTAAAGTTCAATGATCCACACGCTTTAATTCCATTTGTGCGTCTGGATTCATCTCTATTGAAATTGTTTTTACTGCGCCCAAAAATTGGCATAAAGTTTGATTGGATGAAATTTTTATTTTTCTGAAAAATAACTTGCACTCATACGAAGAAGAGTATAAAAATAGTTTTCCTGGTCTAAAAATAGGTCCTAAAATAAAATGATTGTTTTGTCTCCATCTATTGGTAGCGAAATTTAAACAAGGTGATCCCGGACGCAAATATATACGCGTCTGGGTGATCGAGATTAGTGTTGTTTTACTATATACATCAAATCAGTGAAATTGTGTTGCTTTTTTAAAAGTGTTTAATTGATAAATCCAGATAAAGGTCACTACTCAAATCAAATTATGTTCGGTGTTTCATTATAAGTTCATAAGACACACTTTAAATTCTTTACTTCCTTCAGAATTGTAGAATATACAATTCGTTTTTGTGGAATATGATATTTATAAACTTCTAATTAGTTTTAATAGTATTGACATGTGTAATTGAATCTGAACTTTGATTCCTGTTGATTTTCGTTTTAGATAGTGAACCGGAGAAGTGGGATTTGATTCCCAGTGATAAAGATATTGATCAACTAGCACCAGTTGTTGGAGACAACTCTTTGTCCTTCCTTGTAGAATTGGGCTTAACATTTCGGGATTGGGAGCAGATTGAATACAGTCAAACAGAACGTGATCTGGTCAAATTAAACCGTAAGATAATAGAAGCATGGAGAACCACCTGTAAAGTCCACAACATCAAACCAACACTAAGAACAATTGGACAAGCTTTTCAAAATATTGGAATAAGCACCAAAAACATTGAGAATATTTTGTTTATTTAACTAGATTATTTAACACTTTGAGTTGACAAGTACTAATTACAGTTGTTTGTTATTGCATAGTTTCCATATATGCCGAATCTAAATTTTACCTGATAGTAAGTGGGAAAACTGTTTTACACTTGAAAAATGTATGTCATTAAACGAGGCAAAAAGCACCGTTGCTGCAATATATTAACTTTATCAATTAGAGCAACTAGAACGATTTGTTTTGTTCCAAACTGAAACTTGTGGTTCGGTGCTGACAGGAATTTAATCAAATCTGTCTGTATAGTCATTGCCTTAATTTACTTCCATGAAATTTTGAAAATTATTTAAATTCAAAGGTTTTTCTATTTTCAAGGTGTATATAGCCTCAGACGGGTTTGGTATAACGTTTTGGAATTTTAGTGATAAAAACATCGTAAACAATTGGATTTGAAATATTGTTTGAGCTTGAGCGCCACTGACGAGTCTTGATAAGGCGAAACGCGAATCTGGCATAGTAGTTGCTATTAACATTGGTATATCTTTGAAGACTTTTTATTTGTTTATACTAATGATATTTACACAAATTTGAATTCCCTGAAAAATGCATGCTAATGCTACATATATATGATCTTACATTGGTACGAGTGGAATATCGGATTCCTGCAATCAAGATAGTAAAATTATGGAATTTTAAGTCTGAACCTTGGCGAGGACTTACATTTCCATAATTCAACTATCGAGATTGGAGAAATCCGATAATCCAAAAGAACTAATATGTAAGATTCTGTTTTTCTTTTTTTTTAAATTAGTTAATTTGCGAAATGAAGTACAAATTCTCCCAACCCCGTTCCGACATTCATGACGTGAATACGCGGTAAATGGAAGATGTTTTGTTTATGACGTCATTTGTTCTTCTTATGCTTTTTTATGACTTTATTATTATTTAACCAATCAACTGCTGAAAACCGCATTTTTACTAGTGATGAAAACATTTTTTCCAAACCAGTCAAGCGGTTTGAATATAGCGCAAAAATTAGAGAGATATATTAAAACAATTGGAAAACAAATTGTGTTATCATTAAACGCACATTATTGATAATTCAATGTTCACAAATGTTTACAAACTGTTTTGTTGAATTTCAATGCTATAATTTATACGATTCATGATTAATAGTCTGTAAAAGGGGAACAAAGCGAGGCGGTTTAAGAATGGGTTTAAACAGGACGAATCCATGTTATAGAGTATAATCTGTTGAGAAATTTGAAATGTACCTTATAATTTTATTTTAACTATAAATCTTGATAATTTTAACGGTAAAAACAGCAATAACGTCGAGGCAATATTGTAGTTTTATCGGGGTAAGATTAGGCGACCAACGCAAGTTATGTCGTATAATATGGGTTTGTCCCATTGGACAATCATACTTCGGCTTACATAGCAAATTCAATATTTGTTAATAATATTACTTGTGTGTATAAACAGTATATTGTATTTTGTTGATTTACTCTCTATGATGTTTCTTTTAATGCATAAATAAACATTAATCACTGTAAAATGTTGACTGTTTTCAGTCTTTTTAACGCTAGTAACACGTGTAGAACACAGTTGATCAGGTGTCTTTTTCTACTCGAACACATTAAATATGTATTGGTTATTTCAGCCAATCATTCTAAAGCGTCTTTCTTATGGTATAACCGTATGTTCGATTCGTGCCGAATGTTTTAGTACATAAACACGTCCAGTATATATCAGACAAGAACAAATAAGATGATGTTGGTTGATTCTCTTTACATAAATTTTGCAACGAAAAAAATTTGTCACATTGTGTCCAGTGTGGAGAAACTTTTGTTCTGAAGTCCTAATTATTATTCTTTTGATAAGAATTCAGGAGAGCAGGTGTAAAGAAGATTTAAGGTCGAATAAACAATTCCAAGTGTAGTAATATAAAGACCATTTCTGCATTGTGCTAGCTAAATAATGCCGAAACAACTAAATTGGAAATATACAAAGGTCACAAATGAAAGCAGATACCCTCCAGCTCTTGTTACAGCCATGTGATAAGTTACAACCTTAATAGACCTAAAATAGTTTTTGGCGGATCATTTCTATTTGGATTGTCCACCAGTACAAAGTGTGTTGGCCCACTCAGTCTGTTATATTACACAGATACAAGAAAGTAGGGTTCTGTTCCCGTCATGGTATGGTTGATAAATAATCAATTGCCTTTTCTGGGACCATACTGGGAGGGTTCCCAGTGCTCGACCCACAGAGCAGCCCAGCGCGTCCCCGGGTGGCGGATAGGGGAGTCCGTCTAGTTGGGGGTTGTCAGGTCATAATACGGAAAGCCTGACCTCGGACCGTAGTGGGTAACGTGTTTGGAGAGTGCCACGCTCCTTGCACGATAAAGACCCCTTTTGTAGATTTCGAAAAAGAGTAGGCTCATTGTAGCCGCTACAAAAGGCTAAATTTTCCACCACTACCCAAAACTCCATACTTTTCCAACGGCAGTCAAAATTGTATTCCCTGTGACCCATCCCACCCCCATTTTCCGTTGATTTATTGTTTGTTAACTTGTTCCGTCCTGAATATAGCTGAAATACTGCTCGCTGTACGTAAAGCAGACATCCAATCAATCAATCAATCAATCAATTGCATTTTAACAACATTTTCTTGTCATTAATAACACTGAACAACACCTAATTGCGAGGGCATCCCTTTCCGGTACTCCAGGTTTATTCACAATGTCCTACACTCCAGGTTTATCCACGTTGTCCAACACGGTAGGCTTTTCTACGATGTCCGACACGCCATATTTATCCAAGATGCCCGACGCGGTATGCTGTATGTGCACCATCAGTATTTTCACTCAAACCTTACTATGCCATAGGAAAATGTTCGTTTTAGTCTGTACGCATTTGAAAAAATATGTTATTTCGGCAGGTGTGTGCATTTAACGAAAAAATCTACGTTATGACGCCAGTGGCTATATATGTTTGGAAATACTCCGACAGATTTTTCATAAAAGATAAAAACACTAAGAAAAATTATTGTTTTTCTTTAAATGCGATTTACTTATGTACAATATTTGTCTTACACATTCAATTTTAATGCCGAAAAAACGACATTTATCCGTGTACAGTTTCTAAAAAGAGGAAGCAGAGAGTAGGGGACCAGTTAGTCATTAATTAGCGGAGATCACTTCCTCTGTCAATAAAACTGCTTCTCGAAACGTGTAATTAAAAAAATTCTTAAAAGTGCAAAGTTTGTTAGACGTATTATTATTTAAACAAAACTTTCATAGTTATAATACATTATTCTACAGAATGCATCAGTAGGTAAAACTGAATAGAGGTCATTTAGTCCTGAAATGTTAATTATTGTTACGACAGCCAGAACTATCCACATAGTCCGATCGGCTACATTAGGCCAACCCTTGATGTACTTACAGCTACGTTGTCTTCATCTTACATTGCATCTCACCTACACTTACTCATACTTACGAAAAATCAAGGCAACTCGGCTTACTTGGCTTCTCGAAAAGACGTTCTCGAAAAAGTTTTATCCACTAAGTCAACCTGACTTATCGACTATATTTGCTCACATTTACTCAGTCTTTACTAGTTACTCGACTACAATTTAATACATGTAGTAAACTCAGCTTTTCGTGCATCTCTAATACACGTACAAGCAGATGCTAGATTGATTGATTGATTGATTCATCCATTCATTGATCAGTAATTCAGTTATGTTCAGAAAAATAGCAAAGAAAACCGACCGAACAAAAAGAGCCAAAAGATAAGGGGCAGTTACAAATGCTGTTCAAGACAAACGCAACACATAAACCAAAATACACAAAAAAACAGGAAGAGAGTAACCTGAACCCAATAAAAACCATTGGTACACTCATGTGCTCCGGACGATTGATCAGTGCCTTTCTCTAATTAGACATCCGTAGTGTTACTCATTGTTATGTCTAGTGACAAGTCTAATTAAGGAATAGGAAAATGACTCACCGACAATGTCAGATCGTATTTGAGATACTGATTTCCCATGAGATCAATAAAGTCATGGCGACGACCATAGAAATTCTGGAGAGATAACATTAACCTAAATACAAAAAACACTTGCTTGAGTAATTTAGCAGTCAACAGCAGTAATCGGTCTAGAAAATCGGAATACCGATCGCATGATCTATAATAATGTATAAGTTGTGAAATGTACACAACATACGCTGGGGCTGCTTGACTGTTGCTGTTGAATGACGGGAAGTTTACAATTGGAAGATGGAGTCATCACGTTGGTCGTAGATTCTAGTTTGTAATTTTCCTGAGTCTATTTATAGAAGTAGGTTTAGGTAAGAGGCTGATCTTAGTATATTGGTTGTGTCTTTAATTTCAAGCTCGCTAGGGTAAATTAAATGCAAATAGTCCCCAAATTTAGCATTGCTGAGGGACAAAACATCTCCAATATAGCGAAATATGAAATATAAGGTCTGGGCCATTGTCTTTTCTTTCTTCTTCAGCAGGCCTTCTAATACCTTAGCCTAATAAAAGTAAAAACACAGGTTAGCGAGGAGAGGAACACAATTAGCGCCCATTGGAATACCAACGGAATACCAACATTCTGTTGAAAAGCATGTCTTCTAAACATGACGAATATGTTGACAATAAGAAAGTCTAACATATGAGTATTCAGTATATTTAGTTTTAGATTTAGAGTAATTAATGACGAAGCAAGTTCTGTCATGACTAAATTACCAGGTATTTATTTTGTTTCTTTCCGTTTTCTTGAAAAAACAGCGTTTATAAGATCTGGCATGGCCTTAAGCTGCATATGATGGATGGCCGTATAAAGTGTCGAAGAATCAAATGTTTAATGCTGTTACAATGGGATCCAGAGCTTAAGATGTCTATCAGTTCTTTTCAATATTTTTAATATCCACATATCATTTATTTCACTCATGGATTAGACGGTGTCATTGTATTGTGAAGTCCCGTTTTTATGGTTGTTAAAATATTGGTCAGGAGTTGCGATAGTGTTTTGGTGGTACACTTAAAGGATCCTGCTAAGAAACGCTTTTTTGTATGGATTTTTGTGAAGTTTTTGGTATCCAATACAATAAGAGGAGTTCACAATCCTCGACTTCGATTTTAAGACCAAAGTATGCCAATACCGATTTGTGATTTTTAATCATCTCTTTTAAAAATGCAGTGAATGTGTACGTAGGATTGCGAAGTGAACTTTCCATACCTAACTCATTAATTAAACAGGTCGAGAACAAGTAAAACAATCAATCAACAGGAAAATGGTGTTTTGAGACATAGGAAACACAAATTTGACTGCCACTTCAAAATAATGGAGAAGTTAGCCTTTCTTTATCTACGTCTTTATCATACAGGGAGCGTGGTACTCTCCACAGCGTTACCCACTACTCCGCCAGGCTTTACGTATAATGACCTGACAACCCCAACGAGATGGTTTCCCATATTCGATCCAGGTGCCGCGCTGCGCTGCTCTGCGAGTCTTCCAAGTATGGTCCCAGACCAGCAGATGCGTAGTCTACTATGCTTCGGTACCTTTTTGAATACAGGTCAGTTAAGAATCAATAGGCTCGATTTTAGTTTTCTTATTGTGAATTTTTCATTTCCATTTCCATTCCAGAAACACCTACATGGAATATGCATCTCCAAATTGATCAGGTACTCAATAGACTTTATTTCAAATCCATATTTTCTTGGGTGTCTACTTTAGCAGTGGTTGGCTATAGTGAAGTAATTACTTAAAAACCTCACTTAGAAAACTTAACGCACGCCATCATGACTTAGTTGACCATTACGGAATATCTGTGTTACAAATGATCATTGATTTGCTCCGTTTGTCGTATCCACTTTCCCTACTTCTTACTTGGTTATGACTACCATTTGATATTACAATATTTCAACTTGAGTGGTATGACGGGTGCCATAGTTTTTTCTTGTCATGGATTATCGTTTCCTGATTATGTTTCAGCTTACCTGACCTCCCAACTACATGCACTGTTACTTAGTACAATCAGCTTCCGGGCTTCTTGTCTACACATACTTACAAGTAATACACTCAGCTTGTTCGATTGTCAACTAATATATAGTCTATTTTAAATTCTTCTGATGTCATGATAACTTATTTTCCTTTAAATTGATCGTTTAATTGATTGTTTTTATCTGTATATAGCTATTTTAGATCTAGGAACACAATTTAATTAAGAAATAATTCACGGAGACGGCGGTTTATCATTGTTTTACAACGGGGTGACTATTTATGTCGTATTATTTTATCCGGAGCGACAACGAGGGATAAAATAGCGACATAAATGGTCATCCCGTTGTAAAACAATGATAAATCACAGCCTCCGTGAATTATTTCTATTCTAATAAGACAATTACGGTACTTTTATAATATTTTCGTACCTATAGAAAACATCATTTCCGCCATGAACTGGCTGTTCCGTCAATGTAACACACAATACATTGCAACGGATAATGATAGCGCGTGTCGCTATTTATAAGATTTATACGTCATTCGCAATAGCTTTCCGGTGGGTGTAACAGTAATAGATGTCTTTCGAGTCGTGCGTATTCAGAATTTTTTTGTAAATTACATACTCCGTGGTCACGTGATTTTGGTATTTTTTTCCACATACGTACTTCCGGTAAACAACATGAACTCCGAGAAAGAAATTAAAGAAACCAAGTGGTACCATTGTGCAGCTGTTGGGTGTACTTCAGATGACAGGAAGAGATTAAAATATCCTTGCATGCAAAATGTAACTTTTTATCCATTCCCAACTGCCAATAAGAATCTAAAGTTGCGTCAGAAATGGTTAAAGTTGCTTAGGCGTGATGATAGATATTTTGAACCCAACTTTAAACAGTGAGTGTGTTTTCTCCACTTTGTTGATGGAAAAACTACGCCTGAGCATCCATACCCAGAATTATTTGACTACAACAATTTTAGACAAATTTCCACCAAGTATGGAAACAAACCACGGGTGCAAAGATCGTCGGAAACGCTGAGAAAGTTGGAGAAAAATCCAGGATTGCCCTAGAGACAGTCGCCTACATGTTTAGGATCATTAAGTGGTAAATTGCCAACTTAAGGTTTGTATGCAGTAAAATAAAAGAAAAAATAAACAGGTTATAAACAAAACAACTTTCATTTACAGTTAGACCATAAAATTGGAGTTGGGAGAAAATTTACTAAGTTTTAACATAAGAAAAATAGGATCTTACACTCGTATTTGGAGGTTATTGGATTTTTCAGGTCTTGATAGTTAACTATTAAATTAAAAATTCCATAATTTAACTTAAAACTCTATAAGTTAACCATCTCGATTTGAAATAATGCATGTAATATTCAGTTTTGTGGTATTTTTGCGACCAGTGCGTGGCAAATTCATAATGCTATAAGTACTTAGTTTTTATACTTTTCTATGTAATAAATTATATACATGTCAGAATTTCATTCTTATCAGAAATATAGAGTTCGATACTCACTGACGGCAGGGTGTACTCGACTCCAATCTTAATTGGCAAGGATTGCCAGTTTTCCTATTGCAATTGGGGTTTTCTCTGGACGCCATGATATAGCTGAAAGTGGTATTAAAACACCAAACAAACAAACAGTTCCTGTTATATTGGAACACATGTTTCCTATGGCCATATTTCATCTAGTTCTGTTTATAATTATAATATTTGCTTTTCTGATGAACAGTTTCAATATTCTTGTTTGTTAAGTAATACTCCAAACATTATATGTATTTATTTTTTCAGATACTTGATGAAGCTGCACCGAAGATTAAATGCTGGTCCGGAAAACAAAGTGCAGATGATGTTAATTACCATGTGGAAATGCAGAGAAAAAAATCAGGACCAGGGAGAAAATTAAACCGATTTCAGGAATACATAATTACACTACTGAAGCTTAGATTAAATCTTCTTTCGTTTTTTAAATTGGATTTGTTTTCTGTGTCAGAGTCTCGGGTATCACGGATTTTCACCACCTGGATAAATCTGATGTATACAGTCTACATTCAATTAATGAAATGGCCTGCAAGAGAAAAGATCCGAAAACATATGCCATTATCATTCAAGAAAAATTTTCCAAAGACAACCAGCATTATAGACTGCACAGAAATTTTTTTACAAAAGCCTAAATCACTGACAGCACAAAGCATAACCTACAGTTCATTCAAATCTCATAATATGTTTAAAGTCTTGGTTTCCATAACACCTCCAGGAGCTTTTTCATTTATTTCTGACCTCTGGGGTGGAAACACTTATGATCGTTACATAACTGAAAATTCTGGATACTTGGATAATATTTGTCCTGGAGATAAAGTAATGACAGATAAAGGCTTCACCATCCGAGATTTACTTACAGAAAAAAGGACAACTCTAGTAATTCCACCGTTTACGCGCAAATGTAATTGGGGCAAAGGACGTCGACTTACCTCTGCAGAAGTTTTGAAATCTAGAAACATTAATTAATCCCATAGAATTCCTGTTGAAAGGGCAATTAGACGACTGAAAAATTCGCATGTTGTCGGGTGTGATGGACCTTAAATACAAACCTTTAGCCAGTCAGATTGTAAAAGTATCAGGTTTTTTGTGCAATTTGGATGAACCACTAGTAAAGAAATGAAATATTATTCTCAATTTATTTATTGAAAAGAAAAAAAAATACTCGTGTCAATCTTTTCTGGAACAAATTAACCAAAGGCTAAGAATAAGACCATTAAACGCAACAGTGAACATATATGACAAAACAACACTCAAGTAAAAAAAAAGCCATCAATACAAACTCAATAAGAGGAAACTCAGGTGCTGCAGAAGAGTATACAATATCAGCCTGTTGCAACACATACATCAAGTCACTAGCAGCCTAATTTTGGCACGTCAAGTTCAGAAAAGTTAGATACCTGACAAAGACAAAACCAACATGTCTGATTTGAGTGGGATTTAATGTCATTTTGTCAGTTATATTTTACCTTCTTACTTTTATTGGGTATAAAAAGGTGTACCAGTGAAAACCCTTGACTTTAAGTTGGAAAACAGACAATCACTTTCATTTTCGAGCACACACTGCCTGCATCCTCATGTGTTGACTTACTACCATGTGAGCAGATCACTAACTACCTTATATTTTAAATTAGTAAGGCACACACAATTAACATTTATCCGGAATATGTATTTTTAAATACTTCTTGAAAAACATGTCACATTTGTTTACAATATCATTAAAGTACTCTTTATCAAATTGAATTCTTTCATGAATAAAACCTTTCAATGTATAAAAAATAAAATCGCACCAATTCAATCCACATATACCCATTTGTCCTTGAATCTGAGTATACCAAGCACAGTCTTGGCGTAATCTTACTGAATTGTTTTCATCTATATACAAATTGTATTGGCCTTTACTTGCAGTGCATGCCTCGTAAGGTGTGTAATCTTTGTAAGAATAGGAGCATTTAATCTCCATGATACCAGTACCACAACACTTGAACGAGTCCATCTGGTGATGCCCCTAAATATGGCTTCTCTGAATAAAAATACAGCCCACATGTTGACACATTTGCTTTTTTGTGAGTCGATTATCTGGTAGTATACAACTGTCTTGCAATTGGTTCATGCTGTTTTCCGAAATCCAAAGCTTTGCTGTGTATTGGCTAATCTGTTGCAAAGATTTGTTTACTTATATAGTTTTGATGGTCATCTCCAAATTTAAAATGTAAAACTGAATGGAAAAGTGAAGCTGTTATTCTTCCCTTTGTATACAAGTACCAGTCTTCATTATCAGTTTGTCCACGTGTAAGCCTTTAAATGTCATTGATAACAGTTGCAGTATGGTATGACTGTAACAATTCTTCAAATTTTACCCCTTCAGTTGGAATTTTAGGAAGCTGTTCAATAGTAAATGGTTTTTGTGGTTCTTTAACATCGTCATCATCAGTGTCTAAAACATGTAGTAGAACAGAATTGTTATTCCTGCACAGACTTGTTCAATTTCATTTGAGGAAAGAGTTAACTGTGAAGCTGGATTGTAATGATGAGGACTTGGTTGAATTGGTAATATAGATGACGGATTGCTTCTAGTGTCTATGTTGTGGACAGTTTCTGGTTGTGATGCTTTTCTTGGCTTGTTCCAGGTTCCTACTTAAGTGTGCAGTGTTTACAAGTACCATTATCACTGAAAGACATGTAAACAATTGATAAAATATTTGAACTAGTATAAACCAAATATTATGAGCACCATATAAGAAAAATTAATAGTCTATCATATATGAATAATTTTAAGGGTTGATGGCCATCACCAAATTTAGAATTGACAAGCTTAACTTGAATATTGAAAAAGGCAGGTATTTGAAAATACCAAGATAAAACAGATTATGAACATTAATTTTGTTGATAACTTAAACATGTCAGAAAAAAATGTATACATATTGACTCCAACAACACTAAGGCATGTTAAAAATACTGGAACCTTTACTTTAAGGTCATTGAAAAGATAACAGGGGAATGGTGGATATATTTATTTTTTTTTAATTGATGTTTTAAATTTGCTCTTTTTTAATTGTAAGGTTTGTTTTGGTCACAAATCTTAATTATTTATGAGAATTAAGATGATTTGATTTGAGTAAAACAGTCTTACCAAAATATTTTATAATTAATTTTTGATATCAATAATAGTTGAGGAGCTTACTTATTAAAAAATCTCTTGAAAATACTTACACAACACAAGTGCATCCACCACTTTTTATGCTGCCATCAGAGCAAACAAGTAGCCATGTCTGATAGGGTGACTCAGTCTGTCTAGTCTCTGGTATGCAACTTGACAAAAGGTAAAAATAGTTGGCGTCTGGAATTGCATGTAGTTTTATATCTGTTATGTGGTTGGCTAAATAAAGTCTATGTCTGAAAAATAAATATCAGAAACTTGTTAAAATCAACATGAATTAAAAGGAGAAGAAATTTGTATGGGGAATATAAATTTATGCCAAGGTGGAAAAATCAACCAGATTATGGCAGGAAGTACACTTAAAAAACTAATATTTATATATATTCTTCCATTTACCGGGGGGGGGGAGATCTTTTGTTAACATGTTACTGGCATGTTTATATGTCTGTTATCTTTTTTTTCCTATGTTATTTGTTAATGCTTTTTAATGTAATTGAGTCCTCCTATAAAGGGAGGAATTAATGAGATTCTGCTGGTATATGTTTTTTCGGATTTTAGAACTCGCTGTTTTCTCATGTAAATTGCTGTTATCTGTTATCATTATTTTAAATTTACTGTTAATCTGTTTTGGGGAAAAATTTTTAACCTGTTAATGGACCCCTTCTAGTCCCCTCCCCCCCCCCTACCCCCACTCAACACCTTTACTGGCTTTAGGTATAAACAGGGTTAATTTTGATGTCCGCCCATGATTATGTCTAATAAGATGAAGGTTTTTAGATGTGCTAGAATGTTTCAAATTACCCACTGTCTTTCTTCATATTTGCAAGGTGGTTTTCCGTCCAGGAGCATTTGTTAAGGAAATAAATGAGTACATCATACGACTCTATCAATGGCAAAGGTCTCAAATCTTTCCTCCAATCACTGATTTCATTTACTGGTGAAATAGTCACTTCCTTGCCGTTCGTCTCTGTACAACCATATCTTTGTTATAGTCGTCTGCAGTAGTAATTACCTCCAGCTCCAACTCACAAAGCCGTATCAGCGCCATTTTGCTATACAGAGAGCATGTTATCCCTTTTTCCATTAAATATCTTTTCAAATCGGGAACTTTCATGAAGTCAAATTCACCCGGGCGTCGTACTTCAGCCATTGTTTACTTCGTTGTTAAGTAACGTAACGAAAACCGGAAGTACGAGGAAAATTTCTGGTGGCCAATGCTCTAAAATAACCTCCACGTACGAGAGGTAATGTAACCCGAAACACCACTATTGGAACAACCATTTAAAACACGCCCTCCTCAGCGCGTGTTGTTCATAGATAAATCATTTTTACCACAGTTGTGGTCTCAAAGCCTTTAAAGCACGTCATATTAAATCAAATGTTATTCGAATAATTAAAAAATAAGAACCCATCACTTTAACCTACAAGTATATAGCTTATTCACATTGATTAATTGAAACATTCAAGACAATAGTAACACTATACAGAAAGCAATAAAAAGTAATATTATAATAGATTGATTGAGTATTTGATTGCTTGATTAGGTTTTGGTCGACTGAGTAAGATTATCGAATAAATAATAAACAGGCAAAGATCAAGCAATAGAGCTACCGATAGAATGATAGGTTATTGATTGTGTGACTGAGATGTCGATCCAGTGATTCGGCTTTTCATCGAAGTTACCTCTCGATCGATTGAACTTTCGATCAAGTGGATAATCTACAGCTCTAGTAGTAAAACTATTTGTCTAGTGACGAAAGCTATGGTACATTCAGAGTCTGTATATGCTTCTACATCATACTGCATAGGACACCAGTCAAATTAACATTTAGTAAATTATGTAAAATATTACATAATTAGAAATATGCAGGCTGTCTTGTCTCTAGACCTAATACATTGATTTATATTTTTAAACACGAACTGTTTTGATCTTTCAAAACAATATTGGAAAATGTATTGCTATTGAAAGGACTTCGGAAAAACAACTGGACTTATCCAATTTAACTCTGCATGTTAAGATATTTTCCCCGGGGGTGGGTAAATAAGGGTACTTTTAGGAAAAGGTCTGCGGACGACAGATAAATCCATCCTTTGGTATAAAATTAGAACTAAGCAAATATGGAATTTTTAAACCCCACCCATTAATATATTTTAATTGGTTGTAAAAACACATCTATTCAATGAAAACAGGTCCCTTTCATATATTTTGGCAAGGTCAAAAAGAGACCAATTTGGGCCCCATATCTGTAATGTCCCATTTATATTAAGTTATCTCCTCACCCCTTCTGTGCATATTTTTCATGAATTATATTTTATTTTTTCAAATTACTGGTTTATACATGTTTCATTTAGCCGAACATTATTAATTTATATTATATCAACTGTTTTACAACTTGCTATGTTTAAAAGAGATACATTTTTGAAGATAATAACACATTATTTATAATATAACAATCGCCATTGTTTAAGCATTTGTGTTTATTGTGGCGTTCTTGTCTAAAATCGCATCTCACAGTTTTAAATCTCTCAACATCTAACAATACCAGTCTATTGTACGATTATAAGTGCGTTGAGAGCTTGCTTCCTGAGAAAGGCTGCGTTCCACTTCTATTTTGTCACAATTTTAAAACAGGGAAGTTCACTGTTGTAAACATGCATTGTGAAAAATAAATAAAATATAATATTCCGTATCCATTGTTTGGACATTTAGGTTTAGGGTTTGATTCTGGATAGTAGATAACTAAGACAGAGTTGTACCTTTTTTGAAGTCATTTTTTTTTTCAATTCCAAACCTTTATGGTTAAAATTGCGTTGACTGTTTGCTGTGGATGGCTCAGTCGAACGTGTACACATTTTAATAGAGTAATGTTATTAGGAGTTAAATTAAATTAAAGTAAACTGTTTCTACCTGTTGAGTTTATTTGTCCAAATAACCAAAAATCGTGAACCTTAACTCTCAACTGTAATTTCAACTTCAAAATACTGTACGATTCAAGAGAGGACTAGGCAAAAAACCGGACAACAACATATTTTATTCCACTTTCAGAAATATTTATAGAAGTACAGCTTTTGCACTGTCTTTCTTTTTTTTCGGGGGGGGGAGGGAAAAAACAGCTTGATTACCTAAATATCCTTTCTTTTATTTCCATGAAACGATTAGCGCCATAAATATACTATAAATCTCCAAATAATGTTTTTTCTATATAATTTTTACAGAATGAGATGTGCAATTTCCTTTAAACTATATGATTTAACATTTGCACTGTTTTCTGATATATTTATTTGATATATAACTGAAAAAAATTCACGTTTTGGGCTTTGTTCATATTATAATCGTAACAAGTATTGATGTTGCACATAAGTCAGCAAGGCAAATGAACAAAATAATATTATACAAACAATAGACATTGTTCGTTAAGATTATGATTAGGTTTTACGCAGAAGATAATTTATAAACATTTATAGCTTCCTCCAAAATCAATTTATATTTATAGCATCAGTCTACTGTATGTTTATAAGTGCATTAAGAGTCTTTTTCCTTTGAAGTAATCAGTCAGCACGTGATTTTAGTTATTATTTTAAATGCAAGGATATTTAGAGTTGTAAACAGGAAAAATCTTTATATTGTAATAAATCTGATATGTGATAAAATATCGTTATGAGTGAAAAGACCTTACTTTATTTCTTATGATATTTTTTTTAATTTTTTTCCCCGAATTTGCAACTAGGTTTACCAGAAAGTTTTTGTGACATATCATTTCAATACTTGGTACCTTTAATCGCTTATACCTGGAGATGGCCTGACTCACCAGGTGAGATCGATCTAATTTTAGTAATAGAGTTATCTGCCCGAACACAACCTTATAAGCAGATAAACTCAGAAACCGTAACCGGTACTAAAAATCTGGCCATGTTTATCACGCAAAACACATGTTCTCTGTTTTTGACCAGAAAAGTGTCGCAACTAGTAAATTGTTTTATTCGAAAACCGTAAGTCCTAGAGACCGATGACCACCACATGTGATCCTAAGTGACGTATATTGCATTTAAAAATGTTAATGACAAAGGTCAAATGTCAAGGTCAAAGGTCATCATTCGCCTTGTTAGCACTATATCTATAAAACTATTAAAAATAGAATAAGACAATAATAGGAAAAATGCTCCTATTATCAAGACATTCTTTGGTACGTTTGGTCTAAAACTGCGATGAACCGTTTTCGAGCAACAACCCTTGACGCTTTTCGGTTTATCGTTGTTTGCTCATAACTTAAAAACGATTGGAGATAATATAGTAAATATATAGTTTTAAAGTGATCACTAGGGAAAGATCTTCAGTTTGAGCTCAAGGTCAAAATAATGGGTCAAAATCGTGGCAACAAGGTAGCCGTTTTAAAAAGTCCTTAGCATTAATATATTTTTATAATTGGTATGATCTACTTCACTAAAATATGTCATTTTGTAATCGGATTGGCGTTTTGTTCCTAGCAACGTTGATAAAGTTCCTAAACAACCATATATTGTTTCAATCGGGACCACTTTCTTTACTCAAATAACTAATTTTCATGACTGGAAATGACATTTTGTGCTTTGAAACAGACAGAACGCCCTTGGCATCACATATATTGTTTTTACTTTAGACGATAACGGGACCGATCTTCACTTTTGTTCTAAGAGCAAATGTCAGTTAAATTGTTCGTGTATTTCCTTTTTTTCTTAGAGATATTGAAGTTTCGTTTATTGTTCTAACTATGCCATGTAAGATATAGAAGTAAGAATGTTAAAGGCAGGTACTAGAAACTGGACTTCCTCTTCCAACTCATGTATTGTTCCAGGACATCAGATGCGAGGTCCACTATGCTTCAGTATGTTTTTAAAAAGAATAACTTACCTTTAAGGTCGGTTAAGAAAACAAATGACCTAACTTAATTTTCCTACTGTGAAATGTTCATTGTTGTGCGACAACATTCCAGACACACCTGCACATGGCGTATGCATCTCCAAATTGAATAGGTACTCAAGAGCGTTTCATATGCAAATGTACTTGATAAAGGATGTATGCTATGAAGCCTGTGCCCTAGCCTTACAGTCAGTTATCCTCCCCTATTACTTGTATCGCGTACAGGTGGTAATGGAGTCAAGGGGTATTCAACAGTATATTATACAAAGCAGAAAGATACTAAACATTGACTTTCAATATCACAACAAGATCTATTTTACAAATACACAATAGGGTTCCACACACCCAAAAGGTGATTTACATACCTGGTATCAACCACATCCGTGTCAGAACTTATTGCACAGCAGAATTGAAGCCTGAAGTGTAAATAAACAAATTTTATATAAACCAAATTAAAACTTATAGACATAATAATTGACGAAATTTTTGATTTGGGAGATAAACTATAAAACAGTATATAGATTAAAACGTCCTAATGTATTAAGACTGGACGCGACAAAGTTTCAATTTGGGTAATACACAGTCCAACATTGTATAGATTGAATGTGATAAAGTTTAAATGTCTGTCCAACACTAGGAGTTAAACTGTCCAAACCTACAAAGATTGGACAAAGTTTACAGTTGGGTAATAATGTCCAAAATTATGACATATAGTCATGAAAACATTCAGCGTCTTTAAATCTCGGTGGCGGAGTGGTTAAGGTAGTTCGTCTACTATTTATCACGTGGTCTGTCAACACTGAGGTTGCGGGTTAGAGCCTCACTGCGTGTAAGGTGCACTGGACTCGAATCTTAATTGACAAGAATATCCAGTTTTCCTACCCAAGGTCGGGGTTTTTTATTTTAATACTCCATCTTACCCCAATAAAAACTGAACGCATGATATAGATGAAAAATTGTTGAAAGTTGCGTTAAACGCCATTCAAACAAAATCAGAGTCTGTATGCTTCAAAATCGTATACTTACTAATTTCACTTTAACAACAGGACCTTGCACCATTTCTAATTAAGATTTAGTAAAATATGTAAATTTAATGCATAATTAAGAATAAGTAAGCTGTTTTGTCTCTAGACCTAATGCATTTATTTATATTTTTAAAGCTGGAACTGTTTTGATCTTTCTTTAAAACAAAATCGGATAATGTATTGCTATTAAATAGGAAAAAAGGAAATGGACATCGGAAAAACTATACTTATCAAATGTAATGATATGTTCACCTATTTTCACGGGGATGGAACTACGGGTACCTTCAGATACTGGTCAGGTCTGCATATGACAGAGAAAATCACCCTTTTCATATATTTTAGATATTATAAAATAAGATCTTATCATATGTTGATTTTTTTTAAATTGATAGTACAACCTCTTTAAATGAGAAATTAGTTTGGGGCATTTAGAATTTATCACACAATTATAGATCTTTCAATGAAAATAGATACCTTTTCATACATTTTTTTAAGATCAACAAGAGACCCTTTTCAACCGCATGTAAAACACGTTCTGATTGGTAAAGTTTTTTATAACCAACCAATAAACAATTGTGTTATAAATAATGATGAAAAAAGGTTACGAATTTGTGAAAATTACGAAAACAAATGATGAAAGCACGACGCTAACGAATAAATAACAGGACGAAAAAATTATGTAATCACGGTATAATATTTTCAACTCTATCGGCGGATAATCTTTTCATAAAACTTACTTGCCCGCTGCAGATTTTACTTTCCTCGGGTGAGCGGGAGAGCGTATTTTGAAAGCTGACATCCCCAATCTCCCAACCCCCTCCCCACCCCTACACACATACACTTTTGTGCCTTTCTTGGATTCTTCAAAAAATTGTTTGTGAATTCAAACTAAAAGATGTTTGTCATACTTGTTTGATTCATCATATACAAAACCTGTATTAGGCAGGCCTTTATCAATATAAACACATAAAATACATGTTTTCAATTGAAATTACTTCTATAATGTTTGGGCCCCGTGCGGGATCCGGGAGGCTAAAAGAATAGACCGCAGTCGCGCTAGCTTGTCGTAAAAGGCGACTAAATAGCGCCCAGTACCCTAACCGGCGTGTCAGGTCGGTTTGCCTAAAGACCGACTGGGATGTGTGCCCCAAGGTGGTTGAATGGGGTACCTCTGGCAAGCTGGGGTTGTCAGGCCATAATACGGAAAACCTGACCGCAAACCATATTAGTGCACCGTGTGGGGAAAATAGCCACGTTCCTCGCACGTTAAAGAACGCTGCTGTAGTATTCGCTATGAGTAGGGATTTCAATCCCGCTACAGGAGGCTGAATTTCCCGACCCTATCCATCCTCCCATTTGCCAGTGGCAATCTAAAATCCGTTATCCCTATTTTTCCTTGTGTCCCATCCCATTTTCATTCATCATCATTTCATGTTCATTTTATCATCCATTTCATGTTCATCGCCTGAATATAGCTAAAATAATGCTTCTCGGGCGTTAAACACCATTAATCAATCAATCAATCAACCGCATGTCTGTATTAGCTTATATATAATAAGTTACCCACCCCAACCTCGTGCATATTTTTCATTAAATTAATTTTATTTTCCAAATTACTGGTTTATATAAAGCTGAAAATTATTAATTATAAGATGTCGACAGGTTTATAAATAGCTATGCTTCTACAGTTTTTAAGATAAATAACAAATTATTCATACTATTGCAATAGCCATTGTTTACGCATTTGTGTTAAGGATGACGTTCTGCTCTAAAACGCACAGTGTTAACAGTTTAAACGTCTAACAATGATACAGTCTATTTTATGATTATATATGCGTTTATAGCTTGCTTACTACAACACGTTCAGTTCTACTTCTATTTGTTTAACAATTTTAATACACGGACGATTAGTGTTGTAAACAGGAAATATGAAAAATATATACAAATTTAAATCCCTATCCATTCTTTAGTCATTTTTGTTTAGGGATTGGTTCTAGATAGTAGATAACTATGAGAGACATAGTTTTCTTCAGTCTTTTCTTACAATTCCAAACCTTTCATCATCGAAACATATCACAGACTTTTTGATGTTTATAAGTGCGTTGAGAGTTTGATTACTGTGAAACTTCTAACTTTGTCAGCATTTTAATACCAGGAATTTTATCAATAGTTAGTACATACTTTATTCACCATAACAGTAAACTGTTTCTACATGTTGGGTTACTTTGTCCAAAGGACCGAAATACCGTGAACGTTAATCCCTCAACAATTACAACTTCAAAATATTGTTGGATTCAAAAGAAGACTATACCAGAGAACGGGAAAACAGTGGTATTTTATTCCACTTTCAGGAATATCTTCAGACGTACATTTTGTGCACTGTCTTTGTGTTTTATTTGGCCAGAAAAAAAGCGAAATATTTTGACTTTATTCACTTAAAACGACAAGCCCCATAATACTATAAATCTGCAATTAATTTTTGTATATATATTTCTTTTCAGAATTAGGTATGTTATTGCCATTAAACTTTTGAATAAACATTTGTACTATTTTCTTATATAGATGTAGAACTGAATATAAATACACGCATTTAGTTTTGGTTCATATTATAATGGTAATGGTGATTATGCACATATGTCATCATGGCAAATGAAAAATATATTACAAAACAATGGCCATTGTTCATTTAGTTTTAGGGTTTGGTTTCACGAAGTAGATAAATTATACACAAGCATATCTTTACCCATATTTTAAAAAGTCAATTGTTCATAATTTAAAATTTTAAACATTTTACTGTGTCAGTCTATTGTAGAAACTGTCCTGTCTCTTCCAACTCATGTGTGGTCTAAGGCCAGCAGATGCGAAGTCCACTATGCTTCAGTATGTTTTTAAATAGAAGAACTTACATTTAAGGTTGGTTAAGAAAACAAATGACCGAATTTAATTTTCCCACTGTGATTGCCATTTTTGTGCAACACCATTCCAGACACACCTGCACATGGTGTATGCATCTCCAAATTGATTAGGTACTCAAGAGAGTTTATTTCATATGCAGATGTACTTGATAAAGGATGTATGCTATGAAGCCTGTGCCCTAGCCCTAGCCTTACAGTAAGTTAGACTCCCCTGTTAATTGTACCCTTCAACAATTACAACTTCAACATATTGTTGGATTCAAAAGAAGACTATACCAGAGAACGGGAAAACAATGGCATTTTATTCCACTTTCAGAAATATCTACAGACGTACATTTTGTGCACTGTCTTTGTGTTTTGTTTTTTTTTGGCCAGGAAAAAAGCGAAATATTTTGACTTTATTCCCTTAAAACCACAAGCCCCATAATACTATAAATCTGCAATTAATTTTTGTATATTTATTTTTTTTCAGAATAAGGCATGTTATTCCCATTAAACCTTATGAATAAACATTTGCACTATTTTCTGATATAGATGTAGAACTGAATATAAATACACGCTTTTAGTTTTGGTTCATATTATAATGGTAATAATTCATTGATTATGCACATATGTCAGCAGGGTAAATGAAATAAAATATTACAAAACAATAGCCATTGTTCATTTAGTTTTAGGGTTTAGTTTCACGAAGTAGATAATTTATACACAGGTATATCTTTACCCATATTCTAAAAAGTCAATTGTTCACAATTTAAAATATTTAAAATCTAAATGTGTCAGTCTATTGTATGTTTATAAGTACATTAATAGTCTGCTTAATTTGAAACGCTCAGTTTTATTTATAGTTTTGCACAATTTCAATAAAAGGAAATTCAGTGTTGCCAACAAGGAAACACTTGGTAAAATAAAATGTGATGAATTGTAAAAAATGATACTGTCGTCTACATGTTGAAAATTGTTAGAAAATTAATAACTACAACGAATTTTTTTCAATCTGTCTTGCTTGATTGTGAGGATAACACACTCTGCTTACTAAACATATAACTACAAATTGCAGGTGAGAAAGAGATTAGCGCTACGAACATAACATTACTGAAATGGAAATCTAAAAATCAGAGTATAATAATATGTAGTCCTATAAATTAAAACAACTCAACTCAATCATCTAAACATTACTAAGATTATAACTTATTGATAGGCAACCCATGTGGTTAACAAATTGCACGCTGCCTAAGTCAGGTTTATCTAAAATTACCAAACTAATTATATTAACCTTACTAACTGCAATATTAGCTTTTGAATGAATATGTATTTCCCTTTACCTTATAGAGATATTGAATATTCATCGAATTATTCAAATATCAGTTGTCATGAAAGATATAGAGGAATGAATGTAACACGTGTACTAAAAACTGAATAGCTTTGCGCAGTGCGTTGTGTTTAAGAAAAATAGCAAAGAAAACCGACCGAACAACAAGAGCAAAACGTCAAGGGGCAGTTACAAATCCGGATATAAACAAACGCAACACCAAACCCCCCCCCCTAAAAAATAGAAAGAGAGAAAGAGAATAAAAAACCATGGGTGCACTCAGGTGCTGCGGACTAGTAAGCAGTGCCTGTCTCTAATTAAACACCCGTCGAGTTACTCATGTCTTGTCTAGGGAAAAGTCAAATCCAGGAATAGGAAACATTACATATGACTCAACAAAAATGTCAGATCGTATTTGAGACACTGATTTCCCATAACAATCAATAATTAAGTCGTGGTGCCGAACTTCTGGAGAGATAATATCAACCTAGGTACAACAAACCCTTGTTTAAGTACTTTAGCAGTCAACAGCAGTGAGCTGTCTAGAAAACCGGATATGGATCGCAGAATCTAGAGTAACGTATAAGTTGTGAAATGTACACACCATACGCTGGAGCGGCTGGAATGTTCCTGTCGATGAACGGGAAGTTGACAATTCGAATGTCGCTCTTGTCGTAGAGTCTAGTTTGAAGTTTTCCTGAGTCTATTTCTAGAAATAGGTCTAAGTAAATTTAAAATTAAATTATTGCTATGAAAAGGACTTCTGAGAAACAACTCATTCTACTTATCAAACGTAGCGCTATGTGTTAAATATTTTCCATTAATTTAATTTTATTTTTTAAATTATTTATATTGCTACAATTGCCATTGTTTACGCATTTGTGTTTAGGAAGATGTGTCAGCAGATAATTGATAAAATGTTATATCTTTCTCTAAAATCTCATTTTTCATAGTTTCAAGCTATTCAACCTCCCAAAATATCACAGTTTATTGTATGTTTAAAGTGCGTTGAGATTTTGCTTCCTGTGAAGCACTTCTAAATTAGTCACAATTGTTACACAAAGACGTTTCGTGTTGTAAACAGGAAAATAAAGAAAAAATCCCAACATCCCGCTTCAATTCCTGTGCTAATTGTATTACAAGTTCATGAAGTTTCATGTGGTTAAAACATAACCTTTATTTGTAATTACTTTAAAATTTAAAATTTTAAATGCGTTTTATTGTAAGAATCTTTCATGTTGAAAATGCCACACGATCACGTACAGAAATAAACCTTAAAAAAGAGTTAAGTATATTACTTTGAAATACAATGACTAAAGAAGAAATAACTTACATTTAAATTGATTTTATTTTAATAGTATCAATTTTTGTCATATCTTCTTTTTGTCACATTATTTGAAATTAATGTATATAGTAAATAGGCGCGTTACCTGATTTCTTACAAAACATATTTAGTATAAGATTGTCTAGCATTTTGACCGATCAGAAAAACTGAAAGATATAACTAACACAAAATTACGATACTATTTCGTTCTTCGTTACACCCATACTCAGATTTGAGACGTTAAAAGTGTATATATGTAAGTTCTATAATCACCATCACGGTTTATCAATGGAAATTTGTATATCTCAATTCAATGAGGATGTGCCCTTATATAAAACTCACATCCCGTCATTACCTGTTTTATACAAATGTTGACGACTGGTGTAGCAAGAAGAGCCAATGATTCTTACTTTGTAAGCAATACTGATCTGTAATGTTTTATTGTATATTCAGGCAATCACACGTATATGTAATTAGAAGTGCAATGGTTGTACCCACTGGAGAATCAATGCAATGGTTGTACCCACTGGAGAATCAATGCAATGGTTATACCCACTTTAGACTCAATGCAATGGTTATACCCACTGGAGACTCAATGCAATGGTTGTACCCACTGGAGAATCAATGCAATGGTTGTACCCACTGGAGAATCAATGCAATGGTTATGCCCACTTTAGACTCAATGCAATGGTTGTACCCACTGGAGAATCAATGCAATGGTTGTACCCACTGGAGAATCAATGCAATGGTTGTACCCACTGGAGAATCAATGCAATGGTTGTACCCACTGGAGAATCACTTTAGACTCAAAAAATTTTTTAAATTTTTGGTTGACTGTGTATTTGAAGAAGGATTTACTAATATTCTATATACGTCGATATATTCTGCCCTTGGTAATCATAAAAGCATTAGTAATATCCTGACCATGAAGCCCTTCCGCTTGACCAAATTCACAATCTTTTAAACAGAGTTCGTCAGAAATTTTACATCAAAGACTATTTTACTACATTTTTTTAGTCATTCAAGAGTTATCTTTCCTTGGCCTAGTTCATAAAATAAAATAACAGATTATAATGCGAGTGGTAGACGTGGTAGGGTAACCAGATGTACTATTTAAACCAATTTTATCTAGCGATAGTTGCATACAATGGTAAATAACATTGTCAATTGAAATGACATACCTGTCTTATAGATGTTGTGCTAAATAAGGTTCTATAAAGATCAGTGTTAATTCTATATTGGCCTCTAACTTATTAAATTACGAAGGAGGTTTGTGGTGTATTGGTCCCTTGCTTTACATGTTCACTCGTTACCGGGGATAGTTCACGATTGACATGAATCAGCTAGCACTGCTGTGCAAATCCATTAGTGACCGTTCATGTTCACGAGTGACCAGTGATAAGTTGCAACTCTTGTACAAGTTCATAAATGACCGCCAGGGGATAAGCTCAAACTCCACTAGAAATTTATTAGTGACCCGGATAGCTTACAATTGTGTACATGTTACAAGTGACCAGTGATAAGCAATTACTCCTGTACAAGTCAATTAGTGACCGATGAGAAGCTGGTTCACCAGTGACCGGGAAATGTTAGCATCGTACTTCTCTAAATGTCCACCAGTAACAAAGAATAAGCAAGAACTAATATACATGTTGACAGGGAATGATAGCAGTCCCCTACAAATAAACAATCAACCAGTGATAACATGGTACACATCTAGATGTTCAACAGTGACCGGCGATGTTAGCAATCCTCTGCAAGTTCACAAATTACCAGGCTTACGTAGGTACTCCTCTACATGTTCACCAGTAACCGGAATGCCAGTATTCCATATAAAGTTTACTAGTAGCCGTGGATAAGCTTATACTCCTCTTTATCTTCCCCCGTCACCAGGGATGCTCGAAATTGTGAACTACTTCATTATAATTAACCTGGAATAAGCTGGTTCTCCTCTACATGTTCACCAGTGAGCAGGCATGCTAGCAATAGATCACTAATACAGAGAATCAGCTCATCTTCACCAGTGAACCAGGATGCTAGCATTCCAATACAATTTCGCTATTAACCCGGGATACCTGGTACTCCTTTACATTTTTAACGGTGATCGGGATGCTATATAAGGTACTCTTCTGTACGTTTTTCAGTCAACAGGGATGCTAGCATTCCTGTACATGTTCAGTTATAACAGGGAATAAGCTGGAATTCCTCTACATGTTCAACATAGCCCTGGCATTCTAGCATTCTTGTACACGTTGTAAAATGGTAATCCTTTTCTTGTTCACCAGTCGGATATGCTTGTGGCCAGGGATATGCTGGTAGTTCTCTACAGGTTCACCGGGAAAGATAACGTTATTGTACAATTTCAATGGTAACAGGGGGTAAGCTGGTATTCCTCTACATGTTCACCTAGGCCCTGCATTCTACCAATCTTGTAAACGTAAACTGGTACGAGGCTACTCGGGTAGTCATCTAGATGTTCATCAGTGAACGTTAATAATTGCATTTCTGTCCCAGTTCAGTATTAACCCGGATTATTTAGTACTCCGTTGCATGTTCATCAGTCACCGCCGATGTTAGCATTCTTGCAGACGTTCACTAGTAACAGGGAGTAAGCTAGAATTCCAGCACATGTACACCAGTGACGGGATGTTAACATTCCTGAAAAACTTCACTAATAACCCGGAATAAGCTAGTACTCCTCTACAAGTTCACCGGTGATGTCTGTTTTCCTGTACAACTAGCAGCCGGGATAAGCTGGTTATTCTCTGAATAGTAACAAATTACCGGGTTGCTAGCATTTTTTTTTCAAGTTCACTTGTAACCGAGGACATGCTGGTACTCATCTCCATATTTACCTATGATTTACAATTTTACTAGCAACTGGTGATAAGGTGGTTCAACTCTTCATGTTCTTCAGATACCGGGATGCAATCATTCCTGTGCAAGTTCACAAGAGACGGGGAATAAGCTGCCATTCCTCTATATGCTGCTTACAGTGTCCCGTGATGCTGGCATTCCTGTACAACTACACCAATAACCAGGGAAAATTTAAGTTTTCCCGTTGAATTATAATGTCATTTGTTTGTGGTGGTTTTGGTTTATCGTCACTTACAGCAAATCTAACCTGCAAAAAGTCATTATCAGTTCTATATTCAAGCATTGGGTAGACTTTTGTGGTCCTGTTTTGAATAATAACTCATGAATATTAATGACAGTTTAGTAATTTTCTAGAGGCTAGGGACATTAGTGGCAGAGTGGTTAAGGTAGTTTGCCACGTGGTCTCACTTCTGGCAGGGTGTACTCGACTTCAAACTAAGTTGACAAGAATTGCTAGTTTTCCTACCGGAGGTCATGAGTTTCTCCGGGAACATCGGGTTCCTCATCCAATAAAAATGGACACCATGATATAGCTGAAAAATTACCAAAAGTGGAGTTAAACATCACTCAAATCTAGTGGCTATATTTAACGTCAATTTTACACTGCATGATCACCAGCTCTGCTCCAAAGTCAACATATGTGTCATGAGAAAAATATTGACATTCACATTTTTGTCTCATGACACATTTTGATTTGTGGAGGAGAATACATATTATTACCACAGCTAATTGCGGACGAATGGATGTTATCTTCAGACAGATCAAAATAGTTTTTTATTGTTAAATTGTTGTTCTGTATTGTTTAAAAAATTGCCTATACAAATGAATATCTTTTATTTACCAAGCAATTACAAATTACATGTATTGTATTCGGATGTTGTTGTGGGATTCGGTACACGAGTGGCTAAGTAGTTAGTTTTCTGTTATTGATACGTGATCTGTCAACGCTGATGTTGTTGAGGGACGCAGTGCCCGAGTGGCTAAGTAGTTAGTTTTCTGTTATTGATATGTGGTATTTCAACGCTGATGTTAAAGGTTTGACTCTCACTGCGAGTAGGGTGTAATCAACTCCAATTATAATTTACAAGGATTGCCAGTTTCCTTCCGAAGGACGAGGTCCTTTATGTATGCTCCTGCTTCTCCCACAACTAAAAATTGTATGCCACAATATAGCTGAAAATTGCCGAAAGTGGCGTTAAACATCAATCAAATAAACATATAAAGAAGATTATTGAGTGGTTATTTAGATTGTTGATGTCCCATCCTGAAGATGTAGACTTTTGTAGCCCAATATTTAAGATGTGTATGTTGACTTTTGAAGTACAATTTTGAAGAGAGATGTATACTGATTTAATTCCAAGTTTGTCTGTGACTGCGGTATATATGGTCTTAGTCGATTTTGACATTACAAGCTCTTCAATATTTAAATTATCTGGCGCCCCAATATTAATAATATGAGCCCCAGTTATCATGGATAAAACGCGTCTCGTTTAGAAACATTGCTATATGTCATAAATAATACAAAATTTAATAAAACAATATATAGGTGAACATTTTTACATAAATAAAAATGATTTTGAATATGTAAAAAAATGCATGCTGTATATTGTATATATTTATATAAAAGAAAACCAATATGTAAACAATGAGGTTACGGGTTTGAGCCTCACTGTGACAGGGTTTACTCAATTTAAATCTTAATCGCCGAGAATCGCCAGTTTTCCTACCGCAGGTCAAGGTTTCTCTTTGATAATTCGACTTCACCTACCCTTACAAATAATGGACGCCATAATATAGCTGACAATTTGCTGAGTGCCGTTTAACACCATTTAAACAAACTCACATAAAATAATAATATATTAAATAAGGTTTTTTATTGTAAAAGAAATAGAAAATAATGTAAAATTATGTACAAAGATGTATTAACTGACAACGGTGACGATGAAGTAACGCCTTCATTTTTCGGTCTTACAGGACCAAACAAACACTTTTTATAAATAAATCCACGTGCGTATAAACACACGTGCAAAGGATCACAACAGTCGTTAGATGTCCGACAATCGATCCAGTAATCTGAACAACATCTATTTTTAGGACCACAAATAGCACGCTCCTCACAGTGGTAGTTGTATAGACACGGTCCTAGAATTGAACTTTTTTCACAACGAGGCTCAGTTCCCGGATGATTCTTAACACAGCCTCCACTGCAGCATTCTGTGTCGCTAGTGCACTCTTCATTGCTCCATTTACAAACTGCATCTGAAAAACGTTTGAATGATTATAATTCTAATAATTATAGGATAATTAATTTGGCGGAGAGAATGTCCAAAATATGATCACGAGTGCCGCATAACGCATCTGATTAAACGAGTAAACGGACGAGTTTAATCTGATGCCTTATTCTTGCTGGAGAGTTAGCTTTCTAGTCTTTTTTAAAATAATTTAAACACGCTATTGTGAGTGTATCATGATAATGTTTTCCTTGAATAGTATATTCAATTATTCTTATTTTTATTATAATTATTTATACCACAGTACGTGATTAATGATCATACCGTTATATTATAATCATAAATGTACTTGTCTTTTTGATGATTTCAACACGTTACTGTGAGTATATTATAATAATGTTTCTCAAGAATAGTATATTATTATTATTGATAACTAGGTGGGCAGATTAAGGTGGTAAAGTCTTCTACTTGATCACGTGTTGTGTCAACACTAAGGTTGCGGGTCGAGTCTCACTTCGGGCATTGTGTACTCGACTCCAATCTTAACTGACGATGATTACCGAAGATCGGGGTTTTCTCAGGTACTCCGGCTTCCTCACCAATAAAAACTGGACGACGTGATAAATCTAAAAAAAATGCTACAAGTGACGTTAAACACTATTCAAACAAAAACAAAATATTATTATTATTATTATTATTATTATTATACAACAGCTGCTCTGCCGATGGTCTCTAGAAAGCAGCCCGGAAAAACTTCCAGGCTTCCTTCCAAAGGACGGCAACGCATTGGACTCGATGCTGTGCTTGTCTTGAAATTGCATAGGTTATGTCTGGGAACCAGTTATGTTCTCTGTGCCGGAGAGTGAAATACTGCTTCCTCAGTCAGAAACCTATCCATCAGTATGTTTATTGTTACTGTACCCTTACCTATAACTTTGAATACTGGTACCTTAGTCAGGACCATATCTGTTAGTTTATATTATAATGTTTTAAACTTTAAATTATTCACTGTTATCTGTAACCTCAAATACTGGTACCTTAGTCCTTAGCAAACAGTTCATTTACCTTAAATACTGGTACCTTAGTCCTTAGCAAACAGTTCATTTACCTTAAATAATGGTACCTTAGTCATTAGCAAACAGTTCATTTACCTTAAATACTGGTACCTTAGTCATTAGCAAACAGTTCATTTACCTTAAATACTGGTACCTTAGTCATTAGCAAACAGTTCATTTACTGTAACCTAAAATACTGGTACCCTAGTAAGAAACACACTTCATTTACTGTTACCTATAAATAATTTAAATAATGGTATCTATACCTGTAAATTTCGACATACAAAGGAGAATCGCCACCATCCAAATTAAGTACTCAGTCACCATAGTCAAACATTATTATAGGTGAACTCTGTAAATAAGAAAGATAAATTAAGTACTCGGTCACCATAGTCAAACATAATTATAGGTGAACTCTGTAAATAAGAAAGTTGAATTAAGTACTCGGTCACCATAGTCAAACATAATTATAGGTGAACTCTGTAAATAAGAAAGATACATTAAGTACTCAGTCACCATAGTCAAACATAATTATAGGTGAACTCTGTAAATAAGAAAGATAAATTAAGTACTCAGTCACCATAGTCAAACATAATTATAGGTGAACTCTGTAAATAAAAAAGATAAATTAAGTACTCAGTCACCATCGTCTAACATAATTATAGGTGAACTCTGTAAATAAGAAAGATAAATTAAGTACTCAGTCACCATCGTCTAACATAATTATAGGTGAACTCTGTAAATAAGAAAGATAAATTAAGTACTCAGTCACCATAGTCAAACATAATTATAGGTGAACTCTGTAAATAAGAAAGTTAAATTAAGTACTCAGTCACCATAGTCAAACATAATTATAGGTGAACTCTGTAAATAAGAAAGATAAATTAAGTACTCAGTCACCATAGTCAAACATAATTATAGGTGAACTCTGTAAATAAGAAAGATAAATTAAGTACTCAGTCACCATAGTCAAACATAATTATAGGTGAACTCTGTAAATAAGAAAGATAAATTAAGTACTCAGTCACCATAGTCAAACATAATTATAGGTGAACTCTGTAAATAAGAAAGATAAATTAAGTACTCAGTCACCATAGTCAAACATAATTATAGGTGAACTCTGTAAATAAGAAAGATAAATTAAGTACTCAGTCACCATAGTCAAACATAATTATAGGTGAACTCTGTAAATAAGAAAGATAAATTAAGTACTCAGTCACCATAGTCAAACATAATTATAGGTGAACTCTGTAAATAAGAAAGATAAATTAAGTACTCAGTCACCATAGTCAAACATAATTATAGGTGAACTCTGTAAATAAGAAAGATAAATTAAGTACTCGGTCACCATAGTCAAACATAATTATAGGTGAACTCTGTAAATAAGAAAGATAAATTAAGTACTCAGTCACCATAGTCAAACATAATAATAGGTGAACTCTGTAAATAAGAAAGTTGAATTAAGTACTCGGTCACCATAGTCAAACATAATTATAGGTGAACTCTGTAAATAAGAAAGATAAATTAAGTACTCAGTCACCAGTCAAACATAATTATAGGTGAACTCTGTAAATAAGAAAGATAAATTAAGTACTCGGTCACCATAGTCAAACATAATTATGTGTGAACTCTGTAAATAAGAAAAATAAATTAAGTACTCAGTCACCAGTCAAACATAATTATAGGTGAACTCTGTAAATAAGAAAGATAAATTAAGTACTCAGTCACCATAGTCAAACATAATTATAGGTGAACTCTGTAAATAAGAAAGATAAATTAAGTACTCGGTCACCATAGTCAAACATAATTATAGGTGAACTCTGTAAATAAGAAAGATAAATTAAGTACTCAGTCACCATAGTCAAACATAATTATAGGTGAACTCTGTAAATAAGAAAGATAAATTAAGTACTCAGTCACCATAGTCAAACATATTTATAGGTGAACTCTGTAAATAAGAAAGATAAATTAAGTACTCAGTCACCATAGTCAAACATAATTATAGGTGAACTCTGTAAATAAGAAAGATAAATTAAGTACTCAGTCACCATAGTCAAACATAATTATAGGTGAACTCTGTAAATAAGAAAGATAAATTAAGTACTCAGTCACCAGTCAAACATAATTATGTGTGAACTCTGTAAATAAGAAAGATAAATTAAGTACTCAGTCACCATAGTCAAACATAGTTATAGGTGAACTCTGTAAATAAGAAAGCTAAATTAGGTACTCAGTCACCATAGTCAAACATAATTATAGGTGAACTCTGTAAAAATGAAAAATAAATTAAGTACTCAGTCACCATAGTCAAACGTAATTATGTGTGAACTCTGTAAATAAGAAAAATAAATTAAGTACTCAGTCACCATAGTCAAACATAATTATGTGTGAACTCTGTAAATAAGAAAAATAAATTAAGTACTCAGTCACCATAGTCAAACATAATTATAGGTGAACTCTGTAAATAAGAAAAATAAATTAAGTACTCAGTCACCATAGTCAAACATAATTATAGGTGAACTCTGTAAATAAGAAAGATAAATTAAGTACACAGTCACCATAGTCAAACATAATTATAGGTGAACTCTGTAAATAAGAAAAATAAATTAAGTACTCAGTCACCATAGTCAAACATAATTATAGGTGAACTCTGTAAATAAGAAAGATAAATTAAGTACTCAGTCACCATAGTCAAACATAATTATAGGTGAACTCTGTAAATAAGAAAGATAAATTAAGTACTCAGTCACCATAGTCAAACATATTTATAGGTGAACTCTGTAAATAAGAAAGATAAATTAAGTACTCAGTCACCATAGTCAAACATAATTATAGGTGAACTCTGTAAATAAGAAAGATAAATTAAGTACTCAGTCACCATAGTCAAACATAATTATAGGTGAACTCTGTAAATAAGAAAGATAAATTAAGTACTCAGTCACCAGTCAAACATAATTATGTGTGAACTCTGTAAATAAGAAAGATAAATTAAGTACTCAGTCACCATAGTCAAACATAGTTATAGGTGAACTCTGTAAATAAGAAAGCTAAATTAGGTACTCAGTCACCATAGTCAAACATAATTATAGGTGAACTCTGTAAAAATGAAAAATAAATTAAGTACTCAGTCACCATAGTCAAACGTAATTATGTGTGAACTCTGTAAATAAGAAAAATAAATTAAGTACTCAGTCACCATAGTCAAACATAATTATGTGTGAACTCTGTAAATAAGAAAAATAAATTAAGTACTCAGTCACCATAGTCAAACATAATTATAGGTGAACTCTGTAAATAAGAAAAATAAATTAAGTACTCAGTCACCATAGTCAAACATAATTATAGGTGAACTCTGTAAATAAGAAAGATAAATTAAGTACACAGTCACCATAGTCAAACATAATTATAGGTGAACTCTGTAAATAAGAAAAATAAATTAAGTACTCAGTCACCATAGTCAAACATAATTATAGGTGAACTCTGTAAATAAGAAAGATAAATTAAGTACTCAGTCACCATAGTCAAACATAATTATAGGTGAACTCTGTAAATAAGAAAGATAAATTAAGTACTCAGTCACCATAGTCAAACATAATTATAGGTGAACTCTGTAAATAAGAAAGATAAATTAAGTACTCAGTCACCATAGTCAAACATAATTATAGGTGAACTCTGTAAATAAGAAAGATAAATTAAGTACTCAGTCACCATAGTCAAACATAATTATAGGTGAACTCTGTAAATAAGAAAGATAAATTAAGTACTCAGTCACCATAGTCAAACATAATTATAGGTGAACTCTGTAAATAAGAAATATAAATTAAGTACTCAGTCACCATAGTCAAACATAATTATAGGTGAACTCTGTAAATAAGAAAGATAAATTAAGTACTCAGTCACCATAGTCAAACATAATTATAGGTGAACTCTGTAAATAAGAAAGATAAATTAAGTACTCAGTCACCATAGTCAAACATAATTATAGGTGAACTCTGTAAATAAGAAAGATAAATTAAGTACTCAGTCACCATAGTCAAACATAGTTATAGGTGAACTCTGTAAATAAGAAAGATAAATTAAGTACTCAGTCACCAGTCAAACATAATTATAGGTAAACTCTGTAAATAAGAAAGATAAATTAAGTACTCAGTCACCATAGTCAAACATAATTATAGGTGAACTCTGTAAATAAGAAAGATAAATTAAATACTCGGTCACCATAGTCAAACATAATTATAGGTGAACTCTGTAAATAAGAAAGATACATTAATCGAAGCAAAAAGCGAAAAAAATATACAACAATCAATAAAAATACACTGAGAACTACAGACCAGAAACACGTGACGTACATAACGTCACAGGAATCGGAAAAATGACACCATGTGCAAAACTTGCAAGTATTAAGGGATCCAGAACACCAACCGCCATTTTTGGGGCGATATCTGAAAACAGACACATCACATTTATGGTAAAATTAATAATTTCCTTTAAAAATTAAAAGTAATGATGAAAATCTGATACCTATAATATTACCACAATTTATTAACTGTCAAAATACAACGTTTAAGCATCAACGGGTTCGTTATGGGCAAAATTAATGAGGATGTCATTTTTAACAAGGGAGGTAATTTGGACTTGAAAATACGAATTTTCAGTATTTGTTTATCAGTTTTTTTCTCAATAGACAAAAATCTTATTTAGAGATCCCTATTTTTCTTTCGATTACTACAATTTATACCAATTGTTTAACATTATATAAAGATTTAAGAAAATTCCAATGACAAAATGTGGTAATCTATTATTTTATTGTTTTGTTTTTCATTCTCTTCTGTTTAATCCATTAGAAAAATTAAAAAAAAACTAACTTCATGGCAAGTTTAAAGAAAATTCAATGAAAAATAGTTTTCCTTGTAAATGTCCCGAACACTCTTAAATATTCCTGTCGATATATTCTCAAAGTTTAACTTAAAGCTGAAAATATCATTAATTTAATTATTCAAATACTAAATTTTCTTTTACACGGAGTTTTCATGAATCCATTTGAAATAGACAATATAAATATTGAACACAGCAAACTGTGAATATAACTCTGATTACATTAGTACGTCTCAAATCCTTTCACATGGAACATCTAATACAGACATTCTCTCTACCGTGGTTTTTCAAACTAAATCAATATTGTCAACCCAGATTAAACTCTCTTGGGATGTCAGATAGCACAGTTACATACTACACTAACTTCTGTTATAATATTGATCCTGCGAAAAATTTTTATCAGCACATATTAATATTCAGATTCGACGTCACATCAAGCCATGCATAAACGTCTAGATTCGACGTCTGCTCAAGTCATGAATATGCCCCCAACTCCCACCCTTCCCCCCCCCCCAAAAAAAAAAAAGAAAAAAAGAGAGAGAACACAAACACACTAACCTGAATTTTAGCAATGATTCTATTCACCTTAAAATTTGACAATTACACTCCACGCACAAAATCGCTTAAAATCCCGGAATCATAGTTGACATGAAGTTACCAGGTCGACATTCGACATTTTCTACAGATTGCATTCCAATGAAGAATTTTTAAATTTTTTTAATCTATATCAGGCAACCGTCCAGGATTAGCACATAGAATGTGTAAAGTCTATGACAACCGTCCAGGCATAGCGTATATATCGAACTACAAAACATGACTTCTCATCAAATTAGTTTTAATGCCAAATCCGCTTTTATGAACGATTTACAAAGAATATTGTATGGCTCAACAGAAGTGTTTATGAAATCAATCTGAAATGCAGTCAGCCGTGTACGGCACATACGTACATTTTTGTTAAACCAAACAAGATCGTTAGTTCCTGGATCGACAGTATTGCGGTATGAAATGCAGTCAACTGTATACGGCACAAACATTCATGTTTGTTAAACCAGCTAAGATTGTTAGTTCCTGGATCGACAGTATTTCTGTATGAAATGCAGTCATCCGCGTACGGAACATACGTTCGTGTTTGTTGAACCAGCTAAGATTGTTAGTTCCTGTATCATCAGTATTGCGGTATGAAATGCAGTCAACTGTACACGGCATATACGTTTTTGTTTGTTAAACAAACTAACATTTTTCTCGAGTGGGATATCCAATGCCATTGTCACGTAATTATACAGTAAGCTAGTCAAAACAACTCAAAATCCAACAGTTTGCTTACGCTTTTCAATCCTTCCATTTACAATGTTTTGGGATATATCCCGGAAAAATCCAATCAAATATATCACTAAATTTCTACAAAATTTTCAGAATAAAATGTTTCAGGAAAGAACACGAAACAAATCAAGATCGAACAGTTTGCTTACTATTGACAATCCTACCATATAAAATGTTTTGGGATATATCCCGGAAAAATCCTATCAAATATATCACTAAATTTCTACAAAATTATAAGAATAAAATGTTTCAGGAAAGAACACGAAACAAATCAAAATCGAACAGTTTGCTTACTATTGACAATCCCACCATATAAAATGTTTCGGGATGTATCCCGGACAATTCGTATCAAATATATCACTAAATTTCTACAAAATTTTAAGAATAAAATGTTTCAGGAAAGAACCCGGAACTAATCAAAATCCAACAGTTTGCTTACTCTTGACAATCCTACCATTTAAAATGTTTTGGGATGTATCCCGGAAAAATCTTATCAAATATATCAGTAAATTTCTACAAAACTTTCAGAATAAAATGTTTCAGGAAAGAACCCAAAACAAGTCAAAATTCAACAAATCGACTACTCTTGACAATTCTACCATTTAAAATTTTTCGGGAAAGGTAGCGCATAATTGTATCGAATATTTTACTGAATTTATACAAATTTTTATGACAAAAATGTTTCGGGAAAGTTTCCGAAACAAGTCAAATTCCAACATTTTGCTTACTTAAGCCTACCATTTAAAATGTTCGGTAAATATCTCATAACTTTGAGACGATTTATAAGCGATATTGAAAATTGGTTGGTTGATAGATTGTTTGTTATTTTAAGTCCAGCAAGCAATATTTCAGCTATATTCAGGACGTGAAAATTAAAATTTTTTAATTATTAGTATTTTTAAATTAGTAGTACTTCATGCTTCCCTTTTATACTAAAACGTGATCTCATACAATAATATGAGAATATATACAGATAAAAATGTTAGTTAAAACAATAAAAAGTATAAATCTTCACAATTAATAGTGAAACTAAATTTTGTTAAATAAATAAGTTTCATTTAAGAACTTTAAAATTGTGTCTCCTGCGACAGTTTTAAATTAAAAAAAAACGTATCTACAAAATAGTAACGTTCCCGCATGTCGGCCACGTCCACAAAGTCCATCAAGACATGCTTAATGGTGTATGGACTGTTGCATTGCACACATTCGGCTCGTGGCTCATTATTTCAAATATAACTGTGTGTCGTCCTGGTATGACCAAGACGACACCGTGTTAAAGCAACTTGGTCTCTGCGACCTCTAAAACTTTTAAAATTACTTGTGTGCAGTAGTGGCTGGATCTCATGAAGTTTATTATGAACTTGAAGGTCTCAACCACTCTGCCGCAAATTAGAAATATATTTAAAATCGGTAAAATGAATATTACAGTTAATGATAGTATCCTTTAGGGCATTTTAGCCTCATGATCCATGGCTGTTTCCGCGGATTCAGACATGACTGGGAATCCAGAAGTTAATCTTTTTTCCCAAAGCAACAAGAGATTTGTAAATTTGATTAAGTTTTAAAATATAAGAATTTTTAAGTTTGAAATTTTCAATAGCAAGTAGACAAGACAGGGAATAGGAGCAGACAATAAATTACATTAGTCTGACGAAGCAACTATTTTCATCGCAAGAAAAACAGCTTACGTCTCTGCTGTAAATACAGATGAGGCAGAAGGAAGGCGGCGAGTTTCTCTCCAAAGACAGCGGAAGAGGCGACTTTATCACCGTCTTTTGACCCGAATTTGAAAAAAGTACCATAGTCAGGGTAACAAGATTTAATTTCTGCATAATGTTGTATTACTAAATGGTTTGTGTCGGACTTTTATGTTTTCTTAGATCATCAATAAATAGCGCTTTGGGGTTTAACCACGGGGGAGTATGTGGAATTTCGATTGCAGCAATTTCATCTAAATTTATACCGGAATTTTCAAAATGAGATTAAATTCAGAGGCCAAAAGGTTGAATTTTGTTAAGTTGTTTTTCATAATATTTTTATAAAGAGGTTTGCCAGGATATGCCTTAAATTTGGCTGCTTATTGCAAAGCGAGATTTATTCTTCTCTGATACAAAGAAGGCGCGCCTGCTTCTACATATAAACTCTCAACAGGTGTGGTTCTGAAAGCTCTAAGGCATAGTCGCAATCTTTGATGTTGTATAGAATCAAGGATTTTGACATATTACTTGCGAGCAGAACCATAAATAAAGCAACCGTAATCTAATTTAGATAGAACCAGCGATCTATATAGATTAAGTCAAACATCACACTCTGCACCCAAGTCGGTGCTGGCTACGACTTTTAAAATATCTAATGCTTGAATGCATTTAATTTTTACATTTTGATAAAGGGTATACAGGTTAGCCTTGAATCAAATATGAGACCAAGAAACGTAGTTTCCTTTAAATTTTGATAGGATTATTAAATAATTGTAATTCGGGGTCAGGATGCATCTTTGGTTTATTACAAAAATGCATCCCCATGGTTTTTGCAGTGGAGAATTTAAAAACATTATCAATTGCCCATTTCTCTGTACTATTTAAACATAACTGCAGTTGACGTTCAATATTATTCATGTGTTTTCCTCGGTAACATATGAGGAAGTCGTCAACATATAGAGAATCATCAATATTATCTTTTAAAACTTGAGCAAGGCAATAAATTTTGATACTGAAAAAAGTGACAGAAAAGATGTTTCCCTGGGGAACACCCATTTCCTGTTCAACAGGGTTAGATAAAGTAGAATTTATCCTAACTTTAAATTCTCTGTCAGATAAAAAGTTTGAAATAATGGTAGGAAGTCTACTTTTCAACCCGATATCAAAACGATCTTTTAAAATACCACATTTCCATGTTGTGTCATAGGCTTTTTCTAAATCTAAAAAGATAGACACAACATGTTCATTTTCGGCAAAGGAGTTTCGAATATACGTTTCGAAACGTACAAGATCATCTAGGGTACTGGGCCCTTGTCTGAATCCACATTGGATGTTTGAAATTAGGTTGTTCGATTCTAAAAACCAGACAAGGCGATCGTTGATCATCCTTTCCATGGTTTTACAAAGACGCTTCCGAGTGATCTTTTCCAGGTTTTGGAATATGTGCAACAGTGGACATTTTCCAAATTTATGGTAAATCAACCGTTTCCCATATGTTGCTAAGAAGATTCAAAAGGCATTGGAGAGAAGATTGTGGCAGATGTTTGAGAAGTTGATACTGGATGTCATCTGGACCACATGCTGTATCGTTAGATTTGTTAAATGGAGTTTTTAGCTCTTCCAAAAAAGGTACGCAGCTATGTTAAGGCAATATACTAAACTGATTTTGACGATCGCATTGCAATCTACAAACGATACACATTCCCATGGTTACAACGTTTTGATTGGTCAATTGTTTTAGGTTGGGAGAAAATGTTTAAATCGTTCTTATATTAAAATTATGGTTTTGATTTTCATCTTATTAGGTCAGATTGATGAAAAACAATTTAACGTTTTCTATTTATTTAAACTATTACAATTTTTCCATGATTTTGAGCGTTATTTGCGAAAAAGAAAAAAAGATTCTTGCATCGCCATTGAACGTGCCAGTTTAAAACCGATAGCCAGCGATTTTACTTGTAATAAGCTATTACATGAAGTTGATAGGAAGTCGGATTCGAATAGATGAAAACTAAGGTACGTCTATGAAAATACTTAAGTTGTGTTGCCATCATTATAATGAATATAAAAATAATCTTTGAGGTGTCATGGACATGGTGCTCGGTCCAGGTCAGATAGTGTTGCCCATTTTAAATTTAATCGAAAATGTTAATGAATATAGGGTGCAACGTTGCAACACGTATAGTGAATATAGGTGTTCAAGAATAACTTAAGCAATTTGATTACACTTTTCATATTCACCCCCCTCCTCCCCCAAAGTAAACAAAAAAAAAAAACACAAAAAAAAACACACACACACAGTTACTGAGTTATAGTTTTAACTTTAAAACTGTACAAACTTACTTTAAACTGAATATGGTACAAAGGTAAACAAAACCTTAAAATTTCTACAGATCTTTTGCATAATTCCATATAATTAATATAATTACAATTTTGATGCTTTAACAGTAGACAAAACATAAATTATTGTTCTTTGTGTTGCCCAGATACATGTATATTCCTATATGGAATGTATAATTTAACTGCAATAGCACAGAAATTGTCTTATTAATTAAATACTTATATAAGCAAATGATCAAACTTGGGTTTTATTTTAGATAGAAAGTTACAGATTTCATTGATGGCCAGTTTGAGAGGTGCATTTAACCTCAGTGAGCTAAATGTATAAATTCTGACTCTGAAACACAAGATTCATCTTCCTGTTAACCAGTCATTTCGTACCATAACTAAATCGTATCATAATTACAACCATTTTGTACCATAGCCATTTCGTATAATATGGGGAAGTGTATTATGACAATTTTGTACCATATGCCATGGGGAAGTGTATTAGTGAAAACCTGTATGCAATTTCAGGATAATATTGTTCTTTTGTCCAAAAATAAAAACTACCTACAATCTTCTTGCAATGCAGGCACTTAACTTGAGCTATAAGTGGTATTTTATTAAAGAGGTCAATAAGTTTAGCAATATCTTTTATAGCACCAGATTTTTTTAATTAGCTCTCATTGGCGGTTTTAAACATTTAATTATTTGTTAATATTTTTAATATATTTTATTTATTAATTAAATGCATTGTTTCGTTAAAAAAAACACACTCGTAATGGTTCCATTAGATAAAAATCGTAGCTTGGGTTCCCAAAGGAGATGGTGAGTAAAAGGATGGCTTCTTAAGAAAACAGTGAAAGTCATTATTCCTTTCATATCTGATTAATGAATAATAAAGACCTTTTTGTTTGTACACGACAGTTATTTCATATTAAAAATATTTGTATTATTCACAAATAACCTTTTTTAAAATTTATAAGATCTTTTTTTAGATTAATTGAAAGATTTTGAACGAATTTTTACTAAGTTTAGTTGTAAAACGTATTCATTAAAGTTTTTCAATTTTATGCATGGTTCGAAATTGTTAACATATGGTACGAATTTATTTAAATATAGTACGAAATGGCAATAAGTTATGATACGATATGGCATTTCGATGGTACAAATGATAATTTTGGGTACGGATGGCATTTCGATGGTACAAATGATAATTTTGGGTACGGAATGGTAATGATACGATTTGTTATGGTAAGAAATTTACTGTAATTCATCTTCCCTAGCCAAGGGTTACAATCCGATGCTCTTATCTTCAGTATCGTATCGTAGCCCTTGGCTAGCAAAGATGCACAATATTATGAAAATTAATTTATGATAAAAAATTGTAATATATGGGTATTTTATGTATTTAATGCATACCCACTTTCAAAAATAAATCAAGATTTGAGCCTTGCACATACCTCTAGTGAATGTGTGGGTATGCAAAAGAAAACATCAAAATCATGAAATAATTTCTGTATTTAAGATCATTTAACAGTATTATAGAAAATTAAGAAATTATTTTTTTTTCAATTTTCTTTGTCCTTGAAATGAAACAAATGTCTAAAAGCTGTTTTTTATTTATTTTTTAATGAAGTACATGTATTTCTTAAGTAATTAACATTTTTGTACATAAATGAAAATTTCCATTAAATAAATGCTTGCAATAATTTCTTAATTTACCATAATTGTTGGATTTATATTAACTTCAAACTAACATATCTGAGAGACTCCAAATATAAAAAATCGATAGTGACCAAAAGTTCAGAGTAAGGGCTTGATGACTGGTGGACTAGGTGCGGTAAAGGGTGCGTATCAAAGATGTGCGAAACGGATTGAACATCGTGTACTGTATCACATATTCTAAACTACTTAACTTACTCAAAATATATCATAAATTGAATCATTTTTGTCTTATTTATAATTAGTTAATACTAGTAACTTATCATATTGTTATTTGTATGGAGTCTATTTACCTACTGGTACTACTATGCATAGTGTGATGAGAAGAATACATTTAGTGTAAAGAATATGTATTCAGGAGAGTTGTTATAACAGTAACATATATGTACATAGTGACAGTACCATACATGTAAATGTACATTTACAACAGTACAGTTAAGCACACATTCATGTACAACTGAAGGATTATAAAACTCTAGTCATGATAGTCCAACGCTTTCTTTGTCCCACGCAAAAAACGTTGGACGGCAGAGTGGACTAATAAAACTACTGGACTGCCACTTACACAAAATCCTCTATCATGTCTATGTTCGAAATTAAAAGATGAATGGATTAATAATATTTGTTTTAGGAATTATCTTTAAGTTGTTTTTTCTTTATTTTAAGGTTAAACAATCTAGAAGAGAGGAAATAGTTCCAGTGAACCAGATTTTCTCCAATGTCAATATGGATTTTTCCTATCTCGCATGCACGACGGGATAAATAATCAAAAGCTAAACTGTGCAAACCAGTCGTACCTCAAGGATAACAGATTAACGGAGAAACACGGAACAACAAATGATTCCGGTTAGGAGAAAAATTTTAATTCTGTCCTGCTTACTGACAAGTGTCACATCAATTATCTTACCACGTATGATAAATCTAGAGATGCTTAGCACAGTGCATGCTTCAATTACTGCCTCTGACCTATTTTGCAGTTGCCTGATTTGGCTATCTAAACATTGTGTACTTATTTACTTAAGTGATGTAAATAATAACAATGCATATTCATTGCCATTTAACATTAAAAAACAGTACGTTTTTTTTGTCCTCAAAGAGACGGCGAGCTTTTTAGGAAAGCTAATACTTGTGATAATATTTGCTGACAATGATACATGGAATTTACTTATACAGAAAATCCTAGTTTCTTTACTGAACATGAGTTATGTGCTGCTTCGAAATTCATATGGATTATTCAATATCAAATGACCTCTTTCACAGTGGACTTTGCCAAAGAAGCTACGATTAATAGTTCATGATATGGAAAAGGAGATGCATTTAGAACTAATCAGTTGTTCAAATTAATTTATTACAATGATAGTGTGCATTTAATTTTTTATTAATTAAAAGAAATCTGGATATTGTATTTTTAGTAAAATTGCTTTTTTCAAACAGCATAATTCCTCATCTGTCTCCTTTGCCATGCGACAAAATTTCATACAAGCAATTTCAAATAAGATTATTAACATTGTATAGTTCATTTTTAACTGGTAATTTTATCATATAAAGAGCATGGGGCCTTGGAGGTTAAGTTAGTTAGTGATCTGCTATTGACTGTTTTGGTCTGTTAACACTGATTTTGTGGGTTCGAGTCTTACTGTGAGCAAGTGTACGCGACTCCAATCTTAATTGACGACAAAGATTGGCAGTTTTCCTACCGCAGTTCATGGGTTTTCTCCAGGCCTTCCGGCTTCCTCTACAAATAAAAACTGGATGGCATGATATAGCTGAAAGCGGTGTTAAAACCATTCAAACAAACATAAACAGCTGTTAAACAATTAAACATTAAAGGGACCACTGTCTCAAAAAATGAAGCTAGCTTTGAAATTTTAAATAAATTTAATTGGTTGGGTAACATTTGTTTATTGTTGACTCCCAGTGGAGACTATTTGAAAATGTGTAATACTTGAGACTCTTATTAACATTTTGCAGGACATAGCCCAGGTACCTTGAACAAGCAGCTACTATAGTAGCATCACACCTCTTTTCTATAATGTTCATATTGTGATAAATATTATATTAATGGACCAAAATCTCATATAGATATTCAGCTTTCATTGATGGTAATTATTATTTACACTATGGAGTGAAATAATTAACCAAATGTATCCGGTGAAGTATTTGACAAAATGCAAGAAAAAAATTTATTTCACGACTTACTTGTTATGATGAATTTCATTTCAAGTGTTATAGACCCTCTGAACCAAATAATAAAAGGTTTTTATCAATTCTGATCCAATAATAAAGGTTTACAACAGGCACATTGTAGTTATATAAAATAGAAAAAAAAGTTTTGTCCCTTAATGTATATAATGGGCACTTGACTCGACGTGGCCACATATTCAGTTCGGTGAGTCAGCTAGATTGTTTGAAAAAAAGTGTTAATTTGAAAGTAACAGTTTATTTGTAATCTAGCATGGAATATTTGACTTAGTCTAAAGCCAGTAAATAATATGCTAGTAGTAAGTTGGCATGTTGTTATATTTTCATTTTGTAGTTTTCAGATTTCCAAGTAAACAAAAGATATGATATTAATATTGGAGCATGCGAATTTGACCTCATACAGTCTTTTCAGTACTTTGAGAAAAAGACTGGAGAAAACATTTTTTTTTTGTTGAGATTTACATGACAACCTCATCCCCATAAATCAATAATGATAAGCACACAGCATAAAGGAAAACCAATATAAAATATGTGTCTGCTTGTGTGAACACAACTTATTTGCAGATATGTTACTTGGGTGCCAGTATCTCTAACAATCCCAGATTTGTTCTCAATCACAAACAAATGTGAAAATATTGACTAAATTGCAGTCTTGTTTTTAACCACAACACAGATAATAGCTTAGTTTATATTAAAGACATTTCTGGTTTATATGCTTAATAGTTTCAAATTAACAAAAGTACATTGTGTTGATTTTTAATAAGCATGCAACATTAAAATAGACAATATCCTGAGGCAAGTTTAACCTGGGTCGAGTGTATGATAATTGAGGCACCAAACTATTTTCTTTTAGTTTAAACATATTTTATTGATAGTATCATACATGTTTACAAATAATTAGAACATAATATAACAATGGGATTTGGAAACAAGCAATAAGCTTATATTATTTTCTTTTAATGGGTAGTAGATTTGTAGCTGAGATTTCTTTTTCTGTTTATTTACACTCAGAAGTAGAAATATGTTCAAAAATTGTTATAGTTATAGGCAGTACAATAATATGATATAAAGAAGAGATTGCAAAGCAGAAATCCCCCCCCCCCCCCAAAAAAAAACCCACCAACACCAAGCGAACAACATACAAATGTACGTTGCCGTAGTCATAAATAGTATTGTTTTAACGTATAATGGGTACTATGTATACGAATACGAATGCTTTATTTTAGTTCGGTAAAATTTACTACAAGTAAGATCCGAGATTTAAAAGTTTCAATATGTTGCATATGCCGGTCTACGACTGTGTAAATATAGATTGCCTTTTTACATATTATTGGCTTGAAATATTTTTAAATTCTAGAACCTTTACAAGTCTGACATTCTTAATTGCAAGAAATAAAGATATTTATTTTATTAGCGCGAACGACGTCATATGGAGTCTGGTTGCCTGTTATGGTACCAGTTGTAAATCTTGGTCACTGGTGCAATTATTTACCTGTAATACAAATGTAAACATGCATTTCGCGTTCGTTATTTTCTTAAACAGTAAGGGATAAATATTGTTGGACATCTTCCATATCGATATATCCATTTTCTACCTTTTCAGATGGTGTGGAAACCGGTGAGAGGTTAAGAATCTGTTGCATGTAAGGCTTTATATTTATAGACTAAAATACTACGGAAAGGCTTATTGTTTGCATTGACAAAGAACGAGAGGTAATAAAAATTAATACGACGGACGGATTTTAATCCTCTCTGTGGATTTCTATAGTACTATATAATTAGAAAATACCTATATAAAAATATCGGCTTAATAAGGTCATTAATCCCATACCGTTATGAGAAATACAAAGGTAGTGGGCAGTTGTAGGTTTTTGACAGTCACGTGATTAATTGCACGTAGTGTGATTTTTTTTCCTTACAAAATCACTGCCAACAATGTTTTAGATCTATAGATTGCTGTTTGGATAGAAGAAAATCAAAGTATTTTAATGTAAGTATTTTAATGTAATTAGAAAAAAACTATAAACACGTCGTTTTTTTAAATATTGCCTTAACTATGCTGCGTATATTGTAATCTTCTAAATTGTTTGACTGGAAATTAAGTTTTGATTTTTCTTTTTGAGTTTAGATACGCTGAAAATCGGGATAATTTTCAGCGAACAAATCGGGATAATTTTCAGCGGACGAGAGTTTTGCAAATTTTTCGACCAATTCTTTTTATATATCCGACTCGGATGTTATCACGTCTTGTCCATCCTTTAAATGATGGACATTTGCTTTACTGTTTTTACCTTTAATTTTACGAATCATGTTCCAAATTTTATTCATAGCGGTATGGGTATTTAGTTTAGAAACAGTCACGCCAAGAGGCGCGTCGTCTTTGTTTCGTTGACCTGTGAGCTTTAGCTCGAAAAATTCGGAAATGGTTAAGATAATTTTGAGTTGGGTTTTTATTTAAGCGTCGTTCGGCTTTTTTCCGGTCTTAAATAGCATCCTCACAGCTGTCAACGAACCATGGTTTACAAGGATGTTACTACAGCTTCAAAAACATCAGAGTTAAGTCGCTCTATACAGAGTTGTTCAAATAGAGGCCGATTGGCCTTGTTAAATTTATACCGAACGACACCAACTGTGTTTGAAAAGTGTAAAGATTCCAAGATAATGGGAAAGTGATCACTGCCACAGAGATCGTTATGGACTTTAATATAGAAGAGGCCGGAAGCTGATCAGTAAGATGTTTGAACGGATTTAAATTCAATTAAGAAGTGGGAGGGATATACACAGAGAATAAAGTAATTGTTTTGTCTAGAGATTTTCTAACAGCAACCGCATGAAGATCGGCTATGTAGAACTTGATCTTTTACAAGAATGGTAGAGCAACAGGTCTATTATTCTCGTCTACATATGTGCTGTATATAAAGTAGTTTTTTAAAGATACGTTATCACTTCGTTTTAGGTGGGATTCTTGGAGGCAAAATGCAACAGGAAGAAAGGCTTGAACTAATAATGCGATTTCAAGAAAGTTAATCTTAAGACCTCGACAATTCCACTGAATGATTCTGTCCATTATTTTGGAGGACGAATGGGGGAGATACTAATTTTTCGTTGTGTTCTCCCTTGCCGTCTTGACTGGGAGACCGACTGTGCGATCTCGTAGTATCCATTGGATCGTTGCCACATGTCCTCCAAACTGTCAAACATTTTATGGACCTGCGCGGGGTTTCTCATAGATTTCGATTGTTAGATGTAGGTTTTTGGTAGAATTTGCCTTTATTTTTTTTTTGGCTGCTTAAAGCAGTTGACGTTTTAGATTGGGTGGATTTCAAAGACGAAGAAGTTTGGGATGATGTAATAATTTTGTCACTGGTTTTAACTGGCAGTCTTTCAGGGTCTTTTTTATCAATATACCAGGTGATCATTGTTTGCGTATAAACGGGTTTGGTCACACTGGCATATGACATTGAAGGAGAAGACGCATTCCCCGAACTAAACAGTCGACAAGCCTCAGGGTAGCTGATGTTTTTTTTTCAGTTTTCAACTTTTGGATGTCCTTTTCTTTTTTGTAGTGTATACAGTTTTTCGACGAGGACATGTGGGCTTCACCACAATTGGCACATTTTGGTGTATTGGTGCAGGTTAAGCCTACTTCTGCACATTTAAAACAGCGTACCTCTACAATGTCCCTTACCATGTCAAAACATTTGCTATTTGAAGCAGCGCACAGGGTTTGGAACGTATGCGCTGACTTTAACACCATAGAGACCTATCTTGATTAATTGGGGGACAGTAGAAGGGTTGCGGTTAAGCAGAAAAGTGTTCAGATTGACCTGAACACCTTCTCTCTTTGAAATGAATCTTTTAACTTGTGTTACTCCCTGAGGCTGCAACTCGGAACATATTTCTTCGTCGGTCAGTTCAGGGAGGTCATCATCTATAATGAATGATTCCCTGACTCGAGTTTAAACTTCTGTCGGGGGAGGCCGAAATTTCCAATTCAATAATTTTATTTAATTTAAGTAAATGTACGGATTGATGTTTTTTAAGAGCATTCAACTAGAACACAGCCGATTTCATTTTGGTGACGTTTTTTACGTGTCGTGCACAGCCCTTATAACAAACGGAGATACTTTAGTTAATGGTACAGCTTGTAACTGAACACCTTTGGAACTGAAATTCACAAGATATAATCAAGTGATAAGAGAGATGACGACATGCTTGTTAAGGGCTCGGCGTTACCAGCCGATTGACCGAACCGGGTCCATCCGGTCTCCCGTCTAGATGAAGTCAGGGTCAAAGTGGTGTATTGAAAATCGAAACCAGCTGACCCGCACTAATGGATGCATCAGAGTGATCTATCAACCACTCGGACCCCTTCCTTCACCATCACTGGTTGCAACACACGGCAAACATGTCGCCTCTATAAAGCTGAGGAAGCTTTGCCCTTCAGCCACCGCCTTCTTTGCAAATCCTGTAAGGAAGCCGTCTATCAAATGGTACGTCCATTTCATGGAACAGTTTGAAGGAAAATAATGTAATAGAGTAACTTAAATGACAAGGGTTCACAAAAGGCAAGACGTGACATGCTGATTCATCGAAGTCAGGGCTTACTCGATTTCCCGTCTAGAAAAAGTAAGGGTTCAGTAAGTTATCGGGACCGATTACCCGGCCTACTGCAATCCCGTCCTGTAATCGACACGGGTCGCAACACACGGCAAGTGTTGCCTCTGTTAACATACTTTTACTGCAGGCTGAGGAAGCCGTGGGCCTATTCTCATGTGCCCCGGGTCCCACGCGGGGTTTCATTGTAAAACACCATAATGTTGCTCAGTGGAGTGAAACAATATGAGATATTTCCGTGTGTATTTATATAAACATAATATAGATAATTTGGGTTAAGACCAATGATACTAATGCTTCTACTCGTCGCTAAATTTATTCATTCGACACAGGTAAATGTTTTGTTTTATAATGGTTAATTATCTTTTTCTTGTCTTGTTTCTAGTCTTTTTCCAACTCATATATCTGTTTTTATAGACAATTCATAATAAGTATTACAATATTAATTTTCTGTAAGAAATGATTTACCTTTATATATAACTCAATAAACCAATCAAGCGATCTAACAAATAAGTAGAGAAATAATTGTAATTTTCTTTAACTAATGGGAATTATTATTTAATGTGAACATTTAAAGGATTTATATAGTCAATTATATTATGCAGTAAAGCTTTGGTATGTTTAAATCGAATCCAACCATCCGATACCAACTAAACACAATGTAGTGTGATTGTTTATCTTTCATTGACCGAATTATTAATAATCCGTTATATTGATCAATTTTTTTAATTGTTTACTTTCAAACTACATGTAGATATCGTTTGTTGGTTTGTTCGAATGAGGTTTAACGCAAAATACATGGATCGCAGACAAAACTTAATCATGTACAGAAGTCTTCAAACAACATTTACTTTTACACATATGAAAGTGCAAAAAACCACTAAAGGGTACTACGTTAATTTAAACAATCACTTAAATTGAATATTATAGCAAATCATATGACTAACTGCATGCATATTTCAAACGATGTTTCGGTAAATTTATTTAAAAACGCTACTTGATGTTACTGAATTCAACTAGATATTTTCACCTCAAATTATATACCCCTTAGACAAGCAAGTAGTTTGGATACATTTATCAAGTTTTACCATACATCCAGCAAGTTTTATCAATCTTAAAAAATCCTCGCGAGTGAAAAAATTACGTGCTTGAGCATAGAATCGGTAAAAAAAATAATTGTAATTTTATCAGTAGTCATGTATAGTAGATATATATATAACACGCAATAAATATGCAGAAAAAAAAGGCTATAATTATACAAGTGGTCTTCGTAGGTTTACTTTATATGACATTCCGTACAGACTGATCTGAAAATACTTGTTTATTTGAACATATTTGATTCTGCATAAAAAGGCACTAGGTTTGTTCGTTTGCGATTTTACGCCACTCTCAGCAATTTTCCAGCTATATCATGATGTACAATTTTATTCTGGGAGAAAGCCTGAGTAACGGTGAAAACATACCATCTTCGGCAGTACAATTGAAATCTTTGTCAGTTAAGTTTAAAGTGGAGCAACCCACAACCATAGCTTTTGGCAGACTAAGAGACCACAAATAGCCGACTAAGCTACAATGGGCATCTTATTTTTGGCCAATAGCGGTTTTTATAGTGTTATAAGCGTGGCCCTATCCAGATACGTTACCCGCTTTAGTTTGTGAAAACATCAATAATGCAACTACCTTAACCACTTCACCAACGAGGCCACTTCAACAAATTTGATTACTATAGATGTCGAAGGCGTTCGTCAAAAGCGGAAAAGCGAGAAAGACGAAAAAAGCGAAGGCAGAATCGTAACATTTTTTTCAATTCGCGCTTTCGGGTTAGCATTACTTGTATGTATGTTTGAAGTTTTTTTTAACACTTTTTCAAAAATTATATTAGTCTATATTATATAGCATCGAGTGTTTATAAGGAAGTATCCAACGAAACAGCAGACCTTCGACAGGAAAACTGGTGATCTTTGCAAATTTAGGGATGAGTCGAGCACACCCTCTCGCTGTAAGGGTCGAACATACAGCTACTCGATGATCAATAATAGATAACTGCTACCTTAACCACTGCGGTCGAGGTTTTTTTTTAATTATAAACGCTTAAACAAATTATTTGTCGTGATTTGATCAGTTTTCTTTCTGTGCCACAGTTCCTAAAAATTCCGGTGTATAATACGCAATAAGATTTAAGACAAAAGCGAAAACATCTATTTATGTATTTTATTCACTATCTCATTTGTGTCACATGAGTTTACACATAATTAAATCTCAAATTAAGAATAAACTAATGTGCCACAATTCCTAAGAATTCCATTGTATTATACGCAATAAGATTTACGACAAAAGCGAAAACATCTATTTATGTTTTTATTCACTATCTCATTGTGTCACATGAATTTACATAGAATTAAAACTCAAATAAAGAATAAACTTCAAAACACGTTTGTATATAGAAGCTTATGAGTTAAAGATGCGCACATGTAAGCGTAATATAAGATCAAATCTGCTTTCGCATTTTAGACGCCACATTTTTTTTTAATTTTACGATGTTTGTGATAGTCATTCGATAAAGTATAAATGGTTTCCTTTAAATTCATAAGTATTTGAAATGCATCCTCAGCTGGCGGACATGGGATGTGCTCTCGTTTGTTTTTTTTTGGGGGGGGGGGGGGGGGCGGGGGTGGGTTTCAGGTCAGATTAGAATTGCCGCGAACATAGTGACATGTTTAGAATGCCACGCTCCTTGCCCGACAAGGATCTCGTTTGTAGATTTCGAAAAGAAGTAGGCTAAAACCCATACCCCATATTTTTTCAGTGGAATTCAAAATTTTTGCCCTTTGGTCCATCTTACTCTAATTGATTGAGGGGGCCTTGGTGGCCGAGTGGTTAGGTTTGTCTTCTATTGATCACGTGGTCTGTCAAAACTGAGGTTGCGGGTTCATGTCTCGCTGCGGGCAGGGCGCACTCGACTTAATTGAAAAGGAGACAGTTTTCATACCGAAGGTAGGTGGTTTTTTTCCGGGTACTCCGGCTTCTTCCTCCAATAAAAACTGGACGCAATGAAAAATTGCTGAAAGGGGCGTTAAAAAATATTTACACAAACAAACAAATAAATCTAATTGATTGATATTTAACTTATTCTCGTCATGAATAAAGCTGAAATACTTTAGCTGAAAGAAAAGCAAACATCCAATCAATCAATCAATGAAATAAGATATTGTTCAAATTGAATGACACTCTTGAAAAGGTTCTGTTTTATCGATATGACTAATGATAATGTTAAAACCGATCTTCATAGACCTAAAGATTTAATGACGTTTTGTAAAAAGAAATTACTCTTTCGTATTATAACACGTGTTTATCTGTAACACATTTTGTACGCTTAAATGCAGTATGCGCAATCAATTCTACCTGGCGTTATAGGGGTTGGTGGCTGATTGGTAAGTCATCTACTAGTTATCACATGCCTGTCAACAGGTTGCGGATTTTCGAACGACTGCAGATAGGGTGTACCCGACTACAACTTAATTGACAAAGATTGTCCGTTTTAACCTGTACTCCGGCTTCCTCCCACCCCACCCCAATAAATATTGGACGCCATGAAATAAATGAAACAATCAAGCGTAATTGTAAGTTGACTTTTTGAACTTCTTTTATTGCCTGACAAAAAAAACTTGCCACCAGAATCGCTGTATATTTTTTTTTGTTTAGTAAACAATATGCTTTGATATGCAATGCTTGTTCAACAGTTAAACAGTTGTTTATACACAAGTTTTATAATTGTATTTTAAAATGTTGTAGACTAAATAAAAACACACAGGCATACATTGAAGTAACAAGTAAAAAGAGGCCGCGTCCTTTCTTAAATGTGAAACAAATATGTTACTGATTGGGGGAGTCGGGTCGGCTTAATATACGACAAAAAATATACATATAACAGAACGCAGAAAATAAAATAGGCCGACATCACGAGTCGCAAACATAAAAAAATGAATCAATAATGGATTACGAAAAGAAAACATTCACCTCGTCGGTACTGATGTGCCTTAAATCGAAAATTTTTTTAAGGTTTACAGGGCTCGACCCGCAGATATATCCTGCCTTAAAGACATTTGCTTAATTATATAATATAAAGAAAACGGTTTTTTCTTTAAATATGTTTATTTATGTTATTTTTTAGAACAAGACATTGTATTAACTATTATTTTGAATACTTGCGTTTATTTTATTATACATATTATTATAAATACATATATAATATACAAATGACGCAGAATTCGTTTTATCTTTAAATTATTAATTTATACGTATCCGTCAATAAACTGAAGGATTTGTGCATATAATTAAATGACTGATTCTGGATCGCACTGATTGGACTGATCGCTGACGGTTACCAAGGTAATGACGGATTCATAATTTTTGATGTATTCATCATCAATCAGTCAGCGATCCGTCAGCGTTCCAAAATCCGTCAGCAATCAGTTATCAATCAGTCAAAGTGTTGCGTTTACGGGTGCAAGTACTGTACCCCCAACCCAAACAAGTTTGCGGGGGGTATAAAAATAAAGAATATATATCGGAACAAATATATCAGAATATGTCAACAGAATAATATATTTATTACGTCTATTACCTGTATGTCCACACGTTTGTGACATATATTGTGAATTTTGTAATATGTTGTCCTACCTGTGAATGCAAGACAAATTATAGTTGATTATAGTTGATTTTTATTAAACTTACCACATCTACGCATGTAATCTGCTGTCAATGATAATGGTATAGGTATCTTGCCAGTTTTCCAACATTATAACAACTGGATGCATGCATAGCTGAAGAATTGCCGAAAGTGGCATTTAACAAGATGGAAACTAACAACCAAACAACCACAAAACATTCCGTATCGTCTATGGACTATTCTATATCTGTTAATGGATTCTGTCGATGGTATATTTTCTTTTCTGGTAGATAATTAAACATAAATTAATCACTGAAATATATACAGTTACAGGCAATTGTCAAAATGGAAATCCACTACCTAATATTTTCTGTAGACGTGGGCCTGGACGACAGAACTGGCCAACAGGATATTTATGTAACATTGGTCCATTAGATATATTTGCTGTCTGTTGTCCAGACTGCAAGTAATACTGTCTTCTATTCGATTTATGATTACTGCTCTAACAATTTATTCATCGGTCCAGTTTCTTACTTTTAACGTTCTCTTGGGTCTTATATATTATGATGTGTTCAGGGTTGGAAAATGTGATGCTGCAATAAAATGAACTTTGTAAAACAGTAACCATTTTTTTCGGGAGATGTAGTATGATAAGTCCACATCGTGGTGTTCATGGTGTACGAGTCCACCATGATGTCGCGAAGTGTCTTCTGAAAAGTCCACTTCGTGCTATTCACTGTGGACGAGTCCACCATGATATTTACCGTTTACAAGTCTATCATGATATACACCGTGGATGAATCCACCACGACATTGCAGTAACATTTACCAGAATAGGACGATTTGCAGGGAGCTCCTATTTCTATATATAGAGGTGATACTTGTTTTCCTTCTCTGCATAAAAGTGCAAACAAATATTTTTACTTTCTTATGAGACATCGCTATTGTATTAAATTATTTTTTTTAATTTAACATCTCCTAAAGTGAAGAAAACGGACGTAATTGTAATCGGGAATTTGTTATCAGAATCGTATTTTAAAGCACCTGTGACGAATCTGATCCAAGTGTTCTACATACCATTGACCCTCAATTAAGATACTTTACTATTCTACATTAACTGTCAATTAATCTTTGATGAAAAAATGTTAGATAAAATGTACTTTTGCTAAGCCGAATTTTACCGCCGTTATAATCCGAAGTTAGTTTTGTGATTTGTCGGATTAACGGCCGAGTTCAGTCCTATTGATCGTAATGTAGCAGATAAAAAATTCTAACATCGGTCTATTTATACAAAATTAAGACATAATGAACATCTTCTTTACGCTATTAAAGCTTTAGACACTGCGAAACTAAAGGGAAACGGTCTGTATGGAAGACATTTCTTTTTTCGTCTTTGAAGATGCACGTGGAAAATGCTATGTTGATCATTTTTCCGTATATGGATAACTTGACCTAATTTTATTATAAACGTGCTAATTTGCATACTATAACAACCATTCCATAGTAAGAATCTAATAATTGACATATGTATTACCCAAGATGCAACAAGCCATGATTTCGGGTTTCTCAACGTTTTTCATGTAGTAAACGTAATTAAAAATAGACACGAATGTCAATACACATAACACAGCGGGTTATTAAAGGTGTCAAGACACTAAAGGGGACCAATCAAATTTAGAACATATCAGAAAATAGTACTTAAAAACAAAATAGTCCCGTTTATCTTAGTGTATAATAAAAACTACTATCTGGATTTTAATGAAAGTTTTTCTGAAAGGTGAATATATTGGGAAAATTTAGAGTACCTAACTTGCTCTGTTCTAATGGTGTTTAGTATATTTTATGTCACATTCACTACATGATCTATTAACCAAGATTTTCTGAAAAGAAAGTGCTATTTTTAAAGTGGGGTTTACACTGGAAGATGGTTTTCTCTTGGAGGGTTTTAAAGAGGTGATGAAATTCAGAGAGAACATATGCCTGTCACGTTCTATTCTGGATATATATGATGTCGGTCAAGTTAAACTCAAGATAAAAGAGCTGCGCTAATTAAACAAATAACAAATTTAGTAGAAAATCTTAAAGAATTGGATAAGTGTTTTCTCCCCTAGAAACGGCCATAACTATCATCACGTATCAATAATAATCGATTTTAAGCACGAAACCGATAACATAAAAGCGACACTGTCGAAAGATATCAAGATCGGCCACATCTGATTGTATATGCAACTTCTCTTGGACATCAAAGTGCCGGGGGTGATTCACTCCCGCTTTGCAACATTACGAGTAATGGGACTAAATGTGTACCCTCGCAAAAAAAGCAAGGGTACGATTATTCGTTAACTTTAGCTAGCAAATGTTCAATGGAAATCTGCTGGCTGCATATTTAAATTCGACATTTTTGACATTTCTTTACCGATTATAAGACATTGTTTTAATTGCATGTTTGGAATTAGCATTTGCTCAGCAGACAATTCAAAAGTTGATACCCAGACGACGCTCGTCGAGATAAACGAGTTATAAAAAGGGACATCATAAATACAGTGACACGTTTTACTCCAGAAGTGGAATAAATGATATGTGGATATTAAAAAATTCAAAATATTGATTGATTGAATGTTTGCTTTACGTCCAGCGAACAGTATTTCAGCTACTAGTATATTTAGGACGGGAACAATTTACCAAAAATACATCACTTGAAAAAGGGGTGCAATGGGATACAAGGAACAAAATTAAGACTGCCAATGGAAAACTACGGATTATAGGGTATGGCCGAAGAATTTAGCCTTATGTAGTGGCTACAATGAGCCTACTCTTTTTCGAAATCTACAAAAGGGACCGTCATCGTGCAAAGAGCACTCTCCAAACACGTTACCCACAATGGTCCGCGGCCAAACTTTCCGTATTATGACGCGACAACCCCCTGCGAGAGGTTCTCCCCTGTCCGCAACCCGGGGACGCGCTGGGCTGCTATGTGGAGTGAGCACTGGGAACCGTCCCAGTATGGTCACTGATGGACATCTTGAGGTAAGAACCTCTTTCAACATCATTAAATTATTTTTCGGTCATCCCTCAAATGTAGCCTACAAACCAAAGTTACAGATAAACATAATGCGCTGCTTTTTCCAAAGACGAAAAAGAGATGATATAAATATCTAGAACTTACTACATCATCTAAATTTTTGATAAATATACTGAAGACCAAATCTGTCAACTGTTAGATTTTCCTATTGACATATATTCGCAATGTTTTAGGGACAGACTGTTTGAATTCCAATGGGTACTAATTGTGCTCCTCTCCTTGCCGACCTTTTTTGTACTATTATGAGGCAGAGTTCCTAGCAGGCATGCTGACGAATTAAGAAAATACACTGGCCCAGACCTTTAATTTCATATTCCGATATATTGACGATGTTTTGTCTGTCAACAATGCTAAATTCGGTGACTATTTGCATTCAATTTACCCTATCGAGCTTAAAAATAAAGACTCTACCAATACACCAAGGTGAGCCTCTTACTTACACTTAGTTATAGAAATATACTGGGGAAAACTCGAGACTAGACTCGACGACAAACTTGATGACTTCAACTATCCAAATATCAAATTCCCGTTATCGACATTAACATTCCAGCAGCTCCAGCGTATGGTGTGTACATTTCCAAACTTATAAGTTAGTTAATATAGATGCAGCGATCGGTATTCCTATTTTTTAGACCGTTCACTGCTGTTGACTACTAAACTACTCAAACAAGGGTGTGAATTACCTAGGTCGATGTTATCTGTCACAAGTTTTATGGTCGTCACCATGACTTAATTGATCATTATGGGAAATCAATCTTTCAAATACGCTAGGACATTTTCGCTGAGCTATAGGTAGTCTTTCCTATTCCTAAATTTGTCTTTTTGTTAGCATAAACTAACAAATAGATTTATGACAATGAGTAACTCAACGAATTAGAGGCACTGCTTACTCGTCCGTAGATCGAATAATCGTACCCTCGCTTTTTTTGACGCGAGTACGAATTTAGTCACATTACTCGTAATCCAGCATGGCGGGAGTGATGTACATAAGAAGTTGCATATACAATCAGACGTGGTCGATATCTTTCGACAGTGTCGCCATTTTTTTTATCGGTTTCGTGTTTAAAATCGATCATTATTGATACGTGATGATAATTTCCGTTTATAATAACCCGCTGTACGAGTGAATTCTGACGGTAATCTGACAAATAAAAAAAAAACTAACTTATAACGGCAGTAAAATTCGACCCAACTCGTCCGGAACACTTGAGTTTACCCATGGTTTTTATTGGGTTCGAGTTACTCAATTCTTTTTTTTTTGGTTTTTGTGTTGCGCTGTATATGTTTTTCTATATCCAGATTTGCAATTGTCCCTTGTTTTTCGGCTGTTTTATTGAAATAATTTAGAGCTAGCTCTAACTGTTGCCTTAAACTTCCACCATACAGATATATTTTTGATTCTATTCTTTGATGAGACTAACTAATATAAATTAAAAAGGCGTATGCAATAAAGCAGATTTCCATTGAACAATTGCTATCTAAAGTTTAGAACGAATAATCGTACCCTCGCTTTTTTTGGCGACGGTACGAATTTGGTCCCATTATTCGAAAAGTAGCAAAACGGGAGTGAATCACTCCCGGCAACTTGATGTCCAAAAGAAGTTGCATATACAATCAGATGTGGCCGATCTTGATATCTTTCGAGAGTGTCACCATTTCGTTATCGGTTTCGTGTTTAAAATCGATAATTTTTGATACGTGATCTGCATAATCAAACGTCGCAAAAGGGGAATAACTCCAACTTAAAAATGGGACTGAAAGTGCCTTAATATTGCTGCGTAGTTAGTAAAAGATTTGGTACTGATAAGACTAAGACGGCATCCTTACAGACCACAAAGTGACGGTCTTGCGGAAAGATTCAATGAAACTTAACAAATTATGCAGTCCGCATATGTAAATAACAATAGGAATGACTGGGATGACCATTTACATTATTTTTTGATGGCATATAGTTCTTCAGAAAATGACAGTACTAGCACAAGTCCATTCAAAATGATGTCTGGCAGAGAAATGTCTTATCCCGTGAAAACTCGGGTTGTTTCTGACCAGCTGGATCTCATCAAACAACACACCCAGAGTATGATGCTCAAAGAAGGTGAATACACATTACAAGTTGGGGAAGAAGTTACAAGGAATGCAGATACCCAAATGAGGGAAGGACCGGACGGAGAATTTGTGTTTGTGGCAGTGCCAAGAAAAGATTTTGGACTTTCGATTTCGATTTAAGATTTTTATTTCACGGACTATTATGATGTATTGTGATTGATTGTTAGGATGTTTGCTTTACGTCCAGCGAGCAGTATTTCAGCTATTTTAGAGTCGGGAACAAGTTAACAAACAATACATCAATTGAAATAGGGGTGGGATGGGACACAGAAAACACAATTTTGACTACCACTGGAAAAGTACGGAGTATTGGGTAGGGTCGGAGAATTTAGCCTTTTTTAGCGGCTACAATGAGCCTACCCTTTTTCGAAATCTACAAAAGGGATCTTTATCGTGCAATTAGCGTGGCACTTTTCAAAAGTTTGCCCACTATGGTCCGCGGCCAGGCTTTCCCTATTATGACCTGACAACCAGCCAACGAGCCGGTCTCCCCTATCCGCCACCAGGGGACGCGCTGGACTGCTCTGTGGTTGGAGTACAGGGAACCGTCCTAGTGATGTATTTTAAAACTTAGGGCTCTATAGGAGGCAATTAAATTTCTTTGAAGCATCAACCGCCAAGAACGCATATATAGAAGCTCCTTGGGTGGTTTTAAATGATCCCAGATTTATAGCACTTGGAAATGTGGAACCTCCCGTGAGAACTCATCAGGTTGTTTTTGCCCAACTAGATCTCATTAAACAACACAACCCGATCATGGTGCTCAAAGAAGGTGAATACACATTATAAGTTGGGGAAGAAGGGATGTAGATATCTAAATGAGGGAAGGACCGGACGAAGAATTTGTGCTTGTGGCAGTGCCAAGAAAAGACTTTAGACTTTCGATTTCGATTCAAGATTTTTATTTCACGGACTATGTTCTTTTTGCATTATTAATGATGTAATGAAGTTATAATGTATTTTGATTGATTGATTGGATGTCTGATTTTCGTCCAGCGAGCAGTATTTCAGCTTTATTCAGGACGGGAACAAGTTAACAAACAATAATCAATTGAAAAAGAGGTGGGATGGGACACAGCAAAAATAAAATTTTGACTGTCATTGGAAAAGTACGGAGTATTGGGTAGCGTCGATGAATTTTGCCTTTTGTAGCAGCTACAATGAGTCTACTCTTTTTCGAAATCTACAAAATGGATCTTTATAGTGTAATGAGCGTGGCACTCTCCAAACAAGATACCCACTACGGTCCGCGGTCAGGCTTTCCGTATTATGACCTGACAACCCCCCAACGAGAGGGTCTCCCCTATCCACCACCCAGAGACGCGCTGGGCTGCTCTGTGGGTCGTGCACAACGAACCGCCCCAGTGATGTATTTTAAAACCCAGGGCTCACTGAAGGCAATACAATTTCTTTGAAGCATCAACAGCCAAGAACGCATATACCGAAGCTCCTTGGGTTGTTATAAATGATCCCAGATTTATAGCGCCTGGAAATGTGGAACCTCCCGCAAGAACTCATCAGGTTGTTTCTGACCAGCTGGATCTCGTCAAAGCACACCCAAGTATGATGCTCAAAGAAGGTGAATACACTTTACAGGTTGGAGAAGAAGTTACAAGGGATGTAGATATCCAAATTTGAAAAGGACCGGACGGAGAATTTGTGTTTGTGGCCGTGCCCAGAAAAGACTTCGGACTTTTGATTTCTATTTAAGATTTTTATTTCACGGACTATGTTCTTTTTGCATTATTAATGATGTAATGGATTTATTATGTATTTTGATTGAATGATTAATTGTTTGCTTTTCGTCCAGCAAGCAGTATTTCAACTATTTTCAGGTCGGGAACAAGTTAACAATCGATACATCAATTGAAAAAGGGGTGGGATGGGACACAGGAAACACAATTTTGACTGCCACTGGAAAAGTACGGAGTATTGGGTAGGGTCGGAGAATATAGCCTTCTGTAGCGGCTACAATGAGCCTACTATTTTTCGAAATGTACAAAAGGGATCTTTATCGTGAAATAAGCGTGGCACTCTCCAAACACTTACCCACTATGGTCCGCGGCCAGGCTTTCCGCATTATGACCTGACAACCCACTAACGAGGGTCTCCCCTATCCGCTACCCGGGGACGCGCTGGGCTGCTCTGTGGGTCGAGCACTGGGAAAGTGATGTATTTTGAAACCAATTATAAATAATTGGTTTTAAGGTGGGGGAATTTACGGTAATTATTTTCACTTCGGTGAAATATTTTATAATAAAATATGTTATGATTAACGGAGTGATTTTAGAACCATTATTTCTGTAAAGAGAAACTCTACCCTTCATGAAGTCCATGCCGTCCCACATTAACTGTTACCCTGTTTAATTAGGGAAAACCTAGTCGTCAGTGTTCCTAGTTTTTCCAAACTTACAGGTGTTTCTTTATTTTGAAAGGCGAGTCCTGAGCAGTGAATATTATCTAAACCGAGACATAACATGTTTGTCTCACAAAAATGTATTGACCGTTCTTTGATTTCAACCTTTTCTATTCGACTCCCAATCAAAATAAATTGCTGCTTAAATTATATATAAAAGGCTTTGATTTCAATCGAAAAAGCGTTTTTTTCCTTAAGAGCCAGTCTGTTTAGACCGTTTAGGTAGGTGAAGTATACTGTGTTAACATACAGTATGCAGAATTCTAGATGTAAGGGGATAATTCTCATTTTGATTTTCCGGTTCACTGCTCTGCTTCACTGGTTAGGATTTTTTTTTTTTTTTGGGGGGGGGTGTGATTTTTGTCCAAATTAAAAAAAAATGTCCCAATAAATCGAGCTAATTAAAGTTATCTAAAATGTAGGATTTCTGTGGATAGGATATATTATTGCTTAAATGTAGGAATTTTTTTAACCGTCACATTTTTACCTCTATGTAAATAGGGCTAATTCGTTACAATTGTTACAACTAGATGTTATTATGTAATTTTTTTTGTAAAATAAAATATGTATATTTGCCACGTCTTCTCCATTTAAGTTAGTAGAGACACAGGTTTATGAACGAACTCAACTCGAATTACAAGTAAAAAGGAGAACTTCAGTCTTAAGCAAGTTAATTCCACGGCTTGGAATACAATAGTTGAGGTTTGTTAAGCTTCCTTCCAGGCATTCCAATCAATTCAGTTGCATGTGGTGAAATTAGGCACTTCCATGTTAATGGGTGATTGTTCAGACCCGATCTCTTGTCCGAGGCATCTCGGGGGTGTTCCAGAGACCAACTATTGGTGGAGTGAAGAAGGCCGAGAGACACGAGAGGTTTCCCGCCACCACAAGAAGCTAAGACGTAATGAGCAGACAGACAGACAGACGCCATTGCTGGTAGCAGTCAGACCATCATATCGATCAGGTAACATTGCACTGACACATTGCCCCAAGGTGAACCATGTAACCCCCACCTATCGAAGGGAAATTACACAATATTTCGGGACAATTTGGGTGGAAATCGAAGCGATTTAGGGCTTGATTCCCATTTTGAAGCGGGCAGGTCAGGGTGCCCTGTTGGGGACTTTTTTTGGGAAAAGCAGGGGCTTGGAACTTTTCGGGAAAGTTTTATCAGTTAAACTTTCATTTTCATATGTAATAGGAGTTCCGTGACAACTGCATTGTAGGTTGATATAAATGATTTCGATTATGAGCAGTTATTGTTATTCCCAGGCGTGGGAAAGGCCACTGCTCAACATTTGTTAAAATTACAGGACAATAATATTTGTATCACTAAAGAAATAGTTTGTAGAATTCCATACTTCAGGCCCAGCCCTGAGTTTTTTTAATCTGTGATATGGCCAGATCGTGTTGATTTAACACAGGTTGATAGGGACTGTGCTGATCTGTATAACACGTTGGAAAAAGCTGAGCGCGATTGCGCTGATGCATTGCTAGCTTTACACAGGCAACCTGGTGGAACCACCGACAATGTCATTAAACAGGAAATTCTAACAGACCATTCGTACAAAATACACTTCCAAGACTATTACCATGATAAAGTTGAACAACCATACACATCCACACCACTTGTTGGTAGACCGAACCAACAGTATGGCACACTTGATGATCAACCAAGTCGTCAACTTGAACATCTTCAACAACACAAAACTGTTGACCAATCATGTCAACAAACATTCCAACAGCACTTATTTGCTGAACAACCATACCAGAAACTTGATTGATTGATTGATTAATGGTGTTTAACGCCCGAGCAGCAATATTTCAGCTATATTCAGGCGATGAACATGAAATGGATGATAAAATGAACATGAAATGATGATGAATGAAAATGGGAAGGGACACAAGGAAAAATAGGGGTAACGGATTTTAGATTGCCACTGGCAAATGGGAGGATGGATAGGGTCGGGCAATTTAGCCCCCTGTAGCGGGATCGAAATCCCTACTCATATCGAATACTACAGCAGCGTTCTTTAACGTGCGAGGAACGTGACATTTTTCCCAACACGGTGCACTAATATGGTTTGCGGTCAGGTTTTCCGTATTATGGCCTGACAACCCCAGCTTGCCAGGGGTACCCCATTCAACCACCTGGAGCACACATCACAGTCGGTCTTTAGGCAAACCGACCTGACACGCCGGTCAGGGTACTGGGCGCTATTTAGTCGCCTTTTACGACAAGCTAGCGCGACTGCGGTCTATTCTTTTAGCCACCCGGATCCCGCACGGGGCCCAGAAACTTGAACCATGGCAACAACAACAAATACTTGTTGACCGACCAAGTCAACCTCAACAAGTTCAACAGGAACAACGACTAGTTGACAAAGTCAAATCCAACAAACGTTCCAACCCGTACTTGGTGACCGACCAAGTCGTGAACTTGAACTTCAACAACATACCATGGTTGACCGTAAAAGTCAACAACCATTTCAACATTACTTATTTGTTGACCGAACAAGTCAACAACCACAACATAACATAATTGTTGATAGACCACATCAACAAGTCAACTACCGACCTACCGAGTCAACAACAGCAACTATATACGTTTGTTGAACGACCATTTCAACAACCACATCAACAAGTCAACTACCGACCTACCGAGTCAACAACAGCAACCATATACGTTTGTTGAACGACCATTTCAACAACCACTTCAACATGTCTCTAGTGACCAACCAGGACGTCAACAACTACTTCAACATACACTTGATGACCAATCAAGTCAACCACTTGAATTCCCACAGTACACTTCATCTGTTAACCAACAGAATCACCATCAACAACATTTAATGGTTGACCGACAACATCAACAACCACTTCAACATACACTTGTTGGCCAATCAAGCCAACAACTTGGATTACAAAAACCTGTTGCCGTTGACCAACAACGACAACAACCTTATGTTGACAGATCAAGTCAAAAACAAGTTGAACACCATCAACAAACTATATACCAAGGCCCTCAACGTCAACAATTTCAACATTCACAACCACATATGTTGCACGACAGACCAAGTCAACACACACAACAACAGCAGTCAACTGGTGAACAACACTACCCATCAATGGAACAATATGTACACCGTGAACATCTTTATCATGAGAGACAACAACTACAGGGTCAGTACAAGGAATTGGAATATGAATATATGCAACTACAACAAAAAGTTGCAGAGTTACAACTGAACACCAACAATTTAACAAACCGACTGAGGCGACTAATCAGGGCAACACAGCGCCCAGACTACATCTTGACACACCAGACGACTCGGACACCGAGTATTATACACCACCAACGTCAAGGACTCACCAACTGCCATTTCATTCAGCACAATGCAGGAATGAACCGAATATCCAATCGTCGGCGTTGAGTCAGTCAACCAGACTTACAGATGCTGGCAGCCTAGCACCATTGGTGTATGAAACATGTACACCATCTAATGCAGATAACAGGCAAGAAAGGCCTACTAGACAGGATTTACTGCCACGTAGAAGGTTGCAAGCTAGAAAGCAGTCCAGTTCATCGTCTGAACGATCGGAAATACAGATTCCAGTAGCCCGTAACTGTAATCAGGGAAAAAATTGACAAATTCAACCTCAGCAAAGGTCAATTCAGACACCTAGAGATTTGAAGTTCACAGGCAAAAACAAATCTGCTTGGATATCTTTCTTCAGGAAGTTTAGTGAGTTTGTTACAACTAACGGACTGACAGAGCAGCAGAAACGAAGTCAACTCTGTTGGTGTTTGCAAGACGAGGCTAGCGATTATTACACCTTGTTGCTGGACCAAGATCCAAACATCTCATTTAGCCGTATCATACGGAAGATCGAAAAACGATTTGGTTACCAGGACTTACCCCAAACCTTGAGGGCAGAATTTAACAATAGTGCCCAGCAAAAAGGGGAAAGTATAGATGAATGGGCAGACCGCCTACAGTTGTTAGCTATCAGAGCGTTTGAAGGCGTCCCAGAAGATTTTGTCAACCAAAACGTAATAGACCGCTTCTGTCAAGGATGTTCAGACAAACAGGCAGCGAAACATGCCTGTCACTCAAGACCAGAAACACTGGATGAAGCTCTGGATATAATTAAATACTTCCAGGAAACCAGTAAAGCTGTAGACTCCACTCCAAGTGAAACACCAGTCAATCTCAATGACTTGACCATTACGGATAAGGAGCCCGTTACAATTCAGGCATATAGAAGAAAACAAGACAGTACTGCTGAACAAATTTCATCACTCCAAGAACAAGTGAAATCTGTGGTTTCTAGTTTAGCCAAGATAACAAATACCTTTGTTGGCAACATAGGTGCACTGTCAAATAATATGACAGCTATTACTGAAGAGCTGAAGCAGCTTAAACATCAAAAAGCTGACACAAAATAATCGACCATCTATACACAGAAGTCAATCCCCGAAATGGACACCAAAAGCGAATAGGAAATTCGAAAATGTACAACAGCAACAGGACTCGTACAAGCCTAATAGAGGAGACAAACAAGATCAACAGGCAGTCTGTTACAATTGTAACCGGCCAGGGCACTACCGTCGAAATTGCCCAGAACTAAAGGGCTCACCACCACCACAGAGAAAGAGAGTTAACTTCAGTAATGAGAAACAAAGGTACCCTACCAGACAGGGCAATAGACAAGATTACTACAAAAATCCAGAGTCTAGCGATGGAACCCTGGGAGTAGGTAAACTGGGAACATCAACGATGCTAAGGGTCCCAGTGACAGTACATGGGTATCCAGTGATAGCAGTTCTGGATACAGCTGCAGAAGTAACAGTTATATCAGACGAGATATACAACAGTTTTAAGAACAAACCCAAACTCATTAGTGATGTTATCATGCATAATGCAGGGAGAGGATTTGAAATGCGTGCTAAACGAACCATCCCTGTTGAACTAGGAATTGGACCACGTAGCTGGCGTGAAACGCTACATGTAGCACCAATTGACGACGATATGTTGTTAGGTCTCGATTTCTTGAAGAAACACAATGCTATAGTGGACATCAGAAAGGATATATTATTTATGCATGGGGATACCATACCATTGCATTATGGGAAAAGAGAAACCATGGAAATGTCGCAACCCAGGATATGTAGGGTGACAGTGGACAGACGTACTGTCATACCCCCACACTCAGCAGTGCGACTAAGTTGTACATCAGACCAGATCAACAAAGAATATGTGGTTGAAACAATAGAACAGGAGCACCTGTTAGGAGCTAGAACAGTGTGCAATCCAGGTAATCAACCGGAACTGTGTCTCATTAATGTCACTGAGGACAATATCATCCTTAAAAAGGGACAGCATATAACAAATGCTGAAGAAATTTCAATTATTACTCTACCCCCCCCCCCCCCCCGTGGTGGGCCAGGTGAGCACTATACAACACAAGGACAAATCTAATGTCAAGTTACAGGAATATTTACAACCGTTATTTGAGAAATCAACTGAAGAGTTGACAGAAGGACAGAAAGTCAAATTGAAACAACTGCTATATGACTATAGAGATGTGTTTGCGAAGGATGACTATGATCTCGGGAATTTTACAGAGATTGAGCACGAAATTGACACAGGCAAAGCAAGACCTGTTAAGCAGAGAATGCGTCGTACTCCATCATGCTTTGTGGACGAGGAGGAGCAGCATCTCAAGAAAATGCTAGATGCTGGAGTTATACAACCCTCTACATCGGAATGGGCGTCCGCCCCGGTATTAATCCGGAAACGGGATGGCGGTGTGAGATGGTGCCTAGATTATAGGGCTTTGAATGCAGTCACAGTAAAGGATGTGTACCCATTGCCGCTTATAGAGGAATGTTTGGATACACTTGCGGAAAACAAGTGGTACTCGAAACTTGATGCCAACAGCGCATACTGGCAAATCAGCATCAAACCAGAAGACCGCAGGAAGACAGCATTCGTCACAAAGTACGGACTATTTTAATGTGTGAAAATGAGCTTCGGACTATGCAATGCCCCAAGTACTTATGCCCGAGTCATGAACTTAGTTTTAAGGGGGCTCACATGGAAAACAGTGTTAGCATTCCTAGATGAAATCCTAGTCTTAGGATCAGACTTTGATGATCACTTAGAAAACTTGAAACAAGTGTTCAAACGTTTCAGGAAATATGAACTTAAACTGAAACCCTGGAAATGTGAATTATTCAAGACTTCATTGGAATTTTTAGGACGAAAAATCACCAGCAATGGTATTCAGATAGGTCAACAGCACATCGCAGTTTCATGAAGGATTATTCAAAAATTGCAGGACCATTGCATGACATCACCGGAAAACAATAGTTTAAATGGACTGAGAGTCAACAAAACTCATTTGACCAAATTGAGTTGAAATTGACTTCAGCGCCAGTCTTGGCATTACCATCGAAACATGACAATTTCATCCTGGATACGGATGCCTCCGACAAGGCTATCGGAGCGAAACTTATCCAAGTGCAGAATGGAAGGGAAAGGGTCATAGCTTATGGAAGCTTTGCATTGACCCCAGAGCAACGTCGTTATTGCACGACTAGGAAAGAATTACTAGCGGTAATCAGGTTCACCAGGCAGTTTAGACATTATCTGCTTGGCAGGAATTTCACGGTCAGAACGGACCATAGCAGTTTGACCTGGTTATTAGGTTTCAAAGAACCGCAAGGTCAACTGGCAAGGTGGATGGAAGAACTCAGCCAGTATGACATGAACATCAAGCACCGTCCAGGTAGACTCCACGGAAATGCGGATGGACTTTCACGGATAGGAGAGAGTGAGGTACCATGCCCAGGTTTCCAGGCAGAACTGGAGTTATCGGAGGTTGTACAAAGTGTGAGAAAGCACACCGTACCTGGGACAAATTTATGTATGAAGTTGATGAGGCAGTATCCCTGACAAGAAACAAGAAATGCAGGGATAAGCCCATTCAGGACATTGCTGTGGCAATGATAACATTATTCAGTGTTGATGAACAATCAAGCACACCGTTGAAAAGTGACACTACACAGGAACGTACTGTGGACAATATATTATTCACTACAAGCATGGACATATGCTCTGGTACCCGACCAGTGATATTGACAGAGAGTGACAATTATTGTACAGTGACAGCCGTGTCACAGGAAGGAGGATTGTTAATAAGTGGATTCACAAGTGAAGAAATAAAACAAACTCAGTCTGAGGACCCGGATTTGACAATTATTCTAAACTGGTTACGAGACAGCAAAGAACCAGCAGGAAATATCTTATTCTTAGCATCACCAGCAGCTGAAAACTACTATATAAACAGGTCAATGTTCTACTTGGATGACCAGGGGATATTAAGAAACATTCCCAAGAAGGAGGGAGCAGGAACTAGGTTAGTTGTCCCTGCTAGCCTGAGGGAGGAAGTACTAACTCAAAGACAAATACCATTGGTACAACATGTCAAAGGAAATTAGAAACTGTGTAGTAACATGCGACATATGCAGCAAGAATAAGAAACCAAATAGACATGCTAAGTGTAAAATGACACCGTATCATGCGGGTGCACCGATGGAACGTGTACACTTAGATTTCATGGGACCGTTCCCAAAGACTAAGAAGGGGAACGAATACATTCTTATGATGGTAGACCAATTCACAAAATGGACAGAGTGCATTCCGTTACCGTCCCAGACAACGGAAGTAACGGTAAGAGCAGCCATTAATGAATTTTTCACCCGGTTTGGGTATCCATTCCAGATCTTCACAGATCAAGGGCGAAACTTTGAAAGCACACAATTTAAATCAGTGTGTGAACTCCTTAGAATACACAAGGCTAGGACAACGCCTTACAGACTATCGGCGAATGGTCAGTTTGAAAGGAAAAACAGAGTCCTCATGGACGCCGTTCGATGTTTTGTGGACGGTTCCCAGGACAATTGGGACGAGCACATTGCTCAGTTAGCAGGAGCTTTACGTTCATCTGTGAACAGAAACACTGGATTTACCCCTAACAGGCTCATGTTAGGCAGGGAAACAAATCAACCAGCAGAACTTATGTTCTCACATGGAGCAGAGAAATTGTACACAGTAAGTGATGAGTATATAGCAAGCTTGGAAACTGCTATTCGCAAATCTCACGAGATTGCCAGGAATACACTGAATACGACTCAGAATAAGATGAAACGAGATTATGACATTAAAATCTTGGAACACCAATATAAGATTGGAGATCTAGTATACGTGCTAGACACAGCACAAGTAGTAGGGAAGAATAAAAAACTTAGTAGTCCGTGGAAAGGACCGGGGATAGTCGTACAAGTGATTACACCATACGTTTACAAGATTAAGTTGCAGAAAGCTGTGTTCAACACAAATCACGATAGACTTAATGCATGCAGGGACAGAAAAATCCCAGCATGGCTGGAGAAAGCACAAAAGCGACTCCTCCAAGGAGAAAACATTTTAACAGAGGAGAATTCTCACACTAAGAAGGACAAAAAGTACTATATTTGTAGAGGTCCGGACACTGGAGAAACAATGATACAGTGTGACACTTGTAAGGAGTGGTACCATTTAACATGTGTGAACTTGTCGGCATTGGAGGCCGAGGAATTGGACACATATAAGTGTCCCAACTCTCAAGTAGTCCGGAGGAGGACCTCCCCTCGAGGAAAGAGGGGGGAGACAGGAGAACAAGTTCAGCAGTGTTAGGGACTCGGTGGTCGGGGCGTGGCGCCACCACTGAGGGGTAAGTCAGTTGTCACGGACAGTTTTTTTATTGTTTAAAGGTTTCTAATGGTCTCCTTTTATGTTGCAGGATGTATAGATGCAGAGGAGGTGTTGTTAGGAATACGCTGTTCATGGGCATGGACCAAGGGGAGGAGTTGGGAGAGGGAGAGGGGTGACAGTCTCCCCTCCCTCACCCAGGAGCAGAACAGTGTCGACCCAGACTGAGGGGGAGGGATGTATAGAAAAGTCCACCCAGACAGTTGGGCTGTCGGCCGACAGACCCAAGGAGGTGGCCACACAGACCGAGTGTGAGAACCAGGACTATGAGGAGGTGGTTCTGGGCATCGTGCCAGATGAGGCCCCAGTACAGACTGGGAGGCAGGAGAAGCCGCCCCCAGATGAGGTCCCCCGCGCAGACGGGAAGGCAGGGGAAGTCAGCCACCTACCAACTAGGGCAGGTGGTGGTCAAGAGCCCTGCCCCGGCGTTGCAGTTTGCACCCAGACAGAAGGGGTATAAGGACCATGACAGCTCTCCCTGCACAATTCCATGGTGTAAGATTCGCACCAGGGGGTTGCGTCGGCACGTGGTGTGCGAACACCTGCCCGGTCTGCTGACCGATAAGCAGAGTGGGGCTCAGCTGGGGTCCCGAAAGTTCCAGCGGGAGATCGGCTGCATTCTCCAGTATATTGCACAGCTTTTCTGTGGAGACGGTGCCGTGGTTGCGGACCTCGAGGAGCTGGTAAATGAGCATGGGCACATCCCAGAGGCCTCATAGATACCGAAGGAAGATGTGCCCCAGCTGAAGGCCCTGTGCAGGGAGATGGGATGGAAGGTGCCAGGGTACTTCTCCCTGCACCCAATCACCTGCGAAGCCACCCTCGCATACCGGGGGGTGCAGATGGTCCTTTCCCGCATGCCTGCGGAGAAGAGTGAGGTAGTGAAGAACTGGCCCGCCCCATGGGTTCGAGGAACTGCAGGGAACAGCCTCAAGACAACCTACCCAGCTAGAATGCGGGATTTTTTCCACCGTTGGCCGTCACCAGCAGGATGGATGTATATATGTTCAACTCCAGGGAGGAGCGTCCTGCTGTGTGTCCCATCCTCAGATGGGTTTTTACATGAACTTTTTGTATATAGTAGAGTAGAGAATTAGAAATTAGGAGAAGGGTAATGAATTGGTTCCATGTGATTTTCGTGAAAATGAATTTATTAGTCTTGGTTCTTGTGGTGTTTTCGCAGTGTCGTTGTGCCAGAGTATTGGACATGTTTTCTGTTCTTGTGGCGAGGAGTTGGTTGGTGTCGGCTGTTGGGTAGTGAGGAAGGAGATGGCCTCAGTGTATTTTACATATTATGTGAAGTGAAGGTTCGCCTAGTTAAGTCCCATGGCTACGGGGAGTAGTGGGCTAGGTGTTCTCAGTTGAACGAGGGGGTGTGGTGAAATTAGGCACTTCCCTGTTAATGGGTGATTGTTCAGACCCGATCTCTTGTCCGGGGCATCTCGGGGTGTTCCAGAGACCAACCATTGGTGGAGTGAAGAAGGCCGAGAGACACGAGAGGTTTCCCGCAACCACAAGAAGCTGTGACGTAATGAGCAGACAGACAGACGCCATTGCTGCGAGCAGTCAGACCATCATATCGATCATGTAACATTGCACTGACACATTGCCCTAGGGTGAACCCTGTAACCCCCACCTACCGCAGGGAAATTACACAATAGGCACTTGGGCATACACGTGTTGGACTCCCGCTAAAATCTCTTTGCCAGTTAGGAACATAAAAACACAGAAAGCCGATTTCCGGTAAAAACATAGCTGAAAGCCCCTCCTGTTACACAACGAAGCATGTTTATTTTAATACAACTCACAAAATAATTTTGAATGAGTACCACTCATCTATTAAAGTTTACAATTACATTGAACAACTAAAATATTTCTTTGTAGCTTAATGTACACTAAACAACTAAAATAATTGATTAGGTTACAGAGACGCGCAATTAATAAGTAAGTAAGTAAGTAAATCTTTTATTACCAATTTTGGACCCATTGTTGGGTATGACAGTTTTCATAAAAGATAGTACATTTACATGCAAGACAAAAGTTATAAAATCAAACAGACAAAGATATATGTGTGTGCACACAAAATATGACTAGATAATCAAATAAAAGAGTAAACAAAATACAACTTTACAATAGGCATTGAAAAGAGGGAGAGATCCAAAAATAGTCATTAGAATAGATTGTATTTACATAATATACTGATTCAATAACATTGTATAATGTCTATAATTTTTTTGTCAACAATTCCCAGTTATTATTTATATAACACAAACACAGAAAAAAAACTTAATGTACTGCTATAACACTAGAATGTTTATGCTTTAGTAACAGATGGTCAATTCAAAGTCTTGCGGAGCATAAAGCATTTGTAAATATAGCTTGCAAAATCACTGATTATTTGACTATTTTCGTTTGACATTAGCCAGATAAATTTGTCTTTGTTCTGTAGATTATGAAAGTTGGGATATTTATTTTCAATTACTTTTAAAAATTGTTTTCGTTCTTCCGCATATAATGAACATTCAAGTGCAAAATGAATTTCGTTTTCTATATCATCTGATTTGCAAATTTTACATTTTCTGTTTTCTAACGGAATTTTTTTGTATCTTCCTACTTCTATAGCAAGCTGATGTGAACTTATTCTAAAATTTGTAAAACATTTTAATATATCAGGCTTTTTGATTGCCGAGAAGTACTTTTCTCTACATAGTCTGGTTTTGAATAGACCATATGTTCTAAGCTTACCAGTTTGGTTATTGGCACAATCAGCGATTGAATTTGACCATGTGATTTTGAATCTTTAAATGAGTTTTTCACGTGTTTTTGCTACAATATTTTGAGTTTTGATTAAATGCAAAGGCAAATTTAGATGTTTAAGTACAAAATAGATACTTGACAGCCAACTTGGTTTATTATATTGAAAAAAGATTTTCATTTTCTTTAAAAGCATTTGACAAAAGTGAGTCTTCAGGTGTTTCTTCTAGTCGCTGAAGGTATTTAATACTATTGCATATAACATCAATGTACAATGGATATCTACCAACTTCTCCTAATATTGCATTATTTGATGACCTTTTATGTGATCCACACATATATTTAAGGGATTTGATATGTAGCTTATCACAATAAAGATTATTTAATGAATTTTCAAGCATATACTCTTCTTTTTTAGTTTTCACAGTGTTTATAGTACCCCATATTTCACACCCATATAGAACTACAGGTTTTACCATATGATCAAACAGATGTAGTAAGGTGTTCATATTTGGTTTTGTATCACCAAAACTTTTACTTAGCTTGAAAAATGCTTTTAAGCCCCTTTTATATAAATCATTCTGACAGTTAATGAAAGATCCAGATGCACTGAAGATGATTCCAAGATATTTATATGACATGGTGTGATCAATCTCTAATCCCTTATACTTGAACACGGTATTTGAGAGTTTAGGATTTCTATAAAATATCATGACTTTAGTTTTCTTAAGGTTAACTGTTAGACAATATTTCTCACAAAATGTTGATAATTTATTCAGACAATTTTGAAGACCATTCGCAGTGGACGATAAAAGTACTAGATCATCAGCATAAAGTAAGCAATTAAGATTAGTTTTCCCTAATGTAACTGGGTCATCTGTTTGATCAAACATAGTTGGTAATTCATCTATAAGTATCTTGAATAGATTAGGGCTTAAATTATCACCCTGTCGCACACCAAGTTCAGGTTCCAATGCCTCAGTGAGTTTATTCCCTAGCCTTATAGATAGTTTGTTAGACAAGTACATATTTTTAATAACATTATAGAAAGGACCCCGTATACCAATTTGACAAAGCCTATATAGCATGGCAGAGTGAATTACTGTATCAAAAGCCTTTGATAGGTCAACAAAGCAGGTATAAAGTTTAGCTTTTGATGAAATAAATTTCTGTATTATGGTTCTTAGAACAAACATATGGTCCGCAGTACGCGATTTTGGTTGAAATCCTATTTGGGTTTCATTTATTACTTTGTTTTCATCCAGGTAGGTCTGTAGGCGATCATTTAGTATAGCATTGAAGACTTTAGACAGACATGGCATAATAGCTATTCCTCTATAATTCGAAGGATCATTGGGATCTTCAGATTTATAAATTGGTTTTATATATGCCACTTTCCACTGTTCAGGGTATTTTCCAGAGATTAATATTAAATTAAAGAGTTTCAACATACATGGCATTAGATGTACCATACCAATCTTAATCATTTCATTTTTAATACCATCAAGACCAGCTGACTTATTGTTTTTTAGTTTTTTAATAGATGAGATTACTTCGTCCTCAGTTATTTTATAATCTAGTTTACAAAATGTTTTTTCCCTTTCAGCTTCCTTTAACACAAAATTGAATTCATTGTTCTTTTCTCGGTTGTTATTATTAATGCTGAACAGTTTTGAGAAATGCTGAACCCATCTGTCACTAGGTATTTTCCCAGATGGGTCATTGTCTTTATTTTCTTCTTTAAGATCTTTTATTAAAGCCCAGTAGGCATTTGGGTCTTTATCAAATAAGTTTTCTAATTTATTTATTATATTTGATTTAAATTCTCTGTATTTTTGTTTACAGCATCGACTATAACTTTTGCGAAATTTATAGAAGGACCCACGAATAATAGGGTCATTTGGATATTTAGAGTAAAGGTTACTCTTTCTAAATAATTCTGATTTCATTTTTTCCAAGTCTTTATCAAAAAAGTTTTTATTTTTATTTTTATTTTTCATGTTTGTTTTAGGGTGAAACTTTTTCTTTAAAGATCTTTCACAAGCTTCATGCATTATATTATTAAAATTTGACAATGCGTTGTCTGTGACTGAAGGTTCTAACACATTAAAGGTCTCGGACATAAAAGTATTTATAGTTTCTTTAACCTTATTATCATAAAATGCACACCCGAAAAGGGCTGGTGAATCCTTATTCCAAAAATAGGACGGTGGTATGTCAGAGCAATTTTGTGGAGTCTTATCTTCTAAAAAGCTTGCAACAATTTGACATGTAATTTTTGCATGATCTGATAGTACAGGTATGTGATCATGAACCTTAAAGTATAGCACATTTGTATATAATTTATTGGATAGTAAAAAATAATCAACTACACTGTTTCCATTGTATTGAAAACATGTATATTTTCCAGATAGATCTCCTAATATTCTACCATTTAGCATGTGTAAGTTAAATGATGTACATATATCAATTAGATCTCTCCCCCTTTGATTACAAATACTATCACAACTTTAAATTATAATCAATATTATCGCGTGGTGTTGGTATGTACTTATCGGGCTCAGTGTTTTCTGTCTGTGATCCAGTTCTAGCATTCATATCACCGCAGACTAAAATATCCCCTAAGTTGCTAAAGTGGTCAATATCTTTTTCTAGCAAACTCAAAATATCAAGATTTTTCCTAACTATGTATGAGGAATTTTCGGGTGCAATGTATGAAAAGCAAATTAAAAGATCTTTTTCAAAACCAAAGAATGTTTTTGATAACTTAATCCATTGCACCTCACTGCAAGAATTTTTCAAAATAGTTACACCATTTTCTAGTTGTTTTCTAATAAGTAAGATCATACCCCCTGAAGTTGGATAGTTTGGTTCTTCTGGACGGATGATTGAGACAGACTTATATTCGCCCCCAAAATCAAAATGTTTTGTAGCAATATGTTTTGTTTCTTGAAGGCAAAATATATCAAAGTTTTTAATTTCTGATAGAAATGTATCATCTTTTGATTTATCAAAAAGAGTTGATTTAAGGCCATATATATTCCAACACCCAATTTTTATATAGCTTCGCATTTCAAAAGGGGTGTTTTTAAGATGTCTATAAAGTATTAATAACAAGTCTACAAAGTTTTATACAATTCTTCCTTTAAATTCGCTGAGAATTCAAAGGTTCCTTGCTTAGATAAGTGTAACTCGTCCTCTAGAACGCCTCTGAGAGGGACGCCACGATAAAACAGGTTGCTGTTGTCGCAAAATACTATGGAACCGTCATTCTTATACTCATTTTGCATCTCCATGTTCAGTGTGTTTATTTTCAAATTGAAGCCTTTTTTCTTCCTATACTAAATGTTACACCCCCAATGCGCTCAGCGTTTTGCTTGCATTTTTTTATTATTCCATACTGTACCTTTATAGTGCTAAAATCCGATTTGAAAAAAGTCTACACGATAGCACGTCCATATTTTATATTATGCCTTTGTGGTTGAAATATCCGAAATCGTCCTTGACATTTGCTACGGGAATTTTACATAGGAAGTCAACCATTTGAGTTTCTAAAGGGACCTAGCGTTGTTTTCAAAAGATCGTCTGCTTTCGTAACGTTCAATGGTATTCGGACAAACCGCGAGACTTTTCCCGCCTTAACTGCAGACGACATGACCCGAAGGATTTCGAATAGATAACAATTGACTCTTCCAAACATACACTTCCGTGGTAATTTAGGTCAAACTTTACTATAGAAAAGTGCTTTATCAAAGTAAAAAAATCTGCCGCATTTCAAACCGCCGACTATCAGTTGGATATAATTGTTGTTGTCAGTTTACACATTCTGTAATCTACAAAAGGAGCATAAGCTGGACCAAACGCGGTAAGCAGTTTTTATTTGTCAGCCAAAAAACCGCTATATTGCCGCTTCGAAACTTACTATAGGTAATCCAAGCGAGATGATAATTTTAGGATTTGGGAATTTCTCCTTTGTAACTTTGAGTAGCCGGCGGCTTTTTTCGATTATGTCACTATTGGAAAGTTTCTCGTTATCGTTACAAAGTAAGTGATAGATCACGACGTCTGGTACCATGTCTCCATTATATGATTGAATGTAAGATATAGCTTCATCATGAGTGTATTTGATTTCCTTGCGCACATAGAATTTTCCTCCTGCTACATATTTCGTGCTCACAAATCTTGTATTTGATGTTCCTATAAGAAGCACTTGTTTTCGTTGAGTTGATTTCATATTTTTAACACTTGAACGTTTTTGTTGTTGCGGTTTTTGTTGCGTTAAAACATCTTTCTGAGCTTGCTCTTTTTGTTGTCTTTTTACTGTTGTAACATCTGTCAATTTATGTGGTGTTTGTTTTGTTTCTTTGGAGATCATCTTTAAAACATCTTTCTGAGCTTGCTCTTTTTGTTGTCTTTTTACTGTTGTAACATCTGTCAATTTATGTGGTGTTTGTTTTGTTTCTTTGGAGATGGTTGTTTCCATGTCACTTTTGCGTTTTTCAATAACAGGCTGAGTAGAAAGGTCTATGTTTTGAGCTTTTGGTGTTGAGTATAGACTATTGTCAAAGTTTAAAAGAGTGTCGTCTATTCGGCTATTATGTAGTTTTTCAGCAAGTAATTTATCATGAACACCAGCTATTTCAATATTTAGATTCTTTATTCGTACCTCTTGACTAGATATCGCTTCGTTTTTTGTTTGAATAATTACATTTAATGAGTCAATTTCACTACTCATACTTCTTATTCGCTTTGATGACGTTTCCAGTTGGCTGTCCAAAAGAATAATTCTATTTTCTAGTTTTGATTTGTTCAGCTCATGTTCTAAACTCCTGTCACTAATGTTTTTCTTTAGCTCTTTATTTTCAATTCGTGCTGAGCTGAGCTCCGATTCAAAGTTTTTACATTTCTTTTCAGTGGTCTCAATACTTTTGCGTAGTGTTGTATTGACTTGTAGTTGTGTTGTTTCTGATTCGCTATGTTTTATATTTTGTTTTTCTTTCTCTCTCATTGTGTTTGCCAACTTGTCTTTATCTTTAGTCAAGGAATCTATTGTAGCTTCAAGAACATGTTGTTTTTTGATATCACCATGAAGTTTGTCACCATATCTATTATTTTAACCAGGGCTGATTCTACTGAAGTGATTCGTTGCATTATTTGCAGTTTGTCCTCTAAATTACCGTTGCAAGTGGTCTGGGAGACCAAGCTCGAGTTGTTTATGTCATTTGATTTTTGCTTTGTTTCATTTTTCAACTTCGTATCATAACTTTCTACTTGTACGTCAACAATCTTGCTATTTGATGTATGTGTGTTGTTGTGTGATGTTGTTAAATACTCATCACTAGGAGGTTCTACTAAATGTATGTCAATGTATTTTACTACAGTTTCATCACACACTTTTGCAAATGTTTGTGTGTCCTTTGGTGGTGCTTTTTCTTGGTCCCCAGTTTCATTTGTATGTTTGTTATCATTGTGTGCATGTTCTTTTAAGTCAGAGTCATTTGGACAGTTCATGCCTAATGATTGATCACCTTGTGATTTTAACTCCAAAGATTTCACCAGAGATTCTAGTTCTTTAAGATAAGAATTCTTAAATTCAGAGCATAATGAGCCTTGAATGTTGACACTACCTGTGCCATAAAAGTTGAATTTAACTGATGAACTCTCTTTATAATTTACGTTTATTACACAACACTGCCTTGTCTGAGTCATATTTGTTTTTGTATGACCAAAATATTGCATCACTGCAGTCTTCCATAAATCAATACTTTTTGTCTTAAATGTTATGTTGTTTATTTTTCCGTCACATTGAATGTGTACTTTTGGGTCAATGTGCTCATTTGCCTCATGTAACATAGCGTGATTGTTTATTTCTTTGTCTATATCATCTCCCATTGTGCAATCCCGATATCTCGATGGGGGCGCGGTGACTCTGGTTGTTGTCATGTTTGTTTTGTTAAAATAAGTGATGTTTATACCAAATATTGCTTGTCATTTTAAACATTTATGTAAATAACACTTCAATTATCGTTATTTTATCTTAACGCAGCATCCCTAACAATGGCAAGTTAGTTTTTTAACTTCTGTAATTTGGCAGACTGGGCGCTGCCATGACACCGGAAGTCGGTTTTCAAGTTACTTTACTGCTATTAAAAGGGGGCATTAGGTGAATACAGCTGGCGAGACTGAATGGAACATTACAACTAAAACTTATACACAATGTATTCTGCTGTAATAAGGGCAAGTTGCTACACGTAGCAAAATGTCCCCCGCCGCTACAGTATCGATTAGCACAAGACCGAGAAGAGGTGCGAGAAAATAAAATGGAAATTTTTGTTTGGTCGGGACAAAATAATAAGCATTTAATATTGTGATCAGAATGGGCAAGCTTTAGTAGAGCGATTGATAAAGTAGCTTTCAATATTGCTAAAATGATCAGTCCCATAACTCCTAAAAACAATGACAAATCAAAATGATGATAGAGTATGCTCATTTACCCATCATAACAATTAATCCTACTAATTATCAAAGCAATCCGTCAAGAGATTTCAGTGGAGTTGTGTCCACTAAAGTGTGACGGACGGACACACAACATTACTATGTCACCCCGTCGTGTTGCGGCGGGGACAAAGACAAACAAATGTATAAGCTGAATCCAAATCTAATTAAAACACTACATTTGAAAACAATCAAAATTGTGTACCAAAAACAAGTGTTATACTCCACAGCCGCCAATGGAGAAGAGTTGGAGCATTCAGTGTTTTTCGATATTTAGTCAACACAGTTTTAATTTACATACACCGTTGTCTTGTATATTTAAATACCCATGCAAATAGTAGACCGCCTCAATCAGTTTCACTATTCTTTAAACTAGCAAGTAATGGAATTCTAATATACAGACTGATAAAGTAATAGGTAGTCTGACATCTGAACAGGCTGCTGGACGACGTGCCCCGTCCAACATTGGTAACTATGAAATTAATATTCAAATCTTGGAAACCTGCTAGTATGAAATAATAAGATAACTAAATATGTAACTATTGCATTAGGTGATCAAACTTTATCGAATACGAATGCTGGGACCATACTGGGAGGGTTCCCAATGCTCGACCCACAGCAGCCGAGCGCGTCCCCGGGTGTCGGATAGGGGAGACCTTCTCGTTGGGGTGTCAGGTCATAATACGGAAAGCCTAACCGCAGACCGTATTGGGTAACGTGTTTGGAGAGTGCCACGCTCCTTGCACGATAAAGATCCCTTTTGTAGATTTCAAAAGAGTAAGCTCATTTTAGCCGCTACAAAAGCTAAAATGTCCGCCCCTATCCAAAACGCCATACTTTTCCAGTGGCAGTCTAAATTGTGTTCCCTGTGACCCATCCCAGCCCCCTTTTCCGTTGATTTATTGTTTGTTAACTTGTTCCCGTCCTGAATATAGCTGACATACTGCTCGCTAGACGTAAAGCAGACATCCAATCAATCGAATAAGAATGTTCGATTGACATGTCCTTAATATCCAAATAAGCATATTTGTTTGCCGGTGCCCTAAACTGAAACCAAATTGAAAACCTTCGACTAGAAACACAGATCAGTATAATATCCCTCTAATAGCAAAGCAAGAGTTCTATAACAAACTGAGTTGAAACCGTATAACTGTTGGGTCTATTTCAGAAGAATAATTTTTTGTGGCATATCGATTGGTGTATTATGAAGGGCAGCACAGTACTCACGTTCAGGGAACTCGCCACTGAGGTCCTAATTCGTTTAATTAAAACACTCTCCTTTGTCAGTAACCAATGTTCCTGTTATTCTTGGTGCTCCCTCCTTTTTCACTCTCAATGTCGGGTCATTCATGTGGATCAGCTTTGTTATTCCCAGAAGGATACTCTCCTGGCTTTAATTTCCGCATATTTACTTAAATGGAAAAACTAATAAAAAACTAATATAGAAACGTAATGAATTGTACAAGTATTATAAACCTCGAAATAAATTACATATTAAACAATATGGCTTGTGACTTTTTGAGCAGTTGTCCTGGTTTTTAGAATGATGTCGATCTTGGTTAATAGCATGGGGTTAAATACATACGTGGTAAGGATCGACACACAAAGTTTGGTGACAAAAATGTCTGCATTCAAGCTTATTATTGTTTTCATTCATATGTGGCATAGCATTTCTGGTCAATCGATGCCTAATCATGTATGCCGGTATATGAGCAGCCTCTCTTTTTTCAACACCCCATGGCCATTTCACAACCTGTATGCCATAACCAGTTTTCCCCTTTTTGCTCCAACCCATTCTATATATCACTTCCCATTTACCATTACAACAGCTTTTTTTAGAAAACATTTTTTCAAGGTCATCCCAGAAGGCCTCCATTTTGATTGAAGAATAATCAAAATCACATCGGCGTGTGATTGCCTCTCTGTTTTCAACACCCCATGGCCATTTCACAACCTGTATGCCATAACCAGTTTCCCTTTTTTTTTGCTCCAACCCATTCTATACATCCCTTCACATTTCCCATTACAACAGCTTTTTAGAAAGAAAAACTTTTTTTAAGGTCATCCCAGAAGGCCTCCATTTTGATTGAAGAATAATGAAAATCACTCAGGCGTTTGATAGGGGCATGAAATAGGCATGTATGTTGAAAGTAAAAGTACATTTACAGTATAGGTTACAAAATCGCATTTTTTTCAATGCATTTCCCAATAGGTACCCATGTTGTTAAAAAATTCATATCTTCAATAGTGAGCACATTAGACAAAATGGGTAGCATTTCCTGTCACTAGAGATATAAACAGTTTACCTATGTTGTCTGGTTCACCTAGCTATTCTTCACTTTCAGCATTTTCTGATAAGCCGTCTTCCATTAAAGAAGAATTATTAGTTTGTGGCATATCGATTGGTGTATTATGATGGGCAGCACATTACCCGCGTTCAGGGAACTCGCCACTAGGTCCTAATTCGTTTAATTAAAACACTCTTTTGTCAGTAACCGATGTTCCTGTTATTCTGGGTGCTCCCCACCTGTTTCACGCCCTGTTTCGAGTTATTCATGTGAACCAGCTTAGTTCTTCCCAGTACCTAGGTATGTCTTTGCTTAAGTATTACGTTGTAAATGTAGTTTTTACCCAACGAACTATAAATATTCACTTTTAACCTTTTTTAATATGCACTGAATACGTATACGAGATACACGAGACATAGACCAATGTATTAGGACGGCTTAATAGCCAACCATATATGAACCCGATACATCATCCATATTTGTTCAAAGTCCACAAGTATAATCCGTGTATAACCTAATCATAACGGGTATACCCATACACAGTTAATAAAAGGATTAACGATCTCGAGTTACAAATCAAGTTTATATTTCCAGTTCGACGTTTTGGCCTTTAGACTTCAATTAAGAAAATTAAACATTGCAGTTTTCCAGATGTTTCTAAACGATTGCAGATAGTGAGCTGGTATTTGGTATGAGTGTCAGGCATATTGACTTGCAAAACAAGTGTGAATGTTATTCCGATTCCATGATTTAATATTTGAAATCTATGGCTGCCTTTTTTCTATAGATGTTTTAGTCATTGAATACAGTTTTCATATCAGATCTACATTTTGATAATCATTGAATTTTACAAAACATCATTTTATCTTCCAGTACTCAATCCCCACAGCAGTTCAGTGGGTGTCGATAGTCGAGACCCTCTATTTGTGGTGTTGTCGGGTCATAATACGTAAAGCCTGCCCCCAAACCGGAATTCGTAACGATTACACTTTTTGTAGATTAAGAAAAAAGAGTAGGCGCTACAAAAGTCCCAGTACTCCATACTTTTCCAGTGACAGTCGAAATTCGGTTCCTCTTTTTCCTGTTGATTTATTGTTTGTTAACTTGTTCTCGTCCTCACTATAACTAAAATACAAATAATAAAATATAGAATAAATCAAACGTCCAATCAATCAATATATTCCTGAGAGAAAGGCTTCATCTGTCAGTTTATAATGTTTGTACACTGCGATGTTAAAATGTCTCGTCTATTGTTTGCCTGTAAGCTTCTTTCTGAGCTCGAGTAATATCATTTCCAATACTTTTATAAATATTTAACAGAGTTAACTAGCTTATTTTGAACTCGGCTTATTCCAAACCAATAATGGTCGTGGCACCCAATCAACCATTAAGTCCTGCATCACTGTAAATAATTACTTTTCTGCTTTTCTTCGTCAGGCTTATGACTAAAGTCAAATGGGATTTTAAAACCACATGTTTGAAAAATGAGATCTGGACGATCATACCGGAACAAAACAGATAAGCCACCCCTACCCAGCCGTCGTCACGCGTCAGTTATACATAAAATACTTACATTGTACAGATTGCATTTATTGTCCTACATGCTATGATGGAGACATACACTTTTTTATTGGTATATTACTGTAATAAATAACTTTCTGTCGTTCCTAATGAGTTCACCTGACATGTTTTTAATTGTTGTACATATTACCTTGGTTGCTTCACATGCTGTGAGGCTAACAGAAATTTTTATCAATTGTATATTACTGTTGGAAATAACATTCTGTAATTCCTAACGAGTTTACCTGACAGGTTTTTAATTGTTTTACAGATTGTCTTGGTTGTTGCACATGCTGTGAGGGTGAAATAATTTTTGTAAATTGTTTATTACTGTTAGTAAAAACATCCAGTAATTCCTACTGAGTTTACATGACATGTTTTTACTTGTCGCTACACCCTTAGTGTGGTCTTTGGTTTGTTTTTGCCAACTAGTTGGGTTGTGTCTCTTTGTCACATTCCCCATTTAAATTTTCCTTTCAATGTGATATTACCAACTATTTCACAGAAAACAGATAAATACGAAACTAAGAAGACTATATTTTGCTTAGACAATGTTTCTTTCATAGTTGACCAAAAGTGGTACCGCGAAGCACCGCTAGTCCGACATCCCATTAGTTCGAGGCTCCAATAGTCCGACATTCCATTTTTTCAAATACAATTTCTCAAGCCTTAAATATTGTTTGAAATAAAATGGATAACAACTGTACATTGCCTTTTCAGCATGCTTGCCTGTATTTTTATATTGTACAATTTGAAAATCCATCATGCCTAAAGCATTTATGGTTCTTAAAACAAGCATTTCTTTGAGCATTTACTAAAGCTGGCCCGTACCTCAGATGTTGGATATTAAGACACGATTTTACATTGCATTGATCACCTGCATGTATATGTGGATCCAGACGAACCGCACCGTTAAACAAGTAATAAATCAGTATATGCACACGGATGTAGTTCCTCTTTCCCCACATAGTTACACCAAGTGACGCATATCCATTAACTATGTCTCCTTGCCAAATCGACAGTTTTTGTCATTTTTTATATATAAATGTTCAACGTTTGAAAATAAAAAAAAATGATCATCGATGTATAAATTGTGTTTTAATAAGTCGCTAATAATTATTTGTACAGACTTTCAAAGCTACATATACCTAGGTAGCCTTAAAATAAACCAGCCATAATAATGTCATAAAAAAAGTCCGATTAACCCATGTTTTGTACTATCTTTTTAGGTTAGAACAGCAGTTGTAGCCAGTAAAGGACAAGCGCTCTAAACAGAGATTGCTTATCTTTTGTAAACACTCGGAGGAATTCAAAAACATGGTACACATTTCTGCTGGTCCATTTTAACGATTTCCAGTGACAGCGAACATTTTGTTCGCTGTGTCCCATTCCACCCCTTTTCCGTTGATTTATTGTTTGGTTACTTGGTTTCGTCCCGAATATAGCTGAATTGCTGCTCGCTAGACGTAAAGAAAACACCCAATCAACCATCAAGTCCTGCATCACTGTAAATAATGACTTTTCTGCTGCTGTAGTTGTACATGACTGCAAGCTACCTTCTGACCTCTTTTTAAGGAAACGCCTGCCATCGACTTCACATCAGTACATTCTGTACACGAGTTAATTCGCGAAGTTTCATCACAAAATGTTTTGCTTGGTTTCTCCAAAAAATCTCAAGCAATTGGCTGTCATCAAAAATGACAAACAAACAGCTGCTTTCTGAGCTCGAGTACTATAATTTCCAACACCTACATAACTATTTAACAAAGTTAGCTGCCTTATTTTGAACTCTGTTTATTCCAAGCAATAATGCTTGGGGCATTTTCCATCGAGAGATTTGACTCGATGGTTTTTCCATTACGAATTTTAACTAAACTTGTCAGCTTCTCTTAAACTGTAAGTTGTTGGAGGAGGATGTAAAGAAAATATATCTAAAATCTTAAACACAACTATTGTCTTCCCTGTAGAACCAATTTAATTTTTGTTTTTTATGACTTTCCGAGTTTTCTGAATCCTGGTCATTACTTGGAGCAATGTCCTCACGAATTTTAGCTACCAGTAAACTAATGTCTGATGATTCAAAGAAAGAATGAGCTTCATTTCCACTGTTATCTTATGTGTATTACGATCAAACAGATTCAACGAAGTGCTAAGATTTATTTTCATAGTAATGAAACGATTCTTAGAATCAACATTTTCTTCTACAGACTGGGTATCATCTGCAGGACCCCTAAAGAGTTATGCCTAAAGTCAAATGGGATTTTAAAATCATATGTTTGAAAAATGAAATTTGGACGGTCATACCGAAAAATCTATCTTAGTTATCACAAATCCTCAAAAAAGCCACCGCTATTCACATCTAGCCATTGTCACGCTTCAGATTTAAGCATGCATGAAAACAAAACGGGAATAAAAGGTATAGTTTTTTTCTATAAACTCTGTCAGTGGAACCGCCTTTTAACTTCTTTGCCCCAATAAAATGTCAGTTCTAATCATTACCATGAAAGACAAATTCAGGATTAATAACCGGAAATTGTAAAACAAACAAATAACCTGTACAACAACAACAATATCAATTCTAAGTACTATGTCGAGACTGATGTCAGTTACAAAAATTCTAAGTACAGGAGAATAGGCCCACGGCTTCCTCAGCCTGCAGTAAGAGTCTGCTAACATTAGCAACACTTGCCGTGTGTTGCGACCCGTGTCGATTACAGGACGGGAATTCAGTTGGCCGGGTAAACGGTCCCGATAACTTACTGAACCCTTACTTTTTCTAGACGGGAAATCGATTTAGCCCTGACTTCGATGAATCGGCATGTCACGTCTTGCCCTTTGTGAATCCTTCGCATTTAAGCTACTCTATTACATTATTTTCCTTCACACTGATCCACGAAATGTATATACAATTTGATAGACGGCTTCCTTACAGGATTTGCAAAGAAGGCGGTGGCTGAAGGGCAAAGCTTCCTCAGCTTTATAGAGGCGAAATGTTTGCCGTGTGTTGCAACCAGTGATGGTGGAGGAAGGGATCCTGGTGGTTGAGAGATCACTCTCTGCTGCGTTCATTAGTGTGGGTCGGCGGGTTTGATTTTCAATACACCACTTTGACCCTGACTTCAACTAGACGGGTGACCGGATGGACCCGGTTCGGTCAATCGGCTGGTCATGCCGAGCCCTTAACAAACTTGTCGTCATTTTTCTTATGACTTGATCATATCTTTATATGAATTTCAGTTCCAAAGTTGTTCAGTTACAAGCTGTTAAGAAGGCGGTGGCTCATGGGTCAATCGAGTAGATAGAGTTTCGAACGGTTGTTTCGCCAGTTAAGTCTGGCACGAAGCTTGCGTTCGTGAAGAAATTCATCTATTAGAGTATACCACCCTTGGAACACCTGATGCTTTCTGCTGGTGATCCGCAGACACAAAGCATCGCTCCTGTTGGCACTCCGTGGTGTGTGGGTGACAAGGGTGGTGAACCACATTCTTTCATCATGGCTTCAGAAATACAAATGAAAAATTGTACAAAAAAAGAAAAAATGACTTTCCTTTTGAAGAATTAGTTGTTGAAGAAAATTTGCCTAAATTTATTGTTTTATTTGGCAAAGATCCAGCTAAACCTTTGGCAAAAGTATCCCCTTTCATCATAGAAAAGGCTATTAAAGGTTGTGCAGGAGACGTTAAAACGTCACTAAAATGAAATCCGGTTCCCTCCTTATTGAATGTAATAGAAAACACCAGTCTTAAAATTTACTTAAACTTTCAAAAATTGTAGATTTAGAAATATCTAGCTCACCCCACATAACTCTAAACTCTAGTCAAGAGATTATTCGTTACCGAGGCGAAGACCTCTCGGAATTATCAGACGACGAAATATGTTTAGAACTAGAGCCCCAGGGTGTTGCAAAAGTAAAAAGGGTGCTCAGGAAAAACTGAACACATTTCTTTTGAATTTCAACACACCCACTGTCCCCGAATCCATCAAGATTGGTCTCTACAAAGCTAAAGTCAGCGCATACTTCTCCAACCCTGTGTACTGCTTTAAGTGTCAAAAGTTCGGCCATGGAAAGGGACAGTGCAGAGGTCACTTGATTTCTTTTATGTGTGCAGAACAAGGACATGAGGGCTTCACCTGCACTAAAAGTCCAAAGTGCGCTAATTGTGGTGAAGCCCACATTTCCTCATCCATGGACTGTCAGCACTTTAAAAAGGAAAAAGAAATTCAAAAAATAAAAACTGAAAAAAACATCTCTTACCCTTTGCGAGATGAGCACTAAGTACCCTCCCACTATAGTCTCAATATATATGTTGGTTTTTTAGTTAAGGGCCATCCCCTGTCCGCCACCTGGTGGCAATTAGAAATTTGAAATTTATTTCCAGTTTAAATTGGAAAAGCAACAATTAAGAACTAGGTAATTTATGATTTAAATGATGTTGAATTGATTCTGAAGAAGCCTCCCCTTGTCCGCTTCTTAGGGGCGTGTTGGACAGCTTTGTGTGTTAAAGCACCAAGAACCGCACCAAAATGGTCTCAATTAGACATTTGAACGTTAATTTCAAAGTCAGTTGAGAAAACGAACTATTAACAACTTTGATATTGATAATTTGATGGGTGCTGGTTTTTTAGCCCCCATCTCCTTTCCGCCACTAGGGGACGTGCTGGGCATAACTACTAAGCACCGTCACAGTATGGTGGGGATAAGAAATTTGAATTTTATTTCCTGTTTAAATAAGAAAGGCATCAATTAAGAACTAGGTAATTTCTGATTTAAATTATGTTTAATTGATTCCGAAGAAGCCTCCACTTTCTGCTACTGCGGGCGTGTGACAGCTTTGTCGGTTAAGAACTAAAACCGTACCAACATGGCATCAGTGAGAAAACCAATTAAAAACGGAATAGTTTATGATTTGACTTATGTTGAGTCGATTCGTTAGAAGCCTCCCCTGTCTGCAACCTTGGGACGTAGTGGGCAACTTTGTGAGATAAGCACCAAGTACCGTTCCACTATAGTCAGTCTAAATAAGAAAATTGAATATTATTTCCAGTTGAAATGAGAAAACCAACAATTAAGACTAGATATTTGATGATTTAATTGATGCTCAATCGATTTCCAAGAAGCCTCCTCTGTCCGCTTAAATAAATTATTACATTGTTATTTGTCTTTTGTTGGCTACATTTAAAGGTTATTTCTACCTGAAACAATTGCACGAACTGAAAATGGAAAAATTAGCATAACATCTCGTCTATGGAACAGGTTATAGCAGACTGGCTCTAAAAATGACCTCCCGAGAAGGGTTGAGCTCGCATTACGACTCTTGTTTAAGATCGCTATATTTGAATCAATCATTAACGGAATCTAATTGTTGCTGCTAAAGCCATTGCAGTCGGAAACACTGGATAGAGAAGAATCAGCTTGCAGACATGCCGTAACAGCTTTTGACAATGTGACATTAAATCCAGAAGCTCGTATTTTGGAGCGGTTCTCATATTATTACACAGACAAGTCCGATGGTGCAACAGATTGAGGGATGAACAGTTCACAACTGGCGTAAAATCTGGTTAGCGACGATTAAACTTTTTCTGCTAGAGAAGCTTGACTGGACAATCCTTTTACACCGGTGAATGAATAAATGTTTCCTTTCCTCTGTGTCCATGAATTGGATAGCTTCGGTGGAGATGGCGTCATGATGTGGGCGATAATCTCTAATGACCGCAACACAGAACTTGCTAATGTCCCAGGCAATGCAGCGACTCGATGGTACATAGACGAAATTACTGCAAATGAAGTTGTTCTAACAGGACAATGCCAGGGTTCAAATAGGGCGCTCAACAAAGAATTATCTTTAGCAGAACAACATTAATGTGCTTCCGAATCGGGTAAACCTATTCACAAGTGACAACCTCCACGTCAGACCCTCGAAAAACTCCTTCAAATGTTGTAGAGCGGTGTAGGCAGCTCTTGGTGGTAAAAAGACATTTATTCACCAACCTCTAAGGAATTGACTAATTTTGTTTCAATTAAGACTATTTTATTTATTTATCTTTGTTTTTTAAAACTCTTTATCCAAAATGCATCAACTACACGCGGTTCTCGCGGTTCTTTTTTTGCAGAGTAAATTTATTGATGTTCAATACTATATAATGAGGGACAAAAGACTGAATATAAGTACCGGATTTTTTTTGCCAACTTGTCAATCATTCCTTTGAAGTATTTATCTAAAACGTAGCTTCATTATACAATATCATATTTCCAGTTTGTAAGCATTGTTGTTCATCTACGTGTAGATTCAATAACACTGAAAGCAAGCAGAAACTTTTTTTTTTAATAAGCCGCTTAACATACTTTTTTCAGATGGAATATTTGAATCTACTTCCTCAACTACAGTTATACCGCAATATTGCCAAAGACCATTCATTTACTTGTCATACAACAACTGTCATGAATTCATATATTATCATGGAACTGGCCCACGATTAAAAATATTAGCATGCAATTTTAAAATTTTTCTTTCCTTTTCTATATTTGGGTCGAAAACATGTTTACCTGCATAGTTTCCAGAGATATAATTATGTATGTGAAAATTGTAAAGAGGCCGACATATCAACGAGCCGAAAGTAAGGGAATGATTACAAATCCGGATTCACAGAAACGTATACAACACGAAATTATTTTAAAAAAAGCACAACTACCAAAAAATAACAATAACCCGAAACCAGGCAGTCGGAGTGAAGACTTTGCATTTGCTAGCCATTAAACATACAAGTTTTCTGTTCTTAGTATGATATTAAAAGTACGATTTGACACTATCATTAACTGCTTAAAGACAAATCCTACTATTGTTTCCGTGAGTTTTGTTTTAAACGTATTTATTTCGTCATCGTCGTCGTCAAAATTCGCGAAATTTTCATTTCAGTAACCGTAAGCTTTATAGATAAACTTAAAGGCCAGTTTAACAGCGATAGACTTGGGTCATTGGAAAAAACAATCACTTTGCAACAGCAAAATACACAAAAAGATCTGTTGTACTTTCGTGTTTATATTCTGCACTACAAATATTGAAATATTTAAAAAAAAAACGCGCCCTTTTCTTCCCGATATATTTGGCCTTTATACACTTTTCAAAAATATTTGTCCCTGATTAGGTGACCATTTTTTTTATTTCTTCAATTTCAAGAATTGGTTGTGATCCGTGTAAATATACTTTTATTATCATAGGTCACATGGCGGGAACGTAATAATTCCACACTATGCTCGAAATTAACAATTTATTTAGGTAAATTATGGTATAGTATCTTTTACATGCGATGAAGCCTTCAAAATTTATGTTAATTATAACAGAAAACTGAGGGAAAAATTTATGTCGAATAACATTAATATGGTAAGTTATTACTATTTGTTTTTAATTTTATTTCAAGATTTTGTCAAATGGAATGTGAAGATAAAATATGAAGATAATATCGTATGGAGATCGAATAGTAAGTAGTGTTCGAATATCTTTACTGTGATAATTTATAAGAACGTTTACAATGCAAAAACTTTATTTACACAGGTTCTCAATATTACAAAATTTGTTACTGTGAGCCTCATGAACAGGCTGTTTATGTACAGCTTTTTTTACCCTAGCGAGCTTGAAATTAAAGACACCACCAATACACTAAGCTCAGCCTCTTACTTAGACCTACTTCTAGAATTAGACTCAGGAAAACTACAAACTAGGCTCTACGACAAGCGTGATGACTTCAACTTTCCAATTGTCAACTTCCCTTTCATCGACAGCAACATTCCAGCAGCTCCAGCGTATGGTGTGTACATTTCTTAACTTATACGTTATTCTAGATCCTGCAATAGTTATTCAGATTTTCTAGACCGATCACTGCTGTTGACTGCTAAACTACTGAAACAAGGGTTTGATGTACCTAGGTTGATGTTATCTCTCCAGAAGTTCTATGGTCGGCACCACGACTTAATTGATCGTTACGGGAAATCCGTGTCTCAAATACGATATGACATTTTCGCTTAGTCATAGGTAGTGTTTCCTATTCCTGGATTTGACTTTTCCCTAGACAAGACAATGAGTAACTCGACGGGTGTCTAATTAGAGGCAGGCACTGCTTATTCGTCTGGAGCACCTGAGTGCACCCATGGTTTTTATTGGGTTCGGGTTACTCTCTTTCTGTGTTTTATGTTTTTGATTTTTGGTTGTGTTTGTCAATATTCGGATTTGTAACTGTCCCTTGGTTTTTGGCTCTTGTTGTTCGGTCGGTTTTCTTTGCTACTTTCTTTCAACATAGGCGTGACGTTTATGCAGCATACATCAGGTTTATAAAGATCAGTGATGGTTATCTAGCACCTTCAGCCTTGAAAAAAGTTCTGAGGTTTACCTAGCATTACTGAGACACTTACTTGACTACCCAAATGTTTCATACGTCTATGTCGAAATGATTCATACAAACACACATTACAGATATAAACAAAATTGTCACAAAGGGTTTTTTGTCCGCACCTATGGACTCTGGAAAGCGTACTTCAATCAATATCACATGCTTGTTTGAATGAAGTTTAATACAATTTTCAGCAATTTGCATATATAACCTGAAGTTTAGGTTTTGAGGCGAAGTAATCCAGACTTAGCGTCGAGTACCCTCAAATTCGACAGGAAAATTGACAGTCATCATCATAAGCAGAAAGTTTCAGTGTGGTTTCACGACACAACTCCTTACAGTATCATACCTATAGATCTGAAGGACAGTCATCATCATAGGCAAAACGTTTCAGTGTGGTTTCATTACATAACTCTTACAATATCATACCTATAGATCTGAAGGGCACTCATCATCATAGGCAGAAAGTTTCAGTGTGGTTTCATGACATAACTCCTCACAATATAACACCTATAGATATGGCCCCGTGTGGGACCCGGGGCACAGGAGAATAGGCCCACGGCTTCCTCAGCCTGCAGTAAGAGTCTGCTAACAGAGGCAACACTTGCCGTGTGTTGCGACCCGTGTCGATTACAGGACGGGATTTCAGTAGGCCGGGTAAACGGTCCCGATAACTTACTGAACCCTTACTTTTTCCAGACGGGAAATCGAGTTAGCCCTGACTTCGATGAATCGGCATGTCACGTCTTGCCCTTTGTGAATCCTTCTCATTTAAGCTACTCTATTACATTTTTTCCTTCAAACTGTTCCATGAAATGTATGTACCATTTGATAGACAGCTCCCTTACAGGATTTGCAAAGAAGGCGGTGGCTGAAGGGCAAAGCTTCCTCAGCTTTATAGAGGCGACATGTTTGCCGTGTGTTGCAACCCGTGTCGGTGGAGGAAGGGATCCTGGTGGTTGAGAGATCACTCTCTGCTGCATCCATTAGTGCGGGTCAGCGGGTTTGATTTTCAATACACCACTTTGGCCCTGACTTCAACTAGACGGGAGACCGGATGGACCCGGTTCGGTCAATCGGCTGGTCACGCCGAGCCCTTAACAAGCTTGTCGTCATTTCTCTTGTCACTTGATCATATCCTGTGAATTTCAGTTCCAAAGTTGTTGTTACAAGCTGTTAAGAAGGCGGTGGCTCATGGGTCAATCGAGTGGAATGAGTTTCGAACGGTTGTTTCGCCAGTTAATTCTGGCACGAAGCTTGCGTTCGTGAAGAAATTCATCTATTTGAGTATACCACCCTTGGAACACCTGATGCTTTCTGCTGGTGATCCGCAGAGACAAGCATCGCCCCTGTTGGCACTCCGTGGCGGGTGGGTGACAAGGGTGGTGAACCGCATTCTTACAACATGGCTTCTAAAACTAATGGTATAACAAGTTCAAAAAAAAGAAAAAATGAATTCGCTCTAGAAGAAATGGTTGACGATGAGCAGTGGTCAAGATTTATTGTTCTAACCAGTACTGAACAAAATAAACCTTTATCTAAAATTTCTCCATTTGTAATTGAAAAAACTATTAAGGGTTGTGCAGGAGATGTGAAAAATGTAACAAAAATGAAATCAGGCTCTTTGTTAATTGAATGTTCAAAGAAACAACAATCTTTCAATTTGTTAAAATTAAACAAAATTCTTGATTTAGACATCTCTTCCTCTCCTCATAGAACTTTAAATTCCAGCCAAGGTATTATTCGTTACAGAGATCAAGATCTCTCTGAACTTACAGATGACGAAATTTGTGAAGAACTTAAACCTCAGGGTATCACAAAAGTCAAAAGATTCGTAGCCAACAGAGAAGGTGTTCAGGTCAAACTGAATACCTTCCTTCTGCACTTTAATACTCCATCTGTCCCTTCATCAATAAAAATCGGACTCTACAATGTTAAAGTCAGCGCATACATCTCTAACCCTGTGCGCTGCTTTAAGTGTCAAAAGTTCGGCCATGGGAAGGGACAGTGCAGAGGTCACTTGATCTGTTTTAAGTGCGCCGAAGAAGGACATGAGGGCTTTACCTGCACTAAAACTCCAAAGTGTGCCAATTGTGGTGAAGCCCACATGTCCTCATCCAAGGATTGTCATCATTTTAAAAAGGAAAAAGAAATACAAAAGTTAAAATCTGAAAAAAACATCTCTTACCCTGAGGCTCGTCGTCTGTATAATACAACGAATAATCCCTCGTCTCCTGCATCAACGTCATACGCCAGTGTTGCCAAACGCGTTCTCACTTCGGTTGAAACGCAGACCATCATCACCTGGCCCATTGACAAACAGGAACCTTCAAAATTACCAGTTAAAACAACAGACAAAATCATTCAATCTTCACGAAAATCTTCATCTTCTCAAACTGCTACGTCTTCAGCACCCTCTCAAACTGCTACGTCTTCAGCACCCTCTCAATCCTCAACCAATTCTTCAAGCAGCCCAAAAAAAAATTCAAAAAATACCAAGTCCAATTTAAATTCTAACTCAAATAAAAACTCAAATCAAAAAGGAGATCGTACTCCAAAAATGCTGCGGGATCCTATTAAGGTCCACAACAGGTTTGGAAGTCTAGATCATTTAGACACTACTATCTGGGGCGATCCCATGGATACACTACCCCCAGATACTGGATCTAAAAGTAGATCCCCCGGCAGAAACCGGCGGAATAGCCCCAAAAAAACTGTCAACTATTCCCCTATTCGCAGACCATAATGGGTACAATAATACAATGGAATTGTCGAGGTCTTAAGATTAATTTTCTTGAAATTACATTATTAGTTCAAGCCTTTCTTCCTGTTGCATTTTGCCTCCAAGAATCCCATCTAAAACGAAGTGATAACATATCTTTAAAAAACTACTCTATATACAGCACATATGTAAACGAGAATGATAGAGCTGCTGGCGGCTCTACTATTCTCGTAAAAGATCAAGTTTTACATAGCCCTGTAGATCTCAACACTGATCTTCAGGCGGTTGCTGTTAGAATGTCTTTAGACAAAACAATTACTTTATGCTCTGTGTATATCCCTCCGAATTCTTCATTAAATTTAAATCAGTTGAAACATCTTACTGATCAGCTTCCGGCGCCTTATATATTACTTGGGGACTTCAACGGACACAACCCTTTATGGGGAAGTAACACAATAAACGATAAAGGTAAAATTATTGAAGGCTTAATGAATCAGGAAGATCTGTGTATTTTTAATGATGGAACCAATACATATTTACATCCTGGGAACGGATCATATTCGGCTATTGATCTTACAATAGCAGATCCTTCTCTGTTGCCCGATTTCTCATGGAAAGTCCATGACGATCTCTGTGGCAGTGATCACTTTCCCATTATATTGGAATCTTTGCACTCTTCCATCACAGAACGAGCCGCTCGGTATAAATTTAACAAAGCCAATTGGCCTCTATTTGAACAACTCTGTATAGAGCGACTTAACTCGGATACTTTTAAAGCTATTTCTGATCCAATTTTAAAATTCAATGAAACACTTATTTCAATTGCCGATGAAACAATTCCTAAGACCTCGACAAATCCAAAACATCCTAGTAAACCATGGTTCGATGACAGCTGCGAGGACGCTATTAAAGACCGGAAAAAAGCCGAACGACGCTTTAATAAACACCCAACTCAAAATAACCTTAACCACTTCCGAATTTTTCGAGCGAAAGCTCGGAGGGTAACGAAACAAAGACGACGCACTTCTTGGCGTAACTTTGTTTCTAAACTAAATAACCATACCCCCATGAATAAAATTTGGAACATGATTCGTAAAATTAAAGGTAAGAACGGTAAAACTAATGTCCATCATTTAAAGGATGGACAAGACTTGTTAACATCAGAGACAGATATATCTAACAAATTGGCCGAAACATTTGCAAAACACTCGTCCGCTGAAAATTATCATCGCGATTTTCAGCGCATCAAAACTCAAAAAGAAAAATCAAAACTTAATTTCCAGTCAAAAAATTTAGAAGATTACAATACACCTTTTTCTTTGGAAGAACTCAAAATTTCTCTAAACAAATCACACGATACAGCATGTGGCCCAGATGAAATACACTATCAACTTCTTAAACATCTCCCACAGTCTTCTTTGCAATGTCTTTTAAATCTTCTTAACAGTATTTGGGAAACGGGTGACTTACCTTCTATTTGGAAAATGGCTACCGTTGTTCCTATTCCAAAACCAGGTAAGGATCACTCAGAAGCGTCGAACTATCGGCCTATAGCCCTTACAAGTTGCGTCTGTAAGACCATGGAAAGGATGATTAATGATCGCCTTGTCTGGTTTCTTGAATCCAATAACCTTCTATCAAATATACAGTGTGGATTCCGACAAGGACGAAGTACCATGGACCATTTGGTACGTTTTGAAACTTTTATTCGAAACGCCTTTGCCAAAAATGAACATGTTGTGTCTATCTTTTTCGATTTAGAAAAAGCATATGACACAACATGGAAATATGGTATTTTAAAAGATCTTTTTGATATGGGGTTGAAAGGTCGACTTCCTACCTTTATTTCAAACTTTTTATCTAACAGAGAATTTAAAGTCCGGGTAAATTCCACATTATCGGACCCATTTGAACAAGAAATGGGTGTCCCTCAAGGCAGCATTTTATCAGTAACTTTATTTAGTATTAAAATTAATAGTCTGGCTCAAGTAATGAAAGACAATATTGACGGTTCTCTCTATGTTGACGATTTCCTCATTTGCTATCGGGGAAAAAACATGAACAATATTGAGCGTCAACTACAGTTATGTTTACATAGAATAGAGAAATGGGCAATGGAAAATGGCTTTAAATTTTCCACTTCCAAAACTGTCGGTATGCATTTTTGTAACAAGAGAAAAATGCATCCTGATCCCGAACTTACATTGTATAACAACCCTATTAAAATTGTGAAAGAAACTACTTTTCTTGGTTTGATATTTGACTCTAAACTCACCTTTCTTCCCCATATCAAAATGTTGAAATCTAAGTGCCTTAAAGCCCTTGATATTTTAAAAGTCGTATCCAGCACTGACTGGGGTGCGGACCGCGACACATTATTGAATCTATATAGATCGCTGGTTCGATCGAAATTAGATTATGGTTGTTTTATTTATGGTTCAGCTCGCAAGTCATATGTCAAAATCCTTGATACCGTTCACCATCAAGGATTGCGACTATGTCTTGGAGCTTTTAGAACCACACCTGTTAATAGTTTATATGTAGAAGCAAACGAGCCTTCTTTGTATCAAAGAAGAATTAAGCTCGGTTTGCAGTATGCAACAAAACTTAAGGCTTATCCTACCAACCCTGCTCATGACTGTGTTTTCAAACCGTTTTGTAAACAAATTTTTGATAATCATCCAAACAAAATTAAACCTTTTGGCCTAAGAATTGCATCTCATTTGGAAAATTCTGGTATCTGTATAGATGAAATTGCCCCAACTGAAATTCCTCACAATCCTCCATGGTTAAATCCTAAACCAGTATTTATTAATGATTTGCGAAAATATAAAAAATCTGACACAAACCCCTTGATTATTCAGCAACATTTTGCAGAGATTAAATCTTGCTTTGTTGATCACAGCTCAATTTATACGGATGGATCGAAGGACGGTGATAAAGTCGCTTCAGCCGCTGTCTTCGGAGAGCGAGTTGAAACTCGCCGTCTTCCTTCTGCTTCTTCCATATTTAGTGCAGAAGCCCAAGCCATTCTTCTTGCACTAAAAATTGTTGCCTCGTCAGTGGAGGATAAATTTCTTGTCTGCTCCGATTCTTTATCGTGCCTTCTTGCCATTGAAAATAACAAAGTTAAAAATCCATTTATTTTAAAAATTATTCAAATTTACAGGTCCTTAACAACTTTGGGTAAAGTTGTTGTGTTTTTCTGGATTCCCAGTCATGTGGGAATCCATGGAAACACAGTCGTGGACAGGGAAGCTAGGAAAGCCTTAAATAATGACATCATCAACTGTAAACTACCTTTTACTGATTTTAAGTCTTTTATTTTAAAATATATTTATAATTTGTGGCAGATTGGTTGGGATCTCGAAGTTCATAATAAACTTCATGAGATCCAACCACTAATTCGCCATACAAATTTTAACACTTTTACATGTCGTAGAGACCAAGTAGTTTTAACACGGTGTCGTCTTGGCCATACCAAGACGACCCATAATTATATTTTAAATGGTGAACCACGACCCGAGTGTGTGCCATGTAACAGTCCGTATACAATCAAGCATGTCTTGATGGACTGTGTTGACGTGGCCCACATTCGGGAACGTTTTTATACTGTGGATTCTTATTTTAATTTGTTTACAACTGTCGCTGGCGACAAAATTCTAAAGTTCTTAAAGGAGATTAATTTATACAATAAAATATAATCATCTAATACCATAAATATGCTATTGTTTCATATTTTATCATTTTAGTCATGTTTTTTATTGTATATACTCTCATACTATAGTGTGAGATTTCAGTTTTATTATAATTCAACAGGGTTGCTTCTAACTTCTGAACGATATCAATTTATAAAATTGTTCACGTCCTGAATATAGCTGAAATATTGCTTGCTGGACGTTAAACATCAATCAATCAATCAATCAACCTATAGATATGAAGGGCAGTCATCATAGGCAGAAAGTTTGTGTGGTTTCATGACATAAGTCCTTACAATATCACACCTATAGATCTGAAGGACAGTCATCATCATAGGCAGAAAGTTTCAGTGTGGTTTCATGACATAAGTCGTTACAATATCACACCTATAGATCTGAAGGACAGTCATCATCATAGGCAGAAAGTTTCAGTGTGGTTTCATGACATAAGTCGTTACAATATCACACCTATAGATCTGAAGGACAGTCATCATCATAGGCAGAAAGTTTCAGTGTGGTTTCATGACATAAGTCGTTACAATATCACACCTATAGATCTGAAGGACAGTCACCATCATAGGCAGAAAGTTTCAGTGTGGTTTCATGACATAAGTCGTTACAATATCACACCTATAGATCTGAAGGACAGTCATCATCATATTCAGAAAGTTTTTAGTGTGGTTTCATGACACAACTCCTAAAAATATATCTATAGATCTGCAGAAAATGCGTAAAATGTCTATCAGGAAAATTACTTTTATTTGTTCTTCCAATTTCGTTTCCAGATATATAAAGAAAGCTCGAAATTACTTCTGAAAGGCAACAAAAAATATTGATATGTTATTAACATGTGTCTCGAAGTTTTTTTTGATAGTCACCATGCAACATTTTAAATGATGGATAAGTCATAAGTACTATAAAATCTTGTATAAGGACGGAAATCATACTTCCGGTTAACAAATTCGAATTCCGTTTAATTAAAAGTGCCTTCATAACTAACTTTATACGGGGTTTACATAAAAGTTTCCGTGTTGTACAGTTAAGTTTTCGATTTGTACAGTATAACTAAAAATGGAAAATACTAACACGAACTATTAGGTGCAAAAATAATAATACAGGCATGGAACACAATACAACATTGTTGTACTACAAGCAACTGTTTTTCTGTATTGTGCTACCATGAAAAGAGCTGTCAATTTAGACTAATATAGAGGTAAGTTTTATTACAAATTTATTCATTGCGACATGTAAACACTATACTGTCTGATTATCATATCAGATAGTATTAGACACACATCTAAATCACTGAAATTAAGACTCCAACCCATTATGTTTTCATTTCACTACAGTAATTGAAGCGAGAGGTTTGACATACCTTAAACCTGTTTATTCCTACCATTTGTTTTGAAATGCCTGTACCAAGTCATGTTCATTGCTGTAGTTGCTATATATATGGTTGTTGGTTCTTGAGTTGTCCAGGTTTTTTTGTGAAATGTCCTTTTGACAGTTTCCTTGGTGTTCCGTATTTTGTTATTATCGCTAATTTGCAGACACGTGACGTCACAGTGTTACAAAACAGCGATAAACAGATTACTTTAAACGTTTGGAACTCGCCCTTCGACTAGATACGGACAAGAAAATGCATCTCGTTTAAAAAAGTGACTTTTGTTGATCTCGCACGCATTTATATTAATTTATTGGATTGAAAGGATGTCAGCATTGGGCTAAGTGTTTACACTGCTATTTGATACTGATCCTTTCTATTTTCACTGTTATTTGATACTGATCATTTCTGTTTACACTGTTTTTTGATACTGATCCTTTCTATTTTCACTATGTTGATACTGATCCTTTCTGTTTACACTGCTGTTTGATACTGATCCCTTCTGTTTACACTGTTATTTGATACTGCTTCTGTCTGCTTACACTGTTTTTTGATACTGATTCTTCCTGCTTACACTGTTATTTGATACTGATCCTTCCAATTTTCACTGTATGATGATACTGATCCTTTCTGTTTACACTGCTATTTGATACTGATCCTTTCTGTTTACACTGTTATTTGATACTGATCCTTTCTATTTTCACGCCCCGTGCGGGATCCGGGTAGCTAAAAGAATAGACCGCAGTCGCGCTAGCTTGTCGTAAAAGGCGACTAAATAGCGCCCAGTACCCTGACCGGCGTGTCAGGTCGGTTTGCCTAAAGACCGACTGGGATGTGTGCCCCAGGTGGTTGAATGGGGTACCCCTGGTAAGCTGGGGTTGTCAGGCCATAATACGGAAAACCTGACCGCAAACCATATTAGTGCACCGTGTTGGGAAAAATGCCACGTTCCTCGCACGTTAAAGAACGCTGCTGTAGTATTCGCTATGAGTAGGGATTTCGATCCCGCTACAGGAGGCTAAATTGCCCGACCCTATCCATCCTCCCATTTGCCAGTGGCAATCTGAAATCCGTTACCCCTATTTTTCCTTGTGTCCCTCCCCATTTTCATTCATCATCATTTCATGTTCATCGCCTGAATATAGCTGAAATATTGCTGCTCGGGCGTTAAACACCATTAATCAATCAATCAATCAATGTTCACTGTATGATGATACTGATCCTTTCTGTTTACACTGCTATTTGATACTGATCATTTCTGTTTACACTGTTATTTGATACTGATCCTTTCTATTTTCACTGTATGATGATACTGATCCTTTCTGTTTACACTGCTATTTGATACTGATCCTTTCTGTTTACACTGTTATTTGATACTGATCCTTTCCTTTTACACTGCTATTTGATACTGATCCTTTCCATTTTCACTGTTATTTGATACTGATCCCTTCTGTTTACACTGCTATTTGATACTGATGCTTTCTTTTTTCACTTTATGTTGATACTGATCCTTTCTATTTTCACTGTATGTTGATACTGATCCTTTTTGTTTACACTGTTATTTGATACTGATCCTGTATACAGCTGTATTATCCTTGTACAATTTTCGTGGGCACGTCGAGTTTTAATTTTCACAGCAATCTGAATCCATTGAGATTTTAAAATGTTTATATTCATATATATAATTTAATAAACCGCATGCGCAATCGATAATCATTTAACATTAAACCTCTGCCTTCTTAATATTTAGATGTTTTTTGGATATTCTATAATATATACTGTTGATGTGAGTATACATTAGTGTTTGCATATAGCGACAGAGTTATGATAACGAAAACTTTTGTGGAACATGATTTGTACCATTGTCCGGCTATGCTTTTTAAATTTGAATACCGGAGACAAAGTTGGAATTATTTAATTACAACAAATATGCAAACATAACATTTAAACACTATATTTGTCTTACAAATATAAATATTATGTCTGTCATTTTGTAATACTTTTAATATTTCTTTTTAATATTTATATTTTATTATAAGACTATTGTAAATATCGATATATTTCATAAAACATCAAACGAAACATTAATTATGACAATAGAGAAATAAATTATTGCAGGCAAGCTATATGTGACTAAGAACATGGTCAGATCTAATATGTGTTGATACTGTATACCGAGCGATCGCTCAAGAATGTTTTACAATTTGGAAGAGGCTATATAAGGACGCTTTCAATCATCATGTGGTTTTTCAAAACAAAATTAGATCGATTAACAAGAAAAACAACATTTCGAGCAGATTAATTGACAAAATATATATTCGTCATTTTATTGAATATTCGTTACTCTTAAACATAAAACTAATGAAATCAACAAAACTGTATAGTAAAATCGTGTTGTTCTAGTTTGGACATGTTTTCATTTGAGTTTATGACTTCAGAGAGCTTCACCCTCATTATAATCTAGTGAGCACCAAAAGCGTATGAAGGACGCAATAATAGTTATCCATTAAAACGCATAGATTCTTAAAAATTGCACATTGCAGAACTGATTCATATCAAATAGCTTCTTTCCTGCTGCACTAAATTGAATAATAAAAACTTGTATTTACCCTATTTATATTTAAGAAAAGTTATGCTATGATCTGTAGAGTCCTCCATACCTCTCGCAGACTCAATATCGCCTGATATACTGTCAGTTTGTGATGTTGTTAGCAATCTTAATCACCTTCTGCGTCACTCACATCTGTTTGACAGTCCATTATCTACGCGAGGAACTAGCATGGAAGATAATTTTCATCACATTTTTGTATTTCCATATTTGTACGACAATTTCTTCACCTCAAAAAACTTAGAAAATGTAATAACTTATTAGACTTCATGTGAAAGAAGAACCTGCATCTTTCTCTAGATGACAAAATAAAAATTACTCTGGAGGTTTAGATTTAATTAAAAATGACGTGTAATTTGTTAGAAACTGTATATCTTCATATTCAAGTTAAAATAAACAGATGTATATTGCTTTGTTTTATCATTGCTTTTTTACAGTATATTTGCTCAAATTTCCCCTCTTGTGACTTTTTCTCTTTATTCCCTTTTCTTTCTGTTTCACAATAGATCTTTGGATTCATGTATTATTTTCCATTGTATATTACTTAAAAATACTACAAAATATGCTAGAATAATACATATTACAAAATGTGTTAGAATAAAAAATACTACAAAACGTGTTAGAAAAATAAATATTAATGATTCAAGGAAGGTTGCAACATTTGTAGTAGTGGTTGTGTTGGGGATAGATTTCAACAAGTCTTTGATGATGGAACCTCTTTTTGCTGTTGTGATTTTATTCGTGATATTTCATTACCGACTCCCTCGTATGAGTGACATTTACTGCAGGCTACCAACAAAACAGTGTATCGTCGTAAAAATTTGAATTTCGCAGCACTGCATATTTATATTTTGAGGGAACTAGGGCTGGAACTCACTGAACGCTTAGTACCTTACGAATCTATAGTACCTACTACAAATTTATCCTGTGCATAAATTCTTTTGGTTCTATACGTTAGAAATTCTACTTCAATCATCAGCACTGCCGTTTTCTAAGTCTTACTCCTGTCACTTTTGTCGCCGCCGCCACCTTATATAGACCAGACCATGGACATGTCTTCCAAGTAGTCATACTTTACTCCATTATACACGTGCACTGCAATATCGTTCATTCCAATTATTGGCAGTAACTTTTATAAGCAATGACTGATTTGAATAAAGACGTCAACACAATTAGAGAAAACGACGATAGAAACGTCAGTTTAATAGGTTACTGGTATATTTTCGTATATAAAATCTGTAAATGTTCGTATTTATATGGGAATTTCCATAGAGCCTAATCATGGATACAATATTGCCCAGGCATTAGTGCTCAGCAACATTTTGATTGCATAAAATAAAGTAGCATCCAGGCATATTAAATAATACTTTCATAATGATATCGTTTGTTACAATCATTTGATGTTAAATGTAGTTTTGAATGGCCCGAGACCAATAGAAATACATGCATAAACTCAAATAAGCAGTGTCTGCTCTAATTAGACACTGATTGAATTAAATACAGTCATTTCCGTTAAAGTGTATGAAAACCTACCTGTATTCCATAACACATATTTAATCGGGATTATGGCCATAGAAAAGATGTCATCGACAATGGTGCAACTAATACTTGTGTGAATAGCTTACAAGTAACGGCAGCTAAAATGGAAATATCTGGAGCACAGGTAATATCCGTTTAGTTAACCATAACAGTGTATTAAATAAGAATGAAATAATTTTCAAAATATGCAATCTCTCAATTGATCAATAATACTTAAGGAGATTTAAACCTTTGCTTTGCAGAGGGCAATTCTGACTTGGGAAGATATGTATCATATTGCAAGTAAGCGGGTCTAGGAAATCGGATTTACCGATGACATGATCTAGATAGTACAAAGTACGAGAAAAAAGAAATGACGATACCGAAGAGTGTTCAATAGACAGGAAGTCAGGGACAGACAAAAATGCTTAAACAAACAATATGTACAAGAACACCCCAAAAAGAGAATTCCTAAAATTCCGGACGAAAAAAAAATCTAGAAATAAAACATTAAAACGATTTTATCTCTGTTTATAGTTTAATTTACCTATAGTAGTGAATACAAAAAAAATGAAACATGTCTGCAAAATGTGCTATCAATTGATAAATATTTCGGAGGAGATTAAGACCAGTGCTTTGCATATGTGAATTCTAAGGTGGGAAGATATATAGCATCTGTTTCGGAGATTGTAAGAAAGCAGGTCTATGAAATCGGAATATCTCATTCATATGCAAGAGGTGTCCTAATCCAGTGAAAAGGAGGAAAGTTTTTTATGATAAACAAATCAAGTGTCATGTATGACACAGTTATTCCGTTTCATTCATCTAAGTAACTTGCTACTATGAACCGCTGGCTCTGTTGCTTTTTTTGTCTGCAGACAACTTAACCAACAACATCTGGATAGTTAATGCAGGCTCTTCAGTACCTGTTAAACTATCAGATGTATACGCCATATGCAGGGGTTGTAGAAATGCTACCACACAAAACTGGAAAATTCACAATAGGAAAATTAATACCATCCGTTTTGTCATAAATTCTGATTCTTTGCCCCGTGCGGGATCCGGGTGGCTAAAAGAATAGACCGCAGTCGCGCTAGCTTGTCGTAAAAGGCGACTAAATAGCGCCCAGTACCCTGACCGGCGTGTCAGGTCGGTTTGCCTAAAGACCGACTGGGATGTGTGCCCCAGGTGGTTGAATTGGGTACCCCTGGCAAGCTGGGGTTGTCTGGCCATAATACGGAAAACCTGACCGCAAACCATATTAGTGCACCGTGTTGGGAAAAATGCCACGTTCCTCGCACGTTAAAGAACGCTGCTGTAGTATTCGATATGAGTAGGGATTTCGATCCCGCTACAGGAGGCTAAATTGCCCGACCCTATCCATCCTCCCATTTGCCAGTGGCAATCTAAAATCCGTTAACCCTATTTTTCCTTGTGTCCCATCCCATTTTAATTCATCATCATTTCATGTTCATTGTATCATCCATTTCATGTTCATCGCCTGAATATAGCTGAAATATTGCTGCTCGGGCGTTAAACATCATTAATCAATCAATCAATCAACCGATTTTAATTATCAACTGTAGATTTAGATAAAGGTATCAAGCAGACTTATTTGTGGAATCCTTAATTTCAAGTTCAATGGGTAAAATGCAATCAACACAGTTAATGAAATTGATATTATTCTGTAAAAGAAAGTCATGTTTATGGCGGACCGTATTATTAAAAAGAGTGTAAAATGTGTGTCCTTGTTTTTAGAAACCCTTAAATGTGGACAATTGGAAAGTCATTAAGCTTTTCCTAGAATTTAGTTTGGAGTTTTCTTTTGAGTCTATTCTGACTAAAGACCAAGTTGGTTGAATTGGTATGGTGTTAATGAGCCACCTTGCAAACATTTAAATACATATTTTGTGATCTATTGACAAATATAACATTTTGATCTTTAAATCTGTAAGTAGTACAAAGATGTATACATGTATATGTATTTCTATTTCAGAAAAAATAGAAGAAAGAAAATGGAAACTCTTGAAGCTTTGAACAAGGTAAATACACCAATCTAAATTGTCGGGACTTTTACAAGACACTTTGGGTTTGTCGCCACAATAAACATGATACCTGGAAAAATCCCTAAGAACTGAGTGATACCCTTTCCAACAAACAAACAAAGTCGGAACATGTCAGTTCCATTGTGGAACTTAACTCTTCTAAATTTAACATGCGTAAATATCAATGCTGTATTTACCTTTTATCTCCCCTGTACTCGTAATGTTTATATGTTTATACCACATATTGCTTAACATCACCGTCGCTGTGCAGATTGTAGTGAGAGTAACTAGATGTATGTTTTAGGCCTGCATGACTGACAGCTTTGTGTTGAATGCTTGATACTCAGCTTTCTACACGTGCATGTCACGTAGTGGCGGACACATTTGTGAGGACAAAAACATTGAGCTGTTGTTAATACTGATTGGTATTCAAGGTTCAGTTTTCTAAATATTTATATGAACTTTTCATAGTTTGAGTGAGTTGTTGTGGTCCCTGAATGAATAAACGAACTATCTTATTTTATGCAAATAAATGTACATATTAATAACTTGTAATAAGCAATTAATACGTTTAGTTTTAACTGTTAATGCAAAATATATATTTTTCAGTGCTTTTATGCACTATATTTCACATTTTTTGTGTTTGGGAACCATTTAAAAAAGTCTAAATCTTCCCCGATTCCCTGGTATACCGATTAAAAGATAATTTATCAATATGTGTCCATGGATGAAACAAGGATATTATGTACTAACGTAAAATATCACTGACCTACTAGGCCAAATAACAAGCACAATAAAGCAACGCTATCACTTCAGTGTGTAATTAGAATGATAAGAATAAGAATAATAACTGTTTTTGCCAATCAGTGCGCCCGAGTAAAGATGCATTATCAATATAAACAATTATTACACTGATCTTTAAAGTAAATACAAAACAATAGAACATATATATACAGTATTTATATAAATTTAATCGAAGGACGCTAGTTTTACTTCCGGATCGTCGAACTTAAAAAAACAAGATTGGTTGGAATCACACAAATGATAATGCAGTTATGGCTTGAATAATTGGGGGAAGCGGATTGGAACGGTTACGATACATTGTAGCTGCGGAGCAAAAATATTAACTATTTTGACTAAAAGTGACATGCAAATTTGATATATAATGTTCCTAGATGAATAAAGTTGTAACCCCATACACCGATCAAGGAACAAAATGGAGAAAATTTTGTTTGAGTCATTGATTTAGAACATTGAAGTTTCTTTTAAAACAGTTGTTATTAAATAGCTGTCAGTACGATGGCATAAGAATTTCTCCGTCTTTTAGCTATGTGGTTAAAAATGGCCAAACATTGGTGCAACCATGGTTTTTATTGGGTTCGGGTTACTCTCTTTCTGTGTTTTATGTTGTTGCTTTTTGTGTTGTGTTTGTTTATATCCGGATTTGTAACTATCCGTTGGCTTTTGGCTAATGTTGTTCAGTCGGTTTTCTTTGCTATTTTGCTATTACTTTCTTTATTATTTTCTGGAGGATATTTTTAATTAATTGTTGCCAAAATGAACCAATTAAACACGGTAATATATTTGATGTGACTGAAACAATTTTTCAGATTTCTTCCAGAATGTATGAAATGGTCAGATAACCGTGGAAATGAAAAAAAATGTATTAGATTTATTTTAGAAAAAAAAGCAATCTTAAGAACATATAGTTATCAATAAATGTGCTTGGTTACTTTTAGATTAATATTTCTAAATTAGGTAACTACAATGTCTAATTTACTTGTCACATTAAAAACATTTCAATTATTTTAGTAATATGGAGTGACTAATCCATTTAGATTTCTTCCTTATTTGGTTTTCCTTGTCCAATGACTTTAAATGATAACGGAGTATAAGTGAACTGTTAAAGCCAACATTCTAACAAATAACACAAAAAATCAAAACTGCATATTATTAAGTTGTCCTGTGTGCGTTCTTATAAAGTATTGGTGACTTATACCGTTTTGTTATTGTCAAAACTGATTCATATTGGAGACCATCATTTTTGTGTATACTGTAGACATAAAGATTCTCTGCGAGCTTCAACTATCTCCTAGACGAATATGTAGATGCAACAAAGTGCCAAGTATTTTCCCGGTCAGTATCACAGATTGATTTAAAAACCTATTATAAATTTGTAAACTAAATGGGAGTTTTAATGTACTTTTATTCTCAACAAAAATATACTTTAAATATCCTTCTGTAATCAGTGGTTGGTATTCATAGATGATACTATAAGTAATATACGTTCATATCCGTAGATATGGAGATTTTAACACCTGAAATGCCCCAAGTACGCCCTGAGGCGAAGCCGAAAGGTGTACAGGGGTGCTGAAGGTGTTCAAATCTCCGTATCTACGGATATGAACGTGTATAACGAATTTATCCCCGGTATTAGTTTGAAATATTGCATTTTGGGTACTTTGTCAACGCAATGGTGGACGTTAAAGTGACGTTTTCATCATTATCAAAGGAAGTATGATTGAAATTTGATAAAAATGAACCCTTTTTACAAGGTGTAGGGTACTACCTTTGGTAGAACCCTACAGTTCCTGAAAAAGAAAAGTTGTTTGTTAGATTCAAACATGTTTAAGAAATAAATTTTGGAGCTGAATGTGTTGGAGGGACGTCATAATAGTGTGACGTCGTTGTTTGTCAAACTGCATATCTTTTGTTTCTTTTTCTGTTAAAAATAAAGCACCTCTTGACATTTTGTTAAAGATTTGGTCATCCTATATATGACACAAACCGATTACCATTTATAATATAAACGCATCTTAAGTACTTTTGTGTAACTAACGCTTAGCAACACGCGGGTATATGACTTAGCAACGTGCCGGGTATATTGGTTTTGTAAAGACGTGTAACTGACCAATCAAATTCATGGAATAATACCGATACGGGGATTAATGTTTTTAATAGCAAATATTTGCCTAGGGGACATTTACCTAATTCAACAGTGTATGATTAGTAGGGACTAACTTAAGTAGGTGTAACGAATTAATTCAGGATATTTAAATCCTTCTACATAATAATTTAATAGTGTTTGGTAAGTGTGGACTAACTATAGCAGGTTTCATCTATTAATTAAGAATATTTAAATCATTATACATGACTTTAATGTAGAGATTATGAAAGTTTGCATGAAGGTTGTAAAAGAAACAACCCTGGAACCAGAAATAATACAGTAAATATAATATATTTAGCTCACTTGAATGGTCTTCTGCATTATTGTCATTTTTTGTCCGTTGTCAGAATCGTTGTCGTCTGTAAACTTTTTACATTTCAATTTTTTCCCTAAAACCACTAGGCAAATTGAAAGCAAATTTGGCCACAATTTTCATTAAATGCACATTATAAAGTAAATGTTTTTTTACCTTACCACCTCAGGACTTAAATTTACTTAGGACCCTACGGTAAAATGTTTAAAAAGAAAACCAGTAAATCAATTGTAAGGAACCTTAACAGTGTTTATCAAATTGTCATATATAAAGTTTATGTATTCTCTTGCCCAGAAATTCAAAATGGCCGACATAGTAGGAAACGGAACCCTATATCAAAATGTTTCAAAATGCTTTTCTGCAAATCGGTGAACCCATTGCAATTAGCAATGTTGTGAATGTAGTTTATTTTTACACGCAATTTTGGAATTTCAAAATGACCACTTACTGCAGAATTTTGTTTAATACAAGACCTGATGGGTAAATTTTTTAAATGACTTCCTAAATGAAAACGGTTAACAAATAGGAACATGGAACTTCTGTTGTCTGTTGTTAGTGAATTTTAATTAACATATATTTCTTGCACTATTGCCGTACCGTAAAATAGCTAATCAGAGCTAAAATTTGACTAAACATTTGAAACATTGATTTAAAGAATGACGACTTAAAGTAATTTTATAATACTATTGTTAAGAAACTGTTAAAAATAGATATTTCTGACAAAAAATTCTAAGGAACACTGATATCTTTTAAAATGTTATGGTGTAGTTTCTAAAATGTTTACATTTCTAAAAAATATTCAGACTATCAAATATTTACAGACATAATGTTACCCTCCTCATCTTAGTGATTTTCTATCTAAGAATAAACATGCGTTTATATGCCTAATATATATGAACCAATAAATACACTAATTTAATTAATTAATTAAATAATTACAATAATCAAGGAAAATGTCCACTTAGCTGTCTTCCTAAGTTCCAATCAATAATCGAATGTCCAAATGTTGTATCCAAATTAAGTTCGATTTCCAAAACATACCGGAAAATATTAAATCCACTGGCACGAAATATTAAGCCCAATATTAATTAAGTATCATCCAAAACAAAAATCAATATCCAACAAGTAAATGAAAGTCGATTCAAAATATGTCAAAATCTGCACCCAGGTCCTTTATAAATTTCTCCTGAATGAATGTTCCAGAATTTAGAAAGTAACGGGATGTTTTTGTTTTTTTATCTCACGTGTTTATTATAATTTCATAATTAACAGTTCTAGAATAATTAAGAATAATTCTAATATGATTTGCATATTTAGAAATACGTTTATTTGATTGGTCTAGATTACTTCCGGTTGAGGTTTTTAACGAAATATATTTTTTGATAAATGAAGTTGACTCAATGTATTTTAGGATAAACGCCGTTGACCGAACTATTTTTAGCGTAACCAATGTAAACAAAGATGGCGGCTTTCCATATCGAAAGTAGCGATCAACTTACAAATTATTTGTTTGATGAATTATTATTTATGATTTGTAAACTTTCCTTGTGTTCGATACAGAAAATAAGGTTATAGATTGATGTAAAACTTAATTGTGTTTATTAAAATCAGAAAATGGTTTATCATGTTTATGGAAAAAAATCGTATTAAAAAAAATTCATACGCTCAGTCAATCCCGCTACTAAATACACAAGAAATATGAAGTTGAGAAACACGTAAGGTAAATTAATTTCTTAATGCTATTTTAAAGAATTATAAGAATTAAACACCGTTTTCAATGGATTTATCGGTATATCAACAAGACCAGCTCACTCACAAACATATCATACAAGTCCTTCGGACTTTTATTTGTTTGTGAGTGAGTTGGTCTTGTTGATATACCGATATATCCATTGAAAACGGTGTTTAATCCTATAATCAATGTAAAAGATTACAATGTAAATATTTTATAATGTTCTGTTGTAAACAAATGCAAAAACATACATTAAGTCAAACAAATTTTAAAATACACATAAAAGGTAAAATAAACAATTACAATACCCTTTTAAGAAAAAAACTTGAATGCAATGAAAACTTTGAAATATATACATTGACTACAAAAATATAAACATACATATATATCATTTAGGCTAAGGCAGTTGCAAAATTTGTACAAAACTTTCTGTGAAAGCCAGTAGTTCCATGGATTTGCATGACTTGTACGAGGTAAAACTGCTTTACGATCACAATAATTACTACATTTAACATATTGTTTGTACACATATAAATGACATGTTCTGTTTTGTTTTTGCCGACCCGGAGTTTTAATTTAAATCACTAATTTGAGAATCTATTTCACAATATGTAGGTTGTAATTGATGACCAAAAACCGGCCAATTATCAGCATTCATCACAAGGCTTTAAAACTACAACCCTGGCATCTTTGTTAAAGTTTTATTTCAGACTCTGAATTTTTCAAATTTGATTGTGCAATTTGTATAATAAAGTTTGTCTTTAAACTTAGATGCATATGCAAGATGGTTCAAGTCAAATTTCTTAGTCCTTTAGCAATGTTACCAAACACCAACAGGAACATACTAAAACCAATAGCTTCTCTTACAGTAAACAGAAGGAAAAATAAACCTTCATCCAAATCATTCAAGCTTTAAATAAAATATCATCCCGTATATTTTTAAGAACTGATAAACTCTTTCCAAATCTTCGTAAGATTCTGGCTGTTATACACTTTCTGTACTCTGCCCAACTGAATTGCCTAGTCGGATTGTCTGCTACTAGGATAACATTTAATACCCATCGGGATCGTGATCTGAATTAGCCATTCGCAGGGACTGCGGAAGGGAAGCGGACAAACCAGATGACGGCGCTCATAAATATAAACAAGTAACTGCAACATTACACAGTGAATATCATTATAAAATCACAGGTAAATTAGAAACTCTGCCACATAGTTCCTTAAAATACATACGTAGTCGTACATTTACCTTGGTATATGTGATGACATTTATTTTCAACCACTGGGTCGATGCCTCTGCTGGTGGACTGTTAGTCCTCGACGGTATCACCAGCCAAGTAGTCCCACTTCAGCGCTGAAAAATAGAATTGATTCTTTTTGTGAAATAGTGATTGTCTAAATTAACTGCCCTAAAATTTCGAAAACCATTTTAGTTATGAGGTTGTTTTCTATTTTCAAATTGTGGATAGCCTTAACCAGATTTGGTATAAAATTTTTGACTTTTGGCGATCAAAGCTCTACAACGTCTGAGTCATTTGGATTTGAAATATTGCTTGGGTTTGAACGCCTAAATATGAGTTTTGATTAGACAAAACGCGCATCTGGAGTAGTAAATTTTATTAACCTTGGTATCTTTGATGACATTTCATTTACATTAAAGCTGAAGAGGCAGGCATAAGTATCTTTTTGAGATATGTATCTGAATAAGGTGATGTTAACTGAATTTTTAGGCTATGGAAATTTCCTTCCTGCAAATGTTTCTCCAAAGCTTAAAGCATGCCTTTTAAGTTGTGTTTGCCACATAAAAATTAAATTTTCATCAAACTATTGGCACAATAGCTTTGAAAACTAGTGTTTTCGGACTTCTAAGTGATATATGCCATGTTGAAATGTTTAAACCTATACGTTTCTAAATAATAACATTTGCATTGCAGTCAATGTAAACGTCGCAACCATAACAAAACCTCAGTTCAAAGAAATACCATGCGACATAAAATAAGGAACAATACACGAAATGATTCAACTGAAATAAGAAATAATTCATGGCTGCCCCAATTTTATTGATTATTTAAATAATCCTACGCATTATAGTCATGAATATTTTGTCTACCATATTTAAATAATCCATAAATGGAAAATTCGGTTCTGAAATGAAAATAAAGTAATTTGGTTTATTTTGGCTGTTCCATATTCCGAGATCCTCCCTTGTTAGAACATTATTGTTTTTGTCAAGTAAAACTTGTTAGAAAAAGGGGGAAAAATATAAATTAATAACAAACTAACATAATTATTAACATTATAATTTAACAATCAGAACAAAGAACGACAAAATTGAATGCTTCATTACATCAGTAACCGTGTCTGTGACTGTGGTGTTGTATTTTCATGACAAAAGAAAGCTGCTTACCGTGTTTGATGGAGCTGATGCTCACGCTGTGGATCCAAAATTGTGCAAATTTAAATGAAAAATCACTTTTGAAATCCGGTTGTGTTTTCCTTTTGATATAGTAAATTAATTTGCGGCGGAGGCGGGAAAAGTCTCGCGGTTTACATTGTACGTCATTGTTAACAACTCGATGTCCTTTGAAAACACAACGTCGCAAACGTCAAGGAAGATCTGTGACATGTAAAGAATAAAGGCATCGAATGAAATTTGGACGTGTTATTGTGAAAAAAGTTGTCTTTTGGATTTTTGTAATACAAATGTAAAATATGGAAAAATAGTGAAGGCAAAACCATTAGCACACAAACGGGGGGGGGGGGGGTAATTTTTTCTTCATGTTTCATATCCATACATGTATCTGAGAAAATGACTAGTCCTCAATAAGAAGAACGTTGACTTATTTTACGCTTAACTTGTGTAAGTAAGTAATTGATATTAATCTCCAAACGATAAGAAAACATAGTTTAATACTAAAAATGATCGCCTATTATATCTATTTTTTTTTGCTAAATTAATCTACTGATAAATGTTTATAGAAATTGCAACACAATGACAATGAAAGTTGATTACTGTTCTGTAAAGTATTAACTAAAAAATTATCCCTGCAACTAGCATGAGAAGTATTTTAATGTCGCACGAAAGTAGTATTACAATATCGGTATGTGAGGCAGGAGATCATGTTTGTCTCGGTCTAGTGTCTTAGTGTCACGACGGGATCTTCACTCTCCTGTTTGCTGGGACATTTTATCGGAATCGTGAAGATTTTCTATGCCTGAAATGACTTAAGATACGGTCACTTCCATCTGGGATGTGAATGTGATCCTTCTGACACAGTGCATGTAATTTAATTTAAATCCATTGTTTCCTAATCCTTGATTTAACAATGGCCGGCTTGCATTGATATACAGCATACATCAGAGTCGAAGGAATGAGTTATAGTGGGATAACATGGATAACACTGCCGACAATGTTTTGCTTTTTTGTTACATAGCAGGATGAATGGCTAACTGCTGATATTGAGTTACATGTTTGTGACGTAGTACTGTGACATGGCTACCTGCTGACATTGAGTTACATGTATATGAGATTGTATGATAATGCTGAGTTACTTTAATGTGACATGATGGGATGAGAAGGCTAACTACTGATATTGTGTTACTTTTATGTGACATGGTAGGATGACATGGCTAACTGCTGAAATTGACTTACATGTATGTAACAGGGTAAAATGCAAACACATGCATATTTATATAAGAGTTAAAGATCCTAAATACTAGTACATGTACATGTATGTATATCTTGCTTCATTTGCAGTTATCAAGAATTGATGACATCTGTTCACCAACCCGTTGCTCCTATGTTATTTATATTATTAATGTTATTTACTTTATTTTATTTTATTCATTTTTTCTTCTTACTAGTATTTGCCATTATGTTCATTTATTCATCTATCCACCTAACTGTTCTGTTATCATTACATACATTTTTTTTTCCTTTTCTTTTGGGTTATTTTCTTCTATACTTGACTAATACCTTTTCTATTTTCTCAGTTAAAACAGTTTTTCAAAATTTGCCCTTCTCTACAAATACACAAAAAAAACAAAAAAAAAACAACTTGTACAGCTTTCTTCTGCTCTCTACTCAATAAATACTTATTTTTATTTATAAATTTATTAAATGAGACATTTACCACATATATATATGGAATTAACTTTAATCTTTGTATTATGTATACTAATTGCAATAGTACAAACTGTATCATGATTCAATTCTCTCACAGAGTACTCAGTATAGTGATGAATTACCTTGCTTAAAATTAACTTACACCTGGGTTCACAAAAGTTACATATTGTCCCTATAATTATAGTACAGATGTAGTATAAATGGGTATTCTGTGACTGGACTGAAATATGATTACTATTATTATTGTTGTCTGTAAAATATTTATTATCTGCGATTTAATTACATTCCATCTTGAAATTGTTGGGATAGGATTTATATAGGCTATGCCTGTTATCCAATACCCTTTGATTTATATCAATAAAATGTTTGAAATGAAATGAAACAGGGTAAAATGACATGGCTACTTGATGACATTGAGTTAAATGTATGTGACTTGGTGGGATGGCATGGCTAACTGCTGACATTGTGTTACTTTTATGTGACATGTTAGGATGACATGGCTAATTCCTGACATTGAGTTACTTTATGTAACAAGATAAAATGGCATGGCTAACTGATGAAATTGAGTTACATGTATGTGACAGGGTAGGATGACATGGTTAACTCAGGACATTGAATTACTTTTATGTGGCATGGTAGGGTGACATGGCTAACTGCTGACATTGATTTACATGGATGTGACATGTTAAGATGACATGGCTAACTGCTGACATTAAATAACTTTTAGGTGACATGGTGGGATGACAAGGCTTACTGCTGACATTGAAACTCTTTTATGCGACATGATAGGATGACATGGCTAACTGATGACAATAAGTTACGTTCCCGTGACATGGTAAGATGACATGGCTTGCTGATGACATTGAGTTACATGTATGTGACCCGGTGGGATGATATGACTAACTGATAACATTGAATTACTTTTTTGCGACATGGTAGGATGACATGGATAACTGATGACATTAAGTTACTTTCCCGTGACATGGTAAGATGACATGGCTTGCTGCTGACATTGAGTTACATGTATATGACCCGGTGGGATGATATGACTAACTGCTAACATTGAATTACTTTTTTGCGACATGGTAGGATGACATGAATAACTGATGACATTGTGTTACTTTTATGTGACATGGTAGGATGACATGGCTAACTGATGACATTGTGTTACTTTTATGTGACATGGTAGGATGACATGGCTAACTCATGACATTGTGTTACTTTTATGTGGCATGGTAGGATGACATGGCTAACTGATGACATTGAGTTACATGTATGTTACATGGTAGGATGACATGGCTAACTGATGACATTAAGTTACTTTCCCGTGACATGGTAAGATGGCTTGCTGCTGACATTGAGTAACATGTATGTGACCTTGGTAGTATAACATGGTTAATTTCTGAGGGTTACATTTACATAAACATGGTACCTGTATCCATGCTGGCCCAGTTCGAGGGATGCAAATTATTTATCTATATGTTGTGTTCTTCTTGTGTTATAAGTAAAAAGTTGATAACTTACATGAATCAACATTAACTCACTTAATGTTATATGATATAGTTATATTACATGTAAACAGTGGTATAACATAATGGATCGTTAAATCTTTCCTGTGAAGACAATATCAATAAAATATTATTGTTATATTCTTGTTATTTAAGAAGTTATTTAATGCTGCTAAAAGTGGTGACTTGAAAGCTGCGGAAGAATGTTTAAGAAATGGTGCAGATGTCCACTATAGGGGTGTTTGGAATGTAAGTTGTACAATATTGTCTGATAAATTGACATTTTGAATTTGTTACCACCTATTGTAGATACTTGATCCTCTACCAACATAATTGATGTGAATTCACAAATAGACATCACATAGGGTTTGTTAACTATTTAACACCGCACAGTCTTTTTTCTAGTCTTTTTAATGCATGTTATTTATGCATGTATTTATAAAAAGTCATGTGTAGATCATCTAAAACAAAACATACTAAGATAAATACTAGATAACAACTATAAAATATATAGCTAAATACAAGTACTACACCAGCAAATTAACATCTACTGGACAAAATATCCAGTATCAGCCATACAACAAATGTCTAGTAGTACACGGATACACTGCCCATGTCCAGTATCACAGAGGTACACTGCTTATGTCCATTATCACACAGGTTCAGCGCATATATCCACTACCACAGCGTAAACTTCAAATCTAGCATCACCTGTAGACTGCACATGTCCAGTATCACACATGCAGTTAATGCATTTGTTAATGCATTTGTTAAGTAACACACTGCTACACCTCATATGACAAATTTGTATATATGTCATGCATATCAATATGTTAAATACATAACATGTACACATCCCCAGTGTTGCACAGGTAGACCACACTTGTCCAGTATGACTCAGGTACAATGCATATGTCATTACAGTATAACACAGCTTACCTGCATATGTCTAGTTACATACAGGTAGATTGTGCGATATCTCTCAGATGCCCTTTTTTCTTCCAAATCAACTTCCTGTTTACTCGACCCAAAAAAGTCACAACTTGTTTCATTTCGTAAACATCGAATATTTCACACAAATAAAATAATGCACCATTAGTTTGGTAAGTTGTTTTACTCGACTTTTGTCATAATCAGAAAATATCTATCTTAACGAACTTTTTTACAAAAAGCTCATTCATTTCTTTTTAATTTTAACTACACATCTTTAATTGCTAACATTATAAAACATTCATCATTTCCACAAACCAAATATTTCACAATTAGTGTGACGATTTGTTTTACACGACTCGTTGTTCTGAATCAGCAAATGTCAAGTTTTATTTGATCTGTTAAATTACTTATGTTATATGTAGCTGTATAACTTACGTTGAAAAGATTTTGTGAAATCCTGAAAATATTTTTTTAAATTGTCTTTAAATATCGTTTTGTATTTATTTTTTAGAAACAGACCCCACTTCACGTGGCGCTAGAAAAAAACCACAAAGACATGGCAGCGCTTCTGGTGTCAAAGGGGGCTGACATTAAAATACAGTATAACTTTGTATGTATTCCTAAGCGAAAGGTTGTGGTTTACTACATTTTTCTACATAATTAGAAAATATCTATGATAATCGTATAATGGCCAACATGTTACAAAATTAAATGAGTAATTTCATTGACTAATAATTATAATGCACCATAAGTAAGGCTTTATTTCATTTTTCTCTTTGTTCTCAGTGAAAGTCGGTGTGCAAATACATTATTTTTATTAGATGCATAGTAACAGTTGTATATTGGCTCGCGTTCTAGACGCATGCAGGGAGATTAATCATATATTGAGACTGGCTTTTAAAATACAACCTTGAGTAGTAATTAAATGATAATTGTTTACAGCAATAAACAGATAAAAAATTTTTTTTTTTTAATTTCGAATTGCATAGGTACTTACTATTCGTATTCTAAATAACAACTGTCGCATGATTAAAACATTTCGTACAGTAAGTTGATAACCTATTTCAGGAATTTTCAAAATGCAATTTTTAAATAATATTTACTTTTTAACTGATACTTTATCTTCTACACATCAAGGAAATATATTATTTACCATTTTAAAACATTATTACATTATGTCAATTTTGTAAAACGATATTCATTTGAGGATGTATATCATCGCATGCAAAACTCACTTACTTGCACTTTTCTTTTTTTTTCTGAATGGTTTTCATAATAGAAATTCCAAGTCAAAGAGCAAACGCTTAAACAGCGAAAACAAGATTGTATGAAATTGTTATTTTATTCCTTATATTCAAGCATGGCTCTATGAACACTTCCAGAGGATTTATTTCTACTTTTTGGTGATACAGATGAAAATAATAACCTTTAATACTTTATTTCTTCATATAAATGTGTAAACAATTTGAGTTACTTTTTACATAGACTATAAACTAAGTCTTCTCTGAAATGAGAAAGTCTCTTTTTCTCAATCGTGGGATTTTCATGCATTTCTGTCATTTCTGCTTGATTTTGTTGAAAGTATGGAAGATCATAAGTTGCATCAAAGAAACTATGAGGTCTTTGCATAGAGTCTATGATGCCGCAGTTAAGATCACACATTGTCTTGCTATAGAAAGTAAGATCCTAGATTAAATTTAATCTGTGCTGGTACATCTGAAATAAAAATAAGGATCAGTTAATGTTTAAAAATCCGTAAATAAATCAGATCCCGATCTGATTATATTTAATCGCGACTGTTCAAAGTGTAACCCTCAATCGGATTATATTTAATCACATTCTTCGGAACATTTTATCCAAGTTCCATGTTCATGTTAAAATGCTTGATACCAGTGTTTTCGATTAATTTTAATCCATTTTCCTTATAACATATAGTTTGATTATATTTAATCACACACCTTTTGTTGCATTCATCTGATTAGATTTAATCAACGAGTTGGAATGAATAAAACACATGAAATGATTTTGTGAATTAAATTAAATTTAATACAATATGATAGAATATAAATCCATTAGGCTTTAGGTATTGAAAGAAGTTTAAACAAAAACTATATTAAACTATAATATAAAGCTTCGCGGAGCGCAGCATGATACTACCGCAACATGTCGAACCCTCAACGTTTTAGGCCCAATATGGATAGTACATTGCTCTGGACACATGCAGCCCAAAATCGATCCCGTTCATCCTTTAATGGTATGAAACATTCGTGTAAAATTTCACAGCATTTGTTAAGCCAGAACAAAAGTTATGGTGGGAACAAACAAAAAAGAAGCATTTTTGGCCCCTAATTTCTAAACGTAAAAAGGGGGGACCCCCAAAATCAATTCCATCCATCCTTTTGTGGTACAGAAAATCATTGTCAAATTTCATAGCAATCGGATAACTAGAACTAAAGTTATTGTGGGAACACTGAAGTTAACCGACAACGACGACGACAACAACAACAACGACAGCATCATACCATAATACGTCGCAAATTTTTTTGCGGTCGTATAAAAATGATTTCTGAGAAAAATGCCATATAAAATATAAGAAATAGATAATAACAAAGCAAAATATGACAGAATAACTAAAACGATCACAAAGAATACCCCATATTTATATCTCATACAGTTCCTAGGGCCATTGTTCGATATAAATTAATAAAATTAGCAAAATATTGAAAAATGGCCGTGGACTTTTCTAATAAGCAAACACAAAAGCATGAACGTTATTTGTTATTGGTCTTGCATTCTGACGTAACACATGCATGGTTTTAAAAATTATCCTCAAAGACGCTTTGATTAATAAAACAAGAGTTAACACTAAGGTATGTATCGCCTGCTGGCACCATCGATATACCAAGTTATTCAACTATTCATTCATTATTCCTCGACATTTTACTGTGGACCAACTAAAGTGAATCTAAATATATCATAGTCATTGAGAAACAGACTTAGCATAAAAGACTGAACACAAAAAAAACAATATTAACAGTCATTTAGTGAAGAAATGAGGTCAAGGTGAGGGACGCAAAAACCCTAATTTAATTCATCGATATCCTAAATATCAGATGCCTAGCTATTATACTTTTCAAGAAATTCATTTTCCACAAAAGTCTTACAAATAAGTTTACAACCTAAAAAAAGACCTAAGTTCACAAAGTCACCGAAGCGTGAAAATGGGGTCAAGATCACATGGCATGGTAACAGTTACGTGACAGTTGCGTAGACCATAACCTCAACTGTCTGTATACAAAATATAAGATGACTAGTTATTATACTTTTCAAGAATTTCATTTGTCAAAAAAGTCTTACAAAGACGTTTTCGGCCTGAAAAAAGACCTAAGTTCACAGAGTCACTGGAGCGTGAAAATGGGGTCAGGGTCACACGGCATGGTTACAGTTACGTAGACCATAACCTTAACTGTCTGTATACCAAATATCAGAAGCCTAGCTATTATACTTTTCAAGTAATTCATTTTCCACAAAAGTCTTACAAGAAAGTTTACGCCGCCGCCGGAAAGTAATGTCTCGCCTTCCGCGACTATTCGTCGCAGGCGAGACAAATTCAAATACACCAGAATAATTTTACCCGGATAAACGTAAAACCCCTAGACCATGTAGACTGGGTATGATATTTATTGAATCTTTTGGGGGATTTTTATTTTTACGTTAACGCCAACTCGTATAATGAACACACATTTAACATTTGTTTATGTTAATTGTTTGGGTTTTTTTTATATTTTCGTTACACTTTACAACTGGCTAGAGTCAGTTACATTCTTTCCAAGTCTTCTTTTGGTGCATTGAATATCAATGCAAATCATATAATAAAAGCGAAGTATTTTCAATAAACTAGGACAGTGTAATTGCTAAATACTTGTCCAAATCATGCAACACAATAATTATTGTTTTGCACCTAATAAATGTAATTATGATTTTATCAAATGTAAATTCTAAACAATTACCTTTACGTTTGTAAATAATCCATCCGCCATTAATATTTTTTGTTTATCGGTTAGTTGAGCGCTTTACCTCGTATATATATTACATCACAAGTAAAGCGTGTCTGTGATGGAAATATGACCGCCTTTTTTAACATTCCGTAAGGTCGATGTACATAGCACTTAATAAACCTCATTTAATATATTAAAATAACATGTGATGACAAATCACAACTTTAGTAACCGTTTAACCGTATGATCTATTTATACCGTTTAGCGTAAACACAATCCTTTAATACTTCATAATGGCTAGACGCTTTAATAGAAATCTTAAATAGAAACAGAAAAAGAGATAAGCGTAACAAAACAGTCAAGAAAGCCAAAAAATAGTGAAGAACTTTTCAGAATACAATCTTTCTGAAAATGAATATCTTTTTTTATCTAAAGAGTTAAATTTATTCCTATACTCATAGCATAAAAAGCTTAAGAAAAAAACTTTATGAAAGACTTATCTGAATTTGAACGCAAAATGCGTTGTCAGTATTTATTCAATACTGAAGCATCCATTTTATATCAATAGTGGATATAAACCAGATTATTCTTGTGAATGTCTAGTCAACGTTGAAGGTCTGTACATGCTCTTACTTAATAAATCAGGTACAGCGAATTATATTTAAAAAAAACCTATAACCATATGTATTATTACTTATTATGAAAAGATGGAACACTTGGTACTAGCACGGGTACTAGAGAGATACTAATCAAGCATAAGAGTTACGACTATTCAATCATCAGAAACAGAAAAAAATTATTAATGTGGCATTCGAATCGAGTCCATAAACCATAAATAAGAAGAGAAACGACACTATTCACTATAAAGTTATAAAACACACATAAAATTCAATAAACAATACGCATGTCGCTAAAATCCGGGAAAAGACAGTACCAGTACTCTATGATAAACCTTTATTTGTACTAATCTGAGAGTTGGATGCTGATGATGTCAGATGTCATTTTTAAATCGATTCTATTGTCGGTTAGCAATCAATAACCTTGACACATTCTTTATATGCGAAGGTTCAAAGAATTCGATAAATATTTCTTAACTGCTTAAATTCTGATTTGTGCAAAGTAGTTAAATACGACGGCAAAACTTTTTGCGATCGTTCAATGTTATGGCGATGTCGTCGTTGTCATTGTTGTCACTGGGAACATTTGGCAATAAAGTAATTTTGATGGATTGTTAGGAAATTTTGATATGATGTTTCTATCCATTAAAGGAAGCTTCCTTTTAAATATAGGTGTTGGGAACCCTGCCAGTTTAGAAAAAGGGACTAAACGGGGCTAAAATGTTTGTATTGACAAAACTTCTGTGGAATGTTTTTTCTTCGTCCGATTTTGAAAATTCTTTTTAATGTATTCCTCATTAAATCCTCTCAACTAAATGTACGATCATGTGTCATAGTTTTTGGTGATTTTTGTTACGTTACAATGCTACAAGGGGTCAAAGATGGGCCACGCCCGAAAAATCAACTTGTTTATTTGTGGTCCGATTTTCAAAACCTTTTTTCATTGGAATCCTTGTGAAAATCCATTCCTTTTGAGAAATTATGTGTCAAAGGGGCCCAAAACATCATTTTAAAATGTTGATACGTGCCAAACTTTGATATAAGTATGTCAAATATGCATTTTTCATTTCAAAAATTCAGAAATTGTGTACAAAATTCAGAACAAAAAGAAATATTTTATTAAATCTTGTTGCCAAAAAGTATCCCAGGTTTTCTAGTTTGTCGAATGAATCCAAATTGATTTTTTTACTTAGTAATGAGGACACTGACATTCTAGCAGCCACTGCCAGATTTATATTAGATAAAGATATTGTAAACTAAAATTTACAGTGGTGTTTAGATTTTCAATATTATATTACTATGAACATTAATAATCCAGTAAATTGTCTCATCATGTTGTCTTATGTATAATTATGTGTATCTATCAATTATTCTTTTCCTCTTTTTTGTACAACTCTCGTTGATCCCAGTGGCCTCCTGATTTGGAAATAAAAGATATGTTATGTTATGTTATTCTTATCATTTCTTACTCTTGTCAGTAAATCCACTAGAAGAAGAATCATTTTGTGTCCATCTCTGTAGCTGTCCTCTGTCGTTTTTAACATTTAATTATGCATGAAATGAATTTCTTTTTTAAAATCAAATTTTATGAAGGCATATCTTTTGTTTGTTGTGGTCATATTTTACTAATGTTGTTTTACATGTACTAAGAACATATTTATTACTTACTCCAGCGACAAACCTCTAGCAAATTGATCAGAATGATCAAGCTGTATGATTGACATCTCTTATCAGCTTAAAAATTTAACTCCCAAATGAGATACTAGAGGAGCTTGTTACAAAAATAATTAAAGGTCAGAGAAGTCATTGAACACATTAGCAGACAAATTTATCATTATGAGATTGTGAAAACAAACATAAAATTTTGTGCTTTTTATTTACATTATTTCATTAATAAGCACAAGTTAAAAGTATTAATTTTAAAATTTTAATTTTTAAATTATATTTTTTTGGTTATTATTACTCTTTTCTTTAGTAATTCATATATAGGCCCGCCATCATCAGGGATTGTCCTATATAATGCTAAATAATTTAGTGTCTCATCTTGGTCAAGGTTAGAATATCTGACAAATTCTTGCGCCTTGTATAAGCAATAATGGGAGTTTCCAACTACAAACCACCATGTGCAAACCTCTCAATGCTGGAGAATCACATAATAACAGATTACACAAGTTCTTTTTTTTCTCAGTATTTTATTTTATATTAATCACATCTGTCGGAATCAAGTTAATCAATATCATTATGCATTTTCAAGTTATGTAATTTCCATTGAAACAATTAATATAATTTTAATAATACAATGTAAATATAAATAAAGATAACAAAATAAGACATGGATTGGATCATCATCTGCAGCATGCGAGATTTTATCAGCAAGTGTTGACAAGTTTATAGGCTTATTTAATTTGTAAAAACACATAACCAGAAAGTAAACGCCCACAGCTTTGAAAAGTAGAGATTTGTCGCAGGAGTATACTGTGATTGATATCTTGACAATTTACCTGTTTTAATGTTTAAGCTAGAAAATCATATTTATACACTGATTAAACCTTATGAATTGTTTTATGTAATTTAGATTAACAGCATTTATATGCATGTATATATATAACTATTTACAACTTGTAAAAGAGATCTTGGACCATCTTGCATTGTCAGATATGATTTTGTAGCATTGATCTTTACATTACCATTTCTGAGTTCTGTACCTGATTTAAATGATGCCTGGTCAATTTTCAATTCGTGCTGGAATTATAATTTTTATTTCAATGTAGTATTTTTTATTTCTCATTTGTATGTAATTTATATTTGAAATAAAATATTTATGTAGAGTATATTCAGTCTAGACATGCTGGATGAGTCTCTTATCATGCATGTTTGTACATGGGATTGATCTACTTAAGTGTGATCAGTGAAACGTAAAATCATTTCACCTTAATGATGTTAATGAACAGAAGAAATGAAGACCTTATTGCTTGGTACAGACATTTAAAACAATGGAGGATTGAAACATGTGTCATTATATGCATACATATACATGGATTACTTCATTAATCTAAATATTTACAACTTAGAAAATGATCCAGTTCAAGGTTGTCATATATACAAGTCATGCAAAGTTGATAATGTCACCAAGTGCATTTCTTTTGCTATGTAACCTTTCAAAATCGGGAAGTATTTGGGAACGTTTGTTAATCTTAGGTGATAAGAATGTTGCGGTTACAGTATCAGAGATTTATTTATGTTATTACATTTCAACTCTTGAATCAATGAGGAACATGACATGCTATAATTTATCATAATAAAGACATAATAACATGTTTAAGGCATTGTGTGATATTAAAGATCAATTTACTATCATATGGAGAAATGTGAGACTTTGTAAAACTGCAAAACAAAATATTTTTATTTATATATTTTAATACCCCCACTTCAAAACTTCAAAACTTAGGGATATATATTGATTGGGGGATACCTACTTACCCTTCCGAAACCCCTCAATGTATTTTTAATTTTTATGACATGCTCAACTATAGTTGGGGGGTATATTGTTTTACCCCTGTCCGTACATCCGTCCGTCTGTCCGTCCGTACGTCCCGCAAGTTTTCCGGACTTTATTTCCACATTCTTGCAGATTTTGAGCTGATTTTTGGTATGCGAGTCGATCATGATGAGTTACAGATCTAGTTCGCGTTTCGTTCCGGTCCGTTGATTTTGACTGAAATTATGACCCTTGGAATTTTGATTAAAGTCAATTTGTCCATACATCGCGGGGCATCATCTGTGTCTTACAGACACAGACACCTTAGCTATCCGTAGTTTTATGGTGGCGATGATTAAGTCTTACTTTAAACATTGTATAATGTGAGGCGGGGGCATTACCTTTTCTGGTTATCCGATTAATTTTAAGTGGTTTCCTATAGAAAAACATGGACTAAGCCATGTACGCATCTCTTAACTCGCCTCTGCAACTCCTGCTAAACCAGAACCCTCACAAAGTCTGTACAAATCTATCACAAACGGGATGAATTCAACTCTCCAATAGTGAACTTTTCCTTTTTGTGTAGCAACATTCAGAATTAAAGTCTCTCTTTTATCGTAAATTTTATACTGAGATGACCACCCGGGTAAAATTAGACATGTAAATCGGACCCACACTAAATCGATCGTTAGCAACGTGACGGCTGTGCTAAAACAAGCAGGAACTGCTCACTCTGCCGGAGGAACTAAGTTCACTGTCGTTCAAGTTGAGTTAACGTTGCTGATAGTAATTTGGTTGTTACATGTGCTTTTGTTGGTTTTGTGGTTTGTTGTGATATTTTTATGTCTACCGATTTTCGGATTAACGATATTTGATTGCCCTTTTGGTACACCTAAAGGTACAAAATAGCTATTTCCATGTTTTGGTCTACAGAATAAAAACTATAGCAGATAGAGAAAGGTGATTGCATGCTGAAACCTTAATAAGCTCATTAAGCTCCACAAAAGTCGTTGTCAGGTGTTCTTTGATAGGGGTTATACCTTTAAGGTAAACGATGCAGGCTCTGGGAGCCCCTTGTTGGGGTATCCCATCGCTAAACATAAAGCAATATGTCCAAAAGACATAATGACCCATCTCACAACATTTATTTTTCCGCGCACAATCACCAGACAATGACGTTGATTTCAAGAGTATAATTTTATGATGATTAAATGAGTTATAAAGTTTCATGATACCATGCGTCCTACAAGGTAAAGTAACTTCAACCTTAACATGCTTTAGGTAAACCTAAGTATGAGACCCCATTTTCTATGACAAATCAACAATGAAGTTGATGACAGGCACAATTTTATGATGATTTTTGTTTTTTATATACTGATGTATACGTGTATAGTTTCATGATGGTACCACACTTCATTCATATGGCACTATATCAGGATTGGATTTGAATTATATACATTTGATTTAGACCTTGGGCCGATTGCAGAACGGCAAGCAGCGCCTACTGGCTTCGTTGAAGGCTGCTGGCGGTTTTCCATTGTGGTTTTTCTAAATTACCGCTTGTTATGTGAACTGTGTCGCGTACACTTATTCCACATCTCATTATTTTCTATTCAACCTATAGGTAAACATAAGTATATCACCCCTTTTTCTGTGATCAATCAACCATGAAGACAGGTACAGTTTTATTATCATTTTTGTTTGTTTTAAAATACCCTATGTATATGTGTACACAGTTTTATGATGATACCACACTTTTTTCGTGGTAAACTTCAACCTGCAGGTAAACCTGATTTTGAACGGACCGACGAACAAACCCGAACACTATATGCCCCTACTTTCGGCATAATAAGGGCATGTGTCTAGCCTCTTCGAGCCACGAACGGCTCATAAGGTGTTGTCGTCATGTGATTTCCTCAGAGTATGACCAATCCACCTCCATTTTCTGCACCTGATGATCTCTGTAACTGGGAAAGTTAAGTCATCATTACTGATCTTAGTTGGCCAGTTGTGGAGTATTCGTCTGAGGCATTTTATTTCGAATGTTTTTAAGCTGATGGTGTCGCTGTCATTAAGTTTCCACATTTCCGCCCCATAAAGTAGTAATGACATGACATTTCTTTTGAAAACTCTTGCTGTATTTTGTTGACTTCAATAGAGGGTTAAGGTTGGCAAGGGTTTTTTGCTAGACTTAGTCGGTGTTTGATGTCTTCTGTAGTTACCCCTGTTTTGTTGATGATAGCAACGAGGTCTGTAAAAGTGTCTACATCATCAACACTTTTCTAATGTATCTTGATGGAACTTGTCTCCTTGTTGTTCAACCATAACACTTTGGTCTTTTTTGTGTTGATCTGGAGTCTTATTCTTTAAGCATATTTGCATAATCTCTCATTCTTTTCTCGCATATGTTGGTATTTACTAGACAGGAGCGCAAAATCCTCAGAATAGTCTTAGTCTTCCATCTGGTTGGTGAACATCTTATTCCAGTCTTTTTTCCCTCAGTTGTTTTTCTCATAATCTAGTCTACAGCAATGATAAACAGGAAACCCGACATAACACATCCTTGTCTTACTCCAGTCTTGACAGTGAACCAATCAGATGTCTGCGCGTTGTTAATGACACAGCTAGTTATACCGTTGTATCTTCCCCGGATGATGGCAACAAAGAGATCAGGAATTCCATATGACTACAGAATCTTCCAAAGCTTGTCTCGATGTACACTGTCAAAGGGTTTCTTAAAGTCTATGAATTTTATGTACAGCGATAATTGCCACTCTATGCTCTGTTCAGCAATATTTCGAAGAATGAAGATCTGTTCGTATGTCCCCTGTCCCATTCTATAAGATTCCAGCTCATTTCTCAGTTTGTCCTCTATCACTTATATTAATCTCTCAATAAGTACTCTACAGAAGACTTTTCCAGTAATGAATAGTAGAGAAATTCCCTTGCTGTTGTCGCATTCAGTAAGGTCACTTTTGTTCGGTATTTTGACTATCATTGACTTTTTCCAGTTATCTGGTATTTTACAGGTTCTTACGTTTTCAAACAAGTGCATCAGTTTCTTTGATGTTACACTACGTCCAGCTTTCAACAAGTCTCCACTGATGTTGTCAACAAATGCTCCTTTACCTTTCTTCATATTAGAGAGATTACTCTTTCTTTATAATGATGATGTCCTTTCACTGAACAATTCTCAATTTGGTGACTTTCCCCATCTTATATATCCTCAGGAACTTGAGACTAAGGATACTACGGATTCTAGAATGTCTGCTTCATATTTAGATTATATTGAAATTGACTCAAGGAAAACTTTCAATAAAGCTCTATGACAAACGTGATGACTTCAACTTTCCAATCGTCAACTTTCCCTTCTTGTGTAGCAACATTCCGTCCGCTCCCGCTTATGGTGTTTACGTATCTCAATTGATTCGTTATTCCAGAGCATGCGGGACTTACATCGATTGCCTTAGCAGAGCATCACGTCTGACACAAAAAATGCTCACACAGGGTTATGTTGCTCCTCGGTTGCTGTCTTCGCTCAAGAAATTTTACGGAAGACATCATGCGCTTATAGAAAAATATGGGATTTTGATCTCTCAGATGAGGGCAGATGTTGGTTTGTCATGGGTTTTGTTTTGTCTTTCTTTACCGGATTTGACACTGAATTGACTGTTGGCAACGCGACGGGTGTGCCATAGCAAGCAGGAACTGCTTACTCTTCGGAGCACCTGAGTTCACTCTCGTTACGACTGGAGTTCGCGTTGTTGATTAATATTCAGTGATTTTTGTTTTTCCATGTTTTACATGTCTTTTTTTCCGTTCTTGTTGGTGTTTACAGGTTTTGTCTCTGCCCTTTCGGACTTTTGACATTCGGATACCCCAATGGGGTACCTCTACTTATTTCAACGTGTCCAAAGCTTGTTCTATCTCTTATTTTCCTGTGAAGGACTGGTGTTAGTTTCCTCGATCATGTTGCCATCAAACTCATACTCATCTACCTCATCGTAACATTGGTTTTCGACATTTAAAACTTGCTCGAAGTGTTCTCTCCATTTTTCGAGTTTCTAATACCTCTATGAGCAGGTTGCTATTCTCATCTATCACTCCAGCTGCTGATTGTCGATTGTCTTTTCTTATTACAGATATTCTTAGTAATTCTGTGCAGGGTTCCCATGCCATTCCTCCTCGATGCATCCATGGCGTTCTCAGGTGTAGCGCTTCTTTTCACTTCTCTGTCCATTTCTTTGTACCTCTGTTTTTTAATGGCACGTATCCTCTCAGATTTTGTACAGTTCACTTTATTCTTCATCTTTTTTCTACTGTCTATAGGTTTCCAGGTTTCACTGCTTATCCACTCTTTCTGTTCTTTTCTTGCCTAATATGTTTTCAGCTGCCTCTGTATAAACTGTGGCAATCTCCTTCCACTCTTTTTGAAGATCTTCATCTGCCTGATATTTCCTCTTTTTTTCTAAAGCTGCAAACCTATTCTTCACTTCTAATGTGAACTGTTTCCCGATTTCGTTCATTTTAAGAGTGCAATATTAAAAGCTCTCCTTGTGCAGAAAGGCTCTCCTAGTGCAGTTGTTCCTAGTTTAGTGCAATGACAAGATTGTGGTCAGTACCTGCATCTACCACTCTCATAGCCCGGACATCGGCAAGAGATCTTCTATATCTGCCATTGATGATGAAGTGATCAATCTGGTTTTTAGCTCACCTCACAAAAGTGACGGGGCTTATGTGATACCCAGAGCGTCGGCGTCGGCGTCCGGATCAACATACAGAAGAATGGTTAAGGTCCATACACAATTACTGTCAAGTGCCACTTCAAACATATTGGTATGGTAGTTGCACCTAGTGATGCTAAGCACAATGCATTCTTCGGATGCTGGCTGTGACCTATATTTTCCGCATGAATGACCACTTACAGAAGAATAATTTAAGTCCATTCCTGCTTACGGCCAAGTGCAACATCAACCATATTGGTACGTTAGGTGCACCTAGTGATGCTAGTAATTCTCAATATTAAAGCACATAAGAAATAGATCGCCAAAATCACTTCAATCTGCTTAAAATCGTTTTCGGCCGGAGGGCTTCGTCCCCTGGACCCCCCTACCAAGGCTCTGCCCTGGACCTCTTGGGGGCCTTGACCCCTTTCCGTTAGCTAGGGGCTTACACATTGTCACATCCCTGTCATAAATCCCCAGGAACTTGAGATAAAATTCACTACGGATTCTAGGAAGTCTGCTTCATATTTAGATCTTCATCTAGAATATAGACATCAACAAAACTCTATGACAAATGTGGAATTTCTATCTCTCAGATGAGTACAGATGTTGGTATGATTGATTGATTGATTGTTATCTGCTTAATGTCCCGATGACAAAATTTCAGTCATAATCGATCATAATTGGGACATAAACTAGTTGTAATATATAAATAAAAGGATGTTGGTTTGTAAAAGGGTTCTATTTCCTTTACCGGATTTTACACGCTGAATTGACAATAAGCAATTCAACGGGTGTGTTGCAACAAACAGAAACTCCTAACCTTTTCGGAGCACCTGAGTTCACTCTCGTTACGACTTAATTTTGCGTTGTTAATTGATATGCGGGATTTTTTGTGCGTTTTTATGTTGTCAGTTTCTAATAGCTGTTGTTTGTATCCCGCTAAGCGATTTTCAAATGTCTATATTTACTATTGTGTGATTTTTTTACAGTAAGATCGGAAAAACGACATTATCTTTTAAGAAGAAAACAGGCCTTTAAAATGAGCTATTCTATGACAATTTTAGCGGTAAAATGACAAAATAATGGGAAGAATTGAGAACTGCTATTGAGAAAAAACGTGGCGAGAACTACTCTCGGACTTTTGGCATCCGAATTTTTTGGTACCTCACTGCTTCTCTCATTAAAGACGATTTGAGACCCCCAACCACTGTAGTCTTAAGTCTCAATTCATTTCAATAGGCTTTTTATTAAAAATAAATATTCTGAAATAATCGAGATAGTTTTTAAAACTTTCTATATTGTTATGCCCCTACGACGAGTTTTCGTATGGATGTTGTGGTATTAAGCTATAGTTGTTCATTATTCATTTCTGTCTATACATCTGTCCGTTCAAGTCAGTAAATCTTTATAACTCCTGTACTTAGTTCCGTAATTTTTTTCAGAATTTGTTGTACATGCGAATTTTACCCTATTTGAAACTGAGACGATATGAAAATTCCATAAAGCATTATATGAGACCTTTGAATGTCTTAACGTTAGTAACCTTCCTGCCTATCCTTAGGGCGAAGCATAAGGTAACCACAAGATCTCTCCATTCAGTTCGATTCTTTGCCTTTTTCTCTGCCTCACCCAATGTCATTTTCACGTCTTTCAGCTCGTTTTCCACAGTCTTTCTCCATGTCAACTTTGGTCTGCCTCGTGGTCTTTTGCCCAGTTTTGTCCATCTTAGTGCCGTTTTGGTGATGTTTGTGTTTGGCATTCTGCGGACATGGCCAAGCCAACGGAAACGTCTCTGTTTTATTTGCTGGACAATACAGATACGTTAGCAAGCCAGGATGATTTGGTATGCCAACATGTATGTCCTAAGCAATTTTCAGGCTTGCCAAACTAATAATTTCTGGGGTTTTTTGTTTGACTATACCATTGACAATGATTGAACGAAAAGGGAACTTATCATGGTATACATATGTGAAAGACTTATTCCCGGTCAAGATATTATTTCTGACACAGATTATGATGTCGAAAAGGCAAGACTGATTAAATGATAGATTGATTGAACTGGGGAAAGAATTTTATTAACACCTCACTTTGATTATGAAACTCGTAATTATTGCAAAATTTAGAATATCAGTCCAATTTTTAGAAGTAGAGCAAGGAAGATAAAGAAAGATTCCTCGTTAACAATGTGTTTGTACTTTTTTAAACAAAATAATAATTACGATGAATGCTATACCTTGTACATTGCGGCCAAAATCTTATATTTAGAAATAAACTATTGTAAGATTCTAGCGTAAATTAAAAAAAACTAAGATTAAGACAATTTAATTAAGATCACCGACAAAGTTTCGGCCAACTTAAAGTCTTGTCTCCTTACTTAAGCTGTCATCAGAGACTTGTTCGTTGTTTTTTGCCTTTTCTGTTAATTAAGTCGCCCAAAACGTAGTTTGGGAGACTTATTGTTTTTGCGCCCTTTCTTTTCCTAACTTGCTGATGAAATTGTCCGACGCAATTTGAGAAAACGCTTTGACCAATCAAAATGAAAGTTGCTGAGGTGGTCCGGGGTCGCTTAGAGGTGTGGAAAATGCTTTTGGAAATTTTCAAGATGGCCGCCATTTTCTCACTACATTCCTCCCCCCAAAAAATTATCTATCCGATTTCAATGAAATTTTATTTCTAGGTACATTTTGATATCCTGATTTGAATTGAATACTATCAAAGTCAATTTTGGGCGACTTCTGTGTTGACATCCCAACACAAGTATACCTAGTTTTGTTTTGTGTTGCATATCATTTAATTGTGATTTATTTAGCTTAAAAATTGACTTACTTAGATTGGAGACCTGTAGAGAAATAAAACATTTTAAGACCATATAATATATGTAAAATCTCAAATAACTAATATTTGTATAACATTTTACGAGATAAAATAAATGATATTGATGATACAAGTAAACGAAAATAAAACACTTATTCCAGATTTGAAAAAGCCCTATCTTTCCAATTCGAACTTTGAAAACTGACCACAATATAAAATTACAGATACAAAATGGAAAGCATTTCAAATTTCCCCGAAAAGAAAAAATGTAGTCTTTGATGACGAGTAATTTTTTAAATGCACTTATACATGTAGTTTAAATATTATGAGGAAATCTTACTTAAATAGCATTTCTTCTGGTTTACTAATTTCAATGAAAATGAAAAAGTTGTTTATTTATTTACCCTGCAACATCAACACAAGACTCTTTATCTAAACGTATTGACCTGAAGAATGAGGACCCTTATTTGTTTGCTTGCATATATACATAATATGTGTATGTATAGAAACTTCTATCCTCGCAAGTCTGTTTTATGTATGTCTTAATTTATTTTGTGCATGTATTTCACAAACTTAAGGTTTAATGGCAATCAAGCGGGGCTTGGTTTTTGTGTTAACAACATGAGGAACATACCCGTAGCCAGGGGGTTTTGAGGGGTTTGGACGAACCCCCCCCCCCCCTTTTGGAGAAAAAAATATTAAAATATAGGTAAAAACAAACTGAAATTTGGTTAAGCACTGTTAAAATAAGGAATATTTTGAAAATCGAACCCTCGATCGAACCCCCCCCCCAAAAAAAAAAAACAAACAAAAAATTCTGGCTACGGGTATAATCGACATGGATATGGAGTAAAGATTTGATTAAGGAAGCAACCATTTAACTTGAATGGTGGAGGGGGAATGGTTGATATCCCCGCTTAAAAAGTGGTGGGTGTATATAGTAATAGGGGTGACCTTCCTTGTTTTCGTCCTTCCGTTACAAATTTGATACGCATCTCTTATACGCTACTCCTCCTGAATCGATTTTCATGAAACTCACTTCATATCTTTTGTGACAAAATGTAGATGTGCACCTTCCTTTTAAAATTTTATCAGATTGAATTTAAGGTTTTTCATAGCAGAACCTGGACCAAGCCATCACACCAAATTAATAATTTTTGAGGTGCATGTCTCAACAAAATCTGTTTTTACAAACTAAGATAGGTAATAAATTTTAGTTTTAATTTTCTCAGTTACAAAGCATTATTTTATAAACCTTTGCTGTCAATATATTTCTTGACTCGATATCAAATTCGTAATATTTTGGATACCCCCACCCCTTCCCGTTTAATCCTACAAAAACAATAGTAATTGACTTTTTATATCAGAACAGTGTCTTACAATGCATTAAACATTCATATTTATTAAAATTAAACTTCATATATTTAAACGTTTGTTTGCGTATTATGTATTAATTTACTTTGTGACCATTTGTCCAATATTTTTATTTGAATGAAAATTGCTTACATTGGCATTTTGTAATTGAATTTTTCACCCTTGTCGTAACGTGCACTACTAACCTTTTTACTGAAATATTTGGGAAATGTTTGTTTTAAAATTAGGACTGTCGATGCTAAACAAGAAACAGACAAGTAAACAGGATGTTGCGGTCACAGTAATAGTACAAATTTCCACTTCTATATGTGAAACCACAAAAAGTTATTAATCATGTCAATATCAGTAGATTTATAGGCAGAGAGTCAATTTAAATTGAAAAGTCATAATGTTATACTATTTGTTGAAGGAATTAAAAACAAGAAGTGGCGGAAACATTTTTATAAATAACATGTTTTTATTAAATACAGGTAATAACAAACTTCCGAACTGTGGAGATTTTTATGATTTTCTTTGAAAGAAGCCGTTGTTTTTACCAACTAGTCCGTTTGTCTTGTTTGTCCCGTGACATGAAATTTAAGAGAAACATCATATCACAGATAAAAGTTTGCTATGACATGATAGTTTTTGAAAATCGGAGTAAGCGCCCAACCATTTAACTCGAAAATGGGTGGACCTGGCAGAATGATTTTGTTTTAACCTCAGCCGATTTACTATTTTTTAAAATAAAAAATGCGAATTTTTAATAGCCCTCCTTTTCAAAGTTAATTGGCCGTTCTCGAAAATAAAACATGTATGTAGAAGATGACGAAAGGAAATTTTTAGCCATCTGTTAAGGGACCTTAGGGACTTTATTCAATAATCACTACAAAAGCGGATCCAGGGTTTTCTTTGGGGGGGGGGGAGGATGGGGGGCTGAATGCCATTAAGTGACGATAACATTTTTAAGTTCACGATCATTCTGCAAGATTGAGGAAAAAACATGAATTGTGTTTACATAGAACCGACTTATTTCTAACCTGCTGCATTTGAATGAAGGAGTTATTCAGCAAGCAACGCTATACGCTAAGTGCCAAATTCTGCGAAAAATTATGTCCACCAATATAACCAAATATTTATGTTTTGGGTAGGAGGGAAGGAAGCAAAGAGGTACCAATGGGCATTCGAATGTCAAAAGTCCAAAAGGGCAAAGACAAAACCAGAAACAGAAACGAGAACAAGAGGAAAAACACAAAGCATAAAAACACAATAACAACTGAATTGCAATTAACAACGTAAACTCAAGTCGTAAAGAGAGTGAAGTCAGGTGCTCCGGAAGAGTAAGAAGTTCTGCTTGCTATAGCACACCCGTCGCGTTGCCAATGGTCAATTCAGCTTGTTAAATCCGATAAAGGAAAACAAAACACTACGACAAACCAACATCTGATCTCGTCTGAGAGTAAGTTAAACATTTCGATTTTTGCTCCGATACCAACAACATTTACATCAAATCTAAACTTATTAGAAAAATCTAAAAACATGCACTAGTATTCAAAGCCTTATTTTTGTTTATTCCTATGCATTCTTCCACAGACTTAACTTAGTATAGTATTCGATACCCCTGATGAGTTTTTGATAGACTAAAGCGCGTCAGGCATAATTTAAAACTGTTATTCTAGAAGGAAGGAATTATAGGCCAAAGACTTTGACCTGGTTGGAACTGAGTTGTTTACGTAAAGTCTTCGTCATCCCGTTTAAATGCATCCTATGCTGATCATGAATTCGTATCCGTATGCATCCTATTGCCACCGTACAAACATCTATTCACCTCTTCATATCTTAAGTTCGACCAAAATTGACAGCTTCTTTTAAACTTTATAGTTCGTAACCAATGTTCCCATAAATTTGTAAGGATTGCCAGTTTTCCTACCGCAGGTCGGGGGTTCTCTCCGGGTACTCCGGCTTCCTCCCCCAATAAAAACTGGACGCCATGAAATAGCTGAAAAATTGCTGAAAGTGGCGTTAAAACACCATTCAAACAAAAAAAAAACAAATTTGTATGACTTTCGCATATTTAACTTCGTTAAATCTTGAATGAGATTTTTAAAAAGTTCGAGTTAACTTATCGCTATATTGAAACTTTCGTATTTTGTATCCATCGTATGTCAAAATAGAGAAAGTATGGCACTAGCATATATGCATATTCTTCTGGTCGTAGATCATGCTATTTGTTTTTCCGTCTTTTCCATCGAGGCGCCTTGGAATTTCTAACGTGGGGAACAACTACGCAGTTTCTCCTATGTTGGTGTAAACCCCAAATTTACGCACAACGCTCATTATTGATGTCGTTATTTCAACTTTTAGTCTAAACCAAAGGAGTACCAGTGGGGCATTCGAACATCGAAAAACCAGTCTTAGCCAAAATCAGTACAGGCATAAGTTTAATACAAGACGAAAACGGAGGACGAACAACAAAACTGCACTGAACATCGTGAACTCAAGTCGAAATCTATCCCCGATTTTGACATTCGATAGAAAAACAAACGAATATCACGGCCGTCATTGAGTATCACGAGTTTTTGCCTGATGAAGGAATCGACAACTGCGGGAAAGTATTGAAAGCTGCTCGTGGAAGGAGGAGGCAACGAGCTCGTGGTGGAACAGTGACCATAATTTACTAGAAATTTAATATTTTTCTTAATATCTAAGCATAAAATACAAAATCAAAGAATATAAAACTGTCTGTCAAAATGAATAAGTAGAATTATTCTGTCATATGCAAAAAGAACTACCAGTATGGAAAAATATCTGCCTATTTTGAGAAAATGCTAAAGGCGATACTGCAAACCTTTACTTTTTAAGGTTATAAATGTGTCATTTTATTTTTAAAAAGTTTGTTTTAAGCTAAAATTTTATTTTTATTTGATATAGCATAATAACCACTTGTGTTACCATTCCGGCATTTGACAGATGATCCGAATTGAAGAAGCATTATAATTTTAAAATACGGTTTGATCTGCTTGTGAAGAATACGCGGCGACGTTGATAAAACGACGAAACAGCAATTTTTTGTTACACACAAAATCCATTATTGTATCTATATCAAAAGGAGACTGTCCAGATACTAGTGGTCAATTAAGATGGTACGGACTCGTATGATTTTATTACAATATTTTTGGAACATTTACTTATACATGTTTTTCTTAAGTTCATAATTTAGGTTCAAGTTCGGCATATTTGGGTTATATCATCAGTTCTATGCTTTCCATATTCATTAAGTGTTTGGTATATTTTCAGTCTCCCTAACAATGCTCCTTTGGTGAGTCTTGAATTTATTGCCTGAAAAATTTTCATGATTTTGTAGTTTTTATTTGTAACAGGTCTGGGCAACTCCATCAAGGTGGCCTAGAATTTTATTTGAGAACTATATAATGAACTTTTGATATCGGCTTAACCAGTTTGAAGTTATTTATTTTACCCACGCTTATAATGGTTATATTTCCGTCCTTCCGTCAGCAACATAATACTTTCGTAACTTTTTTGTCGGGAACCATTCGCTTACAAGGTTGAATTTATATCTACTTGAAATGGGTCGTTTTAAGAAGATATAATGACCTGTAGAACTTTTCACCACATCCACTATAAATGTAATATCTTCGTTATAAGGTCATGAATCGCGATTATAGATTTAAGACTGTCGTGTATCTGCTTCCCGTTTGTCGACTTGAACACGCTTCATAGAAAATGACGTTTACTGGTTTTGCTTCGTCCCTCAGTTCGTTCTTCCGTCTAAAGTATATACTTTATTCTAGAACAACCAGCCACGTACTGAAGATTTAATATGTGACGTGTAGGAAGATCAATAGTGTCATATGTACAATATATTTTCTAGGATATAACTAGAAATTTCTCAGTTCCAGGTTGGCATTTCTTTATTTCCAAGATGGTATTTTCATCTCTTGCCAATACTGTTGTGATTGCCATTTTCATCTCGAAAAAAATTTAGACGCTACAATACGTAATGTACACAGAGGCTTTGCAAACACCGTGCTTTTTGACAATCACTATTTCAAACTGTTCTGTCAAACCAAACATGGAGTTATTAATAACTCCAAGGTCAAATCAACGACGATAATTTTGATCTTTAGAGAATGTTATTTTTTCTATCGGCTTAGACCTATCGACTTAGACAATTTTAAGGTTTATAATCATAGTGTCAGGAGTATGGGAGGTCAGGTGGTACCGTTGGTGTACTGAGTTGTTAACGCGTCGGGCTACTAACATCATGGTTCGTGGTTCGATCCTTGTCAGGGGTGAAAGTTTCATGAACCAAATTTCCGACTCTCTCTTGATACCCTGGATGGTCTCAAGGAACGATGCTAGTCTTTCGAAAGGGACGAGTGGCCTCGGTGACCGAGTGGTCAAGGTAGTTCGTTCACTATTGATCACGTGGTCTGTCAACACTGAGATTGCGGGTTCGATTCTCACTGCAGGCAGGGTGTACTCGACTCCAATCTTAATTGACAAGGATTGCCAGTTTTCCTACCGCAGGTCGGTGGTTCTCTCCGGGTACTCCGGCTTAATTCCTCTCCCAATAAAAACTGGACGCCATGAAATAGCTGAAAAATTGCTGAAAGTGGCGTTAAAACACTATTCAAACAAAAAAACAAATCGAAGGGACGAAAGAAGGTTGTCATGTGTATGTGGAATGCAATACCCCATGCTCAATGGGAGTCGCTACAAAGGCAATACTCGCAAACTGCTAGCTGGAAAGGGATTCACATAAGCATAAAGGCTTGTTTCCAAATCTAAACTAATATGGGAGGTCTATGTCAATTGCCTTCTGATAAACCGGCATTGCACTATATACATAGATAAATCAAGTTAAAATGAGTAAGTAAAAAATAGAAAAAAAACACTTATTTTCTTTTCGTATCACTTGTTAACGTTCGAAATGTGTCCAATACATTTTGATAAAAAAAAACTTTCATTGCCAACAATTTAGGTTCCATTTTAAGGCCCTGTCTCACTATAATGATTTAGCTAACGTGTGCAGATGTGTTAGAATATATTTTTAACGCGCTGTGCGCGTTGCGTAAGTTTTAAATATTAAGTTACACGAACACGCTCCAAACACGGTAGAGAACGTAAGCGTACGTTGGTGAACGTCAAGTGCGTCACCAATATTTTGGACATGCTTTAAATTCCCGACGTTCACCAATGTGTTGATAATTAGGTATTCGAAAAATAGACATAAGTCAGAAACATTATATATACACATGCTAATGTACGCTATGAAGTAGTTTTGCACACGCTGAAATGTGTTTGATGGACGCCAAGCAAAATGGAAACAGAACGTCACTGTTACTAACGAGTAGAATATCAACCCCCGAATTTTATAAGTTGCAATGAAATACAAAGGGAAACGTAATAAAACTTGAACAAGAACTCAAAGTCGAGAGATAAAAAATATTTTATTTTACAATACACGATGAGCAAAGCCAACAATGCGAATTATTGAATACAACAAGGGTAAACCCATTTAAGATCTGTCAAGTTGTGGGTCTTCATTTTAGGGTTAGTCAAGATTAGTAAAAAAGAAGCTAGGCAAACACTAAGACAGACAGGTACCTCCTATACTCATTTGATATAAATAAAAATGTATTAAGTATTTGTTAACAAGCACGATAGCACTTATCTGTCATATGCATCATGGTGTTACTCACAAGCGTTAAATAAATAACGTACATGAATTCAACGGCGCAAACTATTTAAGCTTCCTGCATAATACTACTAAAATAAAAAGAACAGAATTCCTGGGTCGCCACCAAGCCCTTAAATTTCTAAATTAATTCGTTAAACAGGAACTAGATAAGCGACAGACATGCGAACGCATATCCCGTCATAAGAGACCCTTACCTGAAGCCGCATACCAAATATCGAAAGCCTACGAAAAATCAAATCATTACGAAAAAAGCGTGACGGACGACTGGTACTTCTATGTCCGGGACCCGGCTCCACATTGCTGCGGGGAAAACAAGATGAATAATTCAGAAAAAAAGACTTTCAAAGAAAAAGAAAAACACACACATCAAAAAATAAACAAACGTTAAAACAAAAAAAAGTATAAATTAACACAAAAACGGATTACATTTAATATACAATATAGGCTAGTGACCAAACTAACGACAAAATAATGAAAGAAAAAAGCCTGAATTAAAATACGATTATGAAAATATATCCAGTCCTATTCTTTTATCAGAAAGCGTTCGGATCTGGTTCAAAACTTAAATGTCGATGTCTACATTAGAAAAAAGAGGTAAACTGGTCACTACGTCAGTTTTGCTCGCATGTGCTTGGCCTAAGTTATAGACGAACGCTTTGTATGCGTTCAACAATCGTCAAACATGCGTTAGGCAATCGTCAAGTATACGCTGGACAAACGTTTAGAGAACGTAACGTTGTCATGCATGCGCTATATTGAATGATACGTTATTAATAAGTTTGTCGTGCGTTGTAGGTAGTTAGTCGGGCGTTTTGGGTTCGTTCACTTAGAATTTTTCAAAAAGTGTTTACAGCGAATGCCGACGTGTGTCAAAATTATTGAAAGTTTATTTAAACGTCGGCTATAATTAATATTTTGTCTCCCAAGTTATATAATGATTCTAATGTTCTGATTTAACAGAGGTTACTCAATACGACAAAACGTCAATGACACCCGATTAGGTACTTCGTATGAATATTGCAACTGTTCAGATTGGTTTTATTTGCAATGTCTTTAAGGTAATCGGGCGGTTTTTTTTATTTATAGGCTTATCCATCTTATCTAAAAATAAGTTTGTAAAACAGATATTGCGGTTTGTATGTTACAATTGGGATGATATAAAAAGCCAGTCACAGCATTTTGCTCTATTATTATTAACTAATATTAATTATGCCAAGGAATTTTAATTTAAAGAAAACGTCAGCGCACACCCGTGATACTGGGTCTCTTGTTCCGTATCTTGACAGTTTCTTTGAACTTTTTCAACCCCCTGATCAGCCAACAAAGACTTGTGAATTATTAAACAGTTATTTAGAATATATTAACATTAGAACTAGTTCAAACAATCTGTTTTCCCAAGGAAAATCTGGATTTCGAAGTGCATTTTAAAAAATTGCATTTAGTAAAAACATACGGGAATGTACTTCTCATAGGGATATTATGTATGTTTGCCTAGAATAACACGCAAGAAGATTCAGGAGCTGGACTATGATTCAGCTCATAATGATTTGAAATTTGAAAGAAAATTTATTAACAAGAAATGTTTGCAAATAGTGAAATACCTGAAAATCATCCTATTGTAGAATATAAAGCTGAATGGATTTCCGAGGAAGAGTATTTAACGCGAGACATATTGTATGAAAAGGAAAAATTACCACCAGTGGCTGTGTTTGACAAAACAAGTAAACTTTATTTAGATGAAAATCGAAGCCCAAATGACATTTTATTCAAATTTGTCGAAAACGAAGCCCGATACTTTAATCACTCCAAGACTTATCCTAACTGTAAACAATACGTAATGATCATGAGAACAAGCTGGTTTACCAAAAGGTACAGAAATCACGTAGGGTTACGGTAATCGTGATAAAGATTCATTGATGAATAATCCTTGTTTGAGCCAGTAATATAATTAGTATTCGACATGGGTAAGTACACTTAATAGATTTTATGTGGAATTAACATTTAAGTCTTACAACTTAACCCAAATATTCGCATCAAAATGATGTTGGGGCTTAATTATCAGTATCATTTGGTTACACGAGCTGTACGACCAATTAAACTGTCAGCCCAATTATAATGTGTGCTGGTGATAAATACCAGATGACTGTAAAACATTAGTTTCAAATTCTCAAACATTTGAATTAGATCTTGGTCATTTTAAACTTGAAGATGTTTATGGAATTCACTTGGTTATTATTGTTTGTTGTTTGTTAATGGTAGCATATCAAGTGTTAGACAATGTCCAATTTTCATCGTTTTAATGTTTTAAGGGAAAATCATCTTTAACAAATCCATTATTTTTATGTTGGTTGCTTGAATTATTTTTTTTTAAATTAGCTTCAGACTAGCATATAATATGATAGTTTCCACAAAAAACATGTTTCTGACATTGTGCCTGTTGAGACTTGTTGCTCTCTATAAAACATTAATAGCCCGGGAACATTGTCATAAACTTGGTTTTTTGTGGAAACTTAAATTATTTTGTTAGAAATTGATAGAACAAAGAACAGAATATAATTTAAGGCCTTTAAAGATTTTTTACAACAGAATACAAAAAGGGGGGTTTCTGTCCACGAGTACCTGTGATATCTTGCACATTTAACAGTAACATTAGATAATTTCGTACCATATTAAAAATCTGGTATTTATCACCAGCAAAATTATAATTGGGCTGACAGTTTAATTGGTCATACAGCTCATGTAACCAAATAATACCGATAAGCCCCAACATCATTTTGATGCGGATTTTTGGGTTTAAATGCAAGACTGATTTATAAACTAGTTATAATGGTTTTAAAAGATAATTAATATTCAAAAATTAAATATTCCATATTTTCTTTTCAACTCATAGTGCATTTAACCTGGGAGGGGGGGGGCTACTTTCTATCTTCCTATGTAATCAATGTAATGAGTGGCCGTATGGGTGTGCTGCAAACTGGTACAGGTAGGGTATGTTTTTTCAGGTTAAAGGTTAGGCTTTTTGGGATATATTCTAATTTGGGATATTCACACATTTTCTTCATGGGATACGGTGCATTTGAGGACAGACTTACTGGGATATGGGATATTTAAATCAATTTTATATGCCCATGGGATATTGGAAAAAAAAACTCTTTCGGATACTGGATATTTTGATGAAAAAAATATTGATAACCCCAGGGCCCCCACTAAACAAGCCCCAGATGTGTAGTACATTGTTATAAATTCAGCCCAGCTGTCACCAATAGGTTTACAAATATGTTACAGGTCTATACAATAACATATTACTGTGGCTTGTGTAAAGGGGGGTGGGGGTAACAATATCACCTCGAGAGTATCTATTATCCACGTAAAATTTTGCATCAATTTTCTAGTTTCTAATAGGGTCCGGTTCAGAACAGACCAACGGCACAAGTATACCCTAAATCATAAAAAGTAAAAAGTAGCCCCCCTTCCCCGGATTTAAAACCATCATACGTGCACGAACCAGCCGTTTCATTCCCCGAATGAAAAGATACCTAGATTGTAAGCAGAAATTTTGAAAGTAAAACAAGGGTGCCAGATCACAATAAAGAACCTACATTTTAAATACATGTCTGTTAATACAGGATCAACTTCATTCAAAGGCTTTATTTGTATAACGGTTTTAAATTTATAATAAGATTAATATACATGTTAAGCAATAATACATGTATCATACGAGTTATGGTCATTTCGTACCCTGGCCATTTCGTACCCTTACAAATATGGTCAATTCGTACCCATCGCTGAGTCAATTCGTACCCGACGGATGGTCAATTCGTTACCGACTAAAATCGTAATGAAATTGTATGTATTAAAAATTAAAAATGATTAATAAAATGTTTTATTGGTTATTTTACTCAAATATATGTGTAATTAGTCGGCATATTGTGATCAGGTTCGGTTTCTTTGATAGTTATTTTGGATGTAGTGTGGTGATAATTAATTTTGTGTGATCTCATTAAAATTATGATTGTAAGCGTGAACGTATAGGTAAGTGTATATATTATAAATCATTATTATTACATACTTATTGTTCACTTCCTGGCATGTGTCTGTATATGTGAAGATACTTATTGTTGAAAATACAAACTAATTGGTCAAGGTACCTTTATGGTTTGATACAATTAAATTTATAATTGTTATATTGTATTTATCTATTCGTGGATCGACAGCAGCATATGGGAACCAAAAGACTGGTCGGTCTACGGGATGCCTGTCCGCACCAATAACGACTGTGAGGGCTGGCACCATCGCTTGAACGTTCGAGCACAGTGTCCTCTGCCCTTCTATGTGCTCATTGGCTAGTTGTACAAAGAAGCGGAGTTTGTCCGTACGCAAGTGAAGCTAGTCTCGGCCAACAAACTTAATAAAAGTATGAAAAAAAGATCCACCGAGATGTGCGCGAAAGTAATCAAGAAGTGGTAGGAATACGGACGTGGGTACATGTCTGCTGACAAAATTAATAAGACTCCCATCCAGATTGTACGGACATTAAATTTCATAACTGTGCTGTGTTGCTATGTTTTTGTCTTTAATATATATTTTTATTTAGTGCTCCAGTTACTTATTTTTGTGTTCTTCTTTGTTACCATTATTATGTCATTTATCGTAATGAAATTTGAAAAATACAAGTTTTAATATTTCACATATTTCATTTCAAGTCCGTTTTCTTGACGCATTGTCGAACAAATCCTAGATGTATAAAGACAACAGATGTTTAGTTCATTTAAAAGAATAAAAGATTAAATGTGCACACTTAGAATCACAAACTACCTTTAATCATACAATGGAAATTATCACCACACTCCATTCAATACAAAGAACCTGAACACAATATGCCGACTAATGCCGACTAATTAAAAAGAAATTTGAGTAAAATAATTAAAAAAAAACCATTTAATTGATCACTTTTTACCTTCAATACATACAATTCCTTACAATATCACAAAATTTTAGTCGGGTACGAATTGACCATCCGTCGGGTACGAATTGACTCAGCGATGGGTACGAATTGACCATATTTGTAAGGGTACGAAATGGTCAGGGTACGAAATGACCAGTTCCCTATCATACATGTGTATTGTGATAATTTTTTTCCGTTCATTTTAATAGTCTTAATGTTCATGTTCAAGATGTTTTTAATTATAAATAGCAAACTTTTTAACTGTCACAGTCTGACATGAGCGGAGTATTAACACTCAAGTTTATGAGTAAACTACTACCGGGAAGAAAAAGTTAGAAATGTACATCGTTGTACATTGTACATACATGTATGTTCAGTAAAATAATTTTAATTTGAGGGACACTAATACATGAATTATTTCATAAAGGTTTATACACGTAGCAGCCTCTAGATATAAATTTCACAGATCATTTTATCTTGCATCATGTGCATGTTTATAAGATTACTTTTGTTGTTTTCTCTATTTGCATGTATTTTCTTTCCGTTTAAGTTGTTCCTTAAATACACGTAAAGCATGAATTACCCCTCAATAACCTTCCTTATGAACCTCTGTGAGTAGATTGATATACAAAATCAAAATCTAAGTCTATTGTCATTTATAAAAATGAAATTCTGTTTTATGGTCAAATGCTTCTAAAAAATGTTTGAATGGAGCAGGAAAAAACCATTATTTTCAAAAAAATTATCTTTTCAGATAAGAAAATAGGAAAAAATTTTGTCTTTGACAGTAGTGATGAAGAGTCTACTAATCAAATTGCTGGTAATGATTTGGTTTAATTTATTTGCCTTGATTCATGAAAACAATAGGTTGAAGCTCGAACCCAGGTTACATGTACGTAATACTGATTTCAGTTGACTACAGAACTGTATTTCTACATTTTCTACTTTTTTAGTTACATGTATGTCTACTTTATTTGAAAACATGCTGCAATATTATTATTCATTATTATACTGTCTGTAAGAATGTCTTTAATAGAAATATTTTACTATTTTGACATATTTCTAAACGAATTGTGCTCCCTGCCTAAGAAAACTATTGATTTGGACGTCAATCAATTGTAATTCACGCGAATGGGCGGGGTTAACTTGAAATCAATGCTTGATCACTGCCGCGTTTAAAATAAGGTATTTTTATCCTAGTCAACGCAAGAAGCTGATCAACTTATAACGTCTGCCAAAAAAAAAAACAAAACAAAGCGGCCGTGAAAGCCTGAAGATGCCCAGGTTTGGGAAGGACGAACCCAATACATTTCGTAAGCAATACTTTACATCACAACGTGGCATCATTTAATGTTCCATTAATGCCGTATTTTTCTTCTTGTTATAATCTTCCAAGTCAAGACAGTCAGTACAGTTAAGGTACCGGTGATTCCGCGCATGTTACGTATCTTCCAATTTCAGTATTTTTTTTAAATATATATTTAATTTAACCTTCCATTGACAGATTGTTGTCTTAACCTGAAACACACGACCTTCCAAACTTCAATCAATCTTTAGCCATCAATGACTATTTGATTTCTTTTATTGTAAAAATTTAACTGTTTCATCAATGTTTAACTTTAAATTTGTTACATGTAAAAATATTTTCTTAATTGAATCATGTATTGATTTTTTATGCAAATGGGCGATATCACCAGACATACCATGGTTTACATATAACCAGGTCATGCTGAACATAATGACAAAATAAATATTTTGCAGACGAACATTAACAAATTGGGTTGTAGTTTTAAAAATAATATATTCAAAGATAAAAACATTCAATTTTTGTGATTAAATATTATTTCTGAAACTACAAAAATTAACAAACATTTCTTATGTGCACGATAACCCCGGACTACTTTGTATAATATGAATGTAGGCGCAGCCTAAATGCGAGCATCGCACATTGTTCATGTCGTTACTCCAGAGCCCCCTAACAGTGCCTCTACATTCCACGTCTTATCTAATGTGTTGGTGACATCACAAAACTCAATTTCAAATACAGCCTTTCAAATTGAAAAAAAAATTGTCTGGCAATTTAAAGTAATTAAAAAATAAACACTGATTTTATCGATTTCATAATTACAGAGGTGTTTACCATTACGGATTTTCCGGAATTATTCCGAATTTGGGTCTAAAAATACGCATCACAGAAATGCACCTGGAATTACGCATCCAGTTCATTTTACCTACAATGTTGCAACTCGTGGCACTCGTTTTTGACGACATTACACGTTTTTACCCATTTTTGCAACAAGGAGCCCATCAGTTCTCAGGATTTAATTTTAAATGAAGAAAACCAGCATGATGTCTTGTTTCTTAAAATATATGTTTCATCTCAAGTTCATAAAGGGAAACTTATAGCTGTTCATTTTACCAAAAAATAACTTAAAAGTAAGCAAAAAAATGCAATAAATGATACAGAAAAAAATTGGAAGTTAGTATTTACTGAAGTAACATACATGGTTTGAAAGTTCACTGTTTGTCCATGTTAAAGGTTACAATTTTAAATTTATCATATATGCAGCTCAGTGTTGCAATTTGCAATTTTGTTATTATTTAGACATACTTAAATTGCAGTTGTCTGCCATATTGTGGGAGCCTACCTGACTTACTGAGACTAGACCATATTTGTTACATACAAAATTCCATTGTAATGTGAGGGAAAGCATTTTCTCAGAAATTTGATTCAAACTTAGAGAAAACTGCTGTTTTATTGGTAGTAAATTGCTGTTGTCGGCCATATTGTGGTAGCCATTTTGAATGTGGCATTGTTGTAAAAAACTTTAAGGTATACCTACCTTACTGAGACTTGGACATATGTATTGAAAATAAATATATTATTGGTGTAAAGCAAAGAATTTGCTTATAAATTTAACTCAAACTTCGAGAAAAAGTTGTTTTTGTCTCAGTAAATTGCAGTTGTTGGTCTTATTGCGTCATCCATATTGAATGTGGCATTGTGGTACAAGTCTATTAAATTCTTGTTAAATACTTAATGCAGTTTATATTTTTATGGATTTAAATATTTTGTAGATCAAACGAATACTTTCTTCAAAAATTTATTGTAAAATATGTCCTATATCACGGTTTTAATACAAAATATGTGGTGCCACTGTTAAAAAAACGTTTTTGTTAGGATTTTGGACAAGAACAGTTTTTAGACGAGAAGATTAAGGTCATTAAAGGTGGATGCTTTTTGCAGTACCCAATACAAAGTCAATAAATATTTACAAAAAACTTGATTATTAACAAACATGTAAGGCCTAAATACCCCTCAAGGTGGGTTTCAGCCCATTTTGATACTGAATACATGATTGTATACAATCCAAAAAAATTGCCAAAATTGTCATCTTTAAACTTGCATAACTTTTTTATTTGTAGACCGATTTTCAGTCTGTTTTTTGTCTTGTTCTCTAAAAATTGTGGTCTTTTAAATGCTATGATTTTTGCTAAGATGGAATATAGGGATATTTTTCTCTTGGAATCCTTAACATTGTAAAGGTATTACAATATTGAATAAACATGTTTTGATTAATGTTTGATCAATAAAATGTGCATCAGAAAGATGTTTTAAAGTAAAAGACTGGCTAGAAACTCTTTAAATATTGTTCTAAGTTCGGGCATTTTATGTGCAAAGTTTCAGATTACGGATAAATGTGCAATTACTGAAAAAAATAGTTAGGATTACTGGGAGTATTGCAAAGGGGTAAACACCTCTGTAATTATTTTTGTCTACTTTTATATTATATATTTTTTCGTTCGTCTACAATATTTTCTTCGGATAGCTCAGCTACCATCTGAAATGGATTTGTTCATATGGATTACGTGACTTTTTTTACACACATGCATGTAATCGCCGCAGGGATTAGAGCTTTTTTCCTGCAGTAGCCAGCTGGGCCCCTAGCCTGGAAAAATCCAGGAGCCCAACAATATAGTTAGGGGCCCAACTTTTTTCAGCGCAAGTGTGTTTCAACTATAAATAATATGGTCATGTGTACAAATTTGCATGAATTCAGAAGTTATTGTCTTGTTTTGATATTGTTACTACCTACCTTGGATATCTACATACATACAGTAATTAGATATTTGAGTCTGTTGGATGCTTGTATTTTGTTTCCAGAAATTAAGATTATTTCTCAGAATGTAGGAACCTCCCCCCAAACTACCGGCTATTTGACTCAAAATCCTACATTTCTAGCATTTTTAGCTACCTTTATTCTTCAATATTAGGAATTTATAAAACAAATTAACTTATGTCCATTTTAAGTATGTAGGAAAATGTTCACCCATGGCCAGGGTTGAAGACATAGTGCACTTTCCTTCGGGTCGTGCACTGTCTTCAACCCTGGCGACTATTTTGATTATTATGAAATTTTAACATGATGTTTCTGTCCACTAAAGGATGCTTCCTGTTGCATTTGGTGTTTGTGGCCTATACCGTTTTATTAAAAGGGCCAAAAGGGGCTGAAACAGGTGTATAGACAAAACTTCAGCAGAATGTTTATCTTTTATCAGATTTTGACAATTCTTTTTTTATTGTGTTCCTCAATAAATTCTGTCAGCTTAATGCAGACTTGCCTACCATTACGATTTTGGCGTAAGGCTCCCGATTTTTAAGGCTATATTACGCCATTACGATTTTTAATATATTGAGATTTTTCAAAAATCGGGATTTTTGTCATTTCCGTTCCGTCATTTTTAGTTTGACTCTGTGTAATATCTTTACATTGCCATTTCCGCTTCCTGTTATATCAAACAAATAGTTAACTTTCCTGTCGATGTTGTGTTCTTTGAAATTTTGTGTTTAAATTGAAGCTTCAGGGGCAAGTTTAAAATATACATCTTTAAACCAGAAGTCAATACATTGAATTTGATGTGTCCGTTAGGTTATTATTTGTTTAGAATTAAAGACAACAAAAATGTGCAGTTTCTACAATAGATCTGGCTATATTACAACCTTTTTAACACTTAATTATATGCTTTACTATTTTTCACCTCAAATTACGATTTTTTTGGGGAGTGCCTTACTATTTTTGCCTGAAATGGGTATGCAAGTCTGTTAATGTGTCAATAGAAATAACTCAAAAACTGTCTTAGATATCAAAATTCTTGCAAAGGGTAAAAGTGATCGGCACCTAAAGTTCTACCTGAAATTTTAAAAAAGATCCATCTACCCATGTAACATTTTTGCCCTTTTTCTTGATTTTTTTGGTCAATTTTGCACATACATGTTCTAAACAGTAAACTCAATATCTTGATAACTATTTAAAATATTTGAGAAATTAAAATTGACAATTGTTTTTAAAAAGCACATCAAAATCTAAAAGTATATGAAGAATCATAGCTGTGGTATCATTTATATTTATTTAGTCAAATTAATAAGGATTAATTGACAATCATACAATGCTATCAATGTAAATATGGAAAACGACAGCAGACTGTAAGGATTTTTAAAATGATATTCAATTAGTAATGCATCTCTTTACAAGTCCAGCCCCGTGCGGGATCTGGGTGGCTAAAAGAATAGACCGCAGTCGCGCTAGCTTGTCGTAAAAGGCGACTAAATAGCGCCCAGTACCCTGACCGGCGTGTCAGGTCGGTTTGCCTAAAGACCGACTGGGATGTGTGCCCCAGGTGGTTGAATGGGGTACCCCTGGCAAGCTGGGGTTGTCAGGCCATAATACGGAAAACCTGACCGCAAACCATATTAGTGCACCGTGTTGGGAAAAATGCCACGTTCCTCGCACGTTAAAGAACGCTGCTGTAGTATTCGCTATGAGTAGGGATTTCGATCCCGCTACAGGAGGCTAAATTGCCCGACCATATCCATCCTCCCATTTGCCAGTGGCAATGTAAAATCCGTTACCCCTATTTTTCCTTGTGTCCCTTCCCATTTTCATTCATCATCATTTCATGTTCATTTTATCATCCATTTCATGTTCATCGCCTGAATATAGCTGAAATATTGCTGCTCGGGCGTTAAACACCATTAATCAATCAATCAATCAATCAAGTCCCGTTTGTAATTTACAAAAAAAAGGGACTTCCCCAACTGTATGTGATTAGGTTTGTCAGTTACCTGCCCAAGGTTGGTGGTTTCCTCCGAGTACTCCGGTTTCCTCCACGATGAAAACTGACCGCCCTACATGGCCCATGTGCATCGATAAAGGGCGTTAAATACCAACACAAACACACACACACTTAACATTAATCTGATGAAAATAGTAAAAATTAATTTACCAATGAACTATCTTTTGCAGCAAATATAAAGCCATGTTCCATAGTATTTGACAGCAGTGACAATGAAACAGATCACAATAAAGGTAGTATTTATATTAGAATTCTATTTACATTTATATCTATCAGCATTAGTATGAAAAATGTAATTAAATAAAGGTAATAATAAAAATCACCAAGTCAAATAAACAAAATTCCTATTGCATACAATGTTAGTGCTCTCATCCGTTTGTCCACATATCTCATATCTCCTAAACCGCTTTATATAGATTGCTATTACACATCTCATTTTTGTCTCACCTGCAAAGCAATCCGTGTTAAAGAGTTTTATGATCACCTCCATATTTCAAGAACTATAAGTCCTAGGTTTATGAAACTTAGTATGCATATGCCCCAGTAATAGCTTAACAGAGTTGTTTCCCCATCTTTTGACCTTGACCTTGATTTTCAGGTTGAATGACTTTAACAATTTTCAATACATATGATAGTAATGTTAAGGTTAATGAGCACCTCCATATCTCAAGAACTACAAGTCCAAGGTTGTTGAAAACTGGTATGCATATGTCCGAGCAGTAGCGTAGCACAGTTGGATTCCCATCTTTTGACATTTATCTTGAATTTGTGGTTTGTTGACAATTTTCAATACATAACAATAGCAATATGTTATTTTTTATGACCGGAAACTGTAATTCATAGGTTTATGAAACTTGATATGCCTATTTATTAGTGTTATGGCATCATTTTGATCTTTTACCTTTACCTTGATTAACTTTGATAGATTTCATTGGTATTTTTGGGGAATGTGAGTTCATGTTTTTTTCCCAACAATAAATTAATGAATGTATAATGGAAAAACTAGGAATTCTGATGGCGCCTGTAGGCGAGACATACTTTGGTGTTAACTCTTGTATTCCTTTGCTTTGACTTCAGAGGAGATCTTCGTGGCTTGAACTTACAGTCCTATAATATGAAGATTAAAATATATATGAACAAAAGTACATCAAATATATATTTAATTTGCAGTAAACCCAAAGCCAAGAACCATAGTATTTGAAAGTAGTGATGATGAAACAGATCACAATAGTGGTAGTATTTTACTTTTGTTTACATTTTGATGTTCTATGAACTATTTGTACTATTTAACAACATAACCTTTTTTCTTCTGAATACCTTTGAACAATGTTGCAGTTCAAGACAGTGCATTCCCCGTATTACCAGATCCTATGCATCACACACATTCTCCTATTTATAGCTTGTTCCTTTAAGTGCTAGTTAAATATCATAAATGAAGAAACCCATTTTTGCTATAAAAACTTATGATGTAGTCTATGATTATCTTATGTAATTAAGATATATCTGAAATGGCAACAATTACCTATAAGGCAGTTTTTGGTTTTTAATTGCAGTTTTTAAATTTTCTTTTGAAAGAAGCAGAGAGCTACCACTCGAGCCTGACTACAAAATATCAACAAAGTTCCAGGTAAAATATACCCTAAAATCTGTGTCAGACACTTTTGTTCGTGACTTTCAGAAGGAAATAGAGACACTAGATATGAATTCGTATACTTGTTATACTATGTCTGTATGGAAAGTTGGTTACCCTTTTTCTTCATACACTTACAAGTATTGGATAATTTATTATTTATGAAATGTTTTATTCAATTTTGGCTGGATTTCACATAGACAAAAACCGGGTTATAATGGTGAATGTTGGGCTGGCGTGCAGGTGGGGGAGGGGGGGGGGGGAATATTTTCGTAACAGCTTTCTCAGCAACTACTAATCAAAGCCTATTGATATTTAGTATGCAGCATCAGCAGGGGCTCCCATAAAGTGGGATTCGATTTGAGGTCTGTCGCTCATCTACTGCCTGTTTACCAACCTTGGTAATTGTTCAAAATTATGTCAGATGAAATGATTTGTAATTGTTTCATTTAGTTTGGGACAGTTTGTTGTACCTCTTTATTCCTATTGGGTCTCACAACTATGTTGTGTTTTGTGTTACTGACCTTTAGATCGCAATGGAAGAGGGAGGTTTGTCGCCATAAAACCTGGTTCAAACCACCATTTCTTTTCAAATGCCTGTATCAAGTCAGGACCATCTTCAATTTCTGTGGTATGTCTTTGCCTTGTTTTGTCTTTTCTTGGATATATGAGATTGATCATTCCAGTTCAGTAATTTTGTTGTTACCTTTATTTGAGATAAATGTTCAATAGTAGAAAATACTAATCACAGCCTCTTGATATTTGGTATGCAGTATCAGCATGGGCTCCCATCACGTGGGATTTGATTTCAGGTCTGTTCCTTATCTACCTCCTGTTTAACGAAATCGGACAATTTCAGTCTTTGACCCATTTTGACCCATAATGTTTTGTCACATCGTGTTTTAATGTTGTCCTTTTCTTGCTCGCTTGATTTATTATTATTATTATTTTTTGCATTTAGTATCTATTTACATTAATGTTTGGTAACGCTTAGTTTGTTTTGGTGTATCTGACTTCCTGATTTGAATGCAGCTTTGATATGATCTTCCTAACGTGAATTCCTACATCTTTTTATAACGAACAACGGATTAAAATCATTGGAGAATATGTAATAAAAATCTCCAGAAGTAGGAACATGGAATGGTGTCTAAAAAAAGTATTTTTCATTTTGTATCGAAAAGTTCATTTTCATTTTTGTAATTACTACATTGGGTATGTCCTCTGAAGTAAAGAAAATCATTTCAAGAGATATATTGGAGATTTGCTTTCTATTATCAAGACAACTCTTTACTCATGTTGCATTTTGGTGTTGTCTTAATTTAGAAAAAAGGTTGGGATTACCCCAGAGTAAAGTTGGTCTCATGGTTAACCATGCCAAAATTCTGGTTGATGTCATGAAACATTGTCTTTGTAATGACCAGTGCTGCACTAAATTATCTATAGGTATGACACATGAATTTTTAGATCATATTAGACAGTATTTATTTTGACAGCATCACACACAGCTCTGAAACCTGAACTCAGAACACTTTACTTTTTAAAAATATCTTGAGCGGTTCAAAAATTATGACTAAAAGAAGATTGAAAATATGGACAATTTGTTGGACAAATTTACTCAGAATTACATAAAAATGTGTATTTCCATACTTTTAAAGGCTAATTTCTAAGAAAATAGAAAAAAGAGTACCACTGAAACAGAGAGGATTTCAAATTTGCTCATGTCTCAGTAGGAATAATAATTTGCATGCATAAACTTTAATTAGATTTCAGCAAAATATGCATAAAAAAATAGACATTTGTTCATTTCCAGATGTGTCCGCTTCTAAAAAAAGACATTAAGTTGGGTTTTTTTAAGCTTTTCAGAAACTTAATTAAAAAAATTAGAAAGAAATATATACCTGATGTTTAAGAAACTTCAAAATCAAGCTTGTTTTTAGTTGGAAACATGATTTATTATTCAAAATTCCATCTGATTTCTAAAAAATATATGTTCAAAAATGGAATTTAGTTTCAAGTTTCACGATAGAAAAAAGACTAAGTCCAACATTTTTGTCTGAAAATTTGTCATAACTTTTTTGTCCCCGCAAATATCATGATGAAAATTTGTATACAAGGGTTTTTGGGGGTGATCTTTCATTTGGTAATGATGAAAATGCTCTCTTTTGAGCAGATTTTACTATATACTAAAATAATATAAAATAATATGAGTTGACTGCCATCCAATCAATATGATTTTTGTTTCGCATGTTACTGTTTATTAACACTCAAGAGTCACCCAAGTTTAAATTATATATTTTTTTAATGTTTCTCTTGTAGTAACTTGCTTAATTACAAATTAGTTTAACTGAATTTTAGTCTCTTTGACACTCAAGTCTGTCAATTGTTTGTGTGAAATTTAATCATGTATGTTAACTGGTTAAGGTAGTTCGTCTACTATTGATCACGTGGTCTGTCAACACTGAGATTGCGGGTTCGATTCTCACTGCAGGAAGGGTGTACTCGACTCCAATCTTAATTGACAAGGATTGCCAGTTTTCCTACCGCAGGTCGGGGTTCTCTCCAGGTACTCCGGCTTCCTCCCCCAATAAAAAGTGGACGCCATGATATAGCTGAAAGTGGCGTTAAAACACCATTCAAACAAACAGAATAACTGGTATCTATGTTGTCAATTTCAGGAAGCAAAGAAGTGCAATTTAAGATATCAAGAATTAACATTTTAATAATTAGTAACAGATTTTTAAGTTTAAGTTTCAATGCCTCATTTTCATTGTTGATCGCAAGACTTTTTTCTTTTATTTTTTCCTCTTTAGCATTTACTTTCTTCAGCTTTCGTTGCAGTCTTTTGCAAAGATTTTCCTTTTTAAAGGCTGTCAGATTAGTTTTTAAGTTCAATTTTTTTAATTTTCAATTCAGTTTTTTCATTCTTTAATTCATGCAAGCCTTTTCACAAGGTCCTAGAAGTAAGCCATGAATGTGTGTAAGGTATTAGGTAGTCTAGCTTTCTTTGTTGCTTAACTGCGTGATTTTAAAGATGTTTCAAAACTTTTGTATCTCACCTTCTCTTATATTGATAATATCATTGCATTAAAAAAACCTGATGATTTTATGCACCTTGTTTATCCCTAAGAACTTGAGATTTCAGATTCTACAGGTTCAAGGGCACTTGTTTAATATTTAGATTTACATCTTGAAATTGACAGCCAAGAAATCTTTTACATGATGACCTACATTTTCTCTTGCTACAATTTGAGTTTGGCTTGCTGATTGGAGTATAATTGTTTCGTGGGTATCTGTTTTGATATGAATTTCTTCCTTTTTGTCTGCTTGTTTTGTCTTTGCCTGTCTGAATATTAAAATACTCCATTTGGTACTCGTGCATTTGTTTCTTAATTTCCAATAATGTTTCAACTGCAAGTTAGCACTGTACACTTGTATATAATTATACATTTTGATCATCAATTTCTCCTGTATGTCTTTGCCTTGTTTGCCTTTTCTTCTTTGTCATATGAGATTGATATAAAATAAATGTTTTCCTTTTAGGCAAAAATGGGTGAACATATTAGGAGTTAGCAGAGCAACATTTTACAGAGCATTCCAAGGTAAAGAAAGGATTCGTTACATAGGAGAAAATACCATGTCTATCAAAGAAGAACGAAAGGGGTATTTAAGACAATATACTACATGCACTTGTAAAAGTATCCTTATTATTGTACCATATTTCGCCATCTATTTTTGTCTCGCCTGCAACGAAAGTGGCTGGAGGCAAGACATATGTATGGGAATCCGGCGGCGGCTGCGTAAACACTTAACATCTTGCTTCATATATTTGTAAGCCCAAGCCCTAGGTCCATCAAATTTGGTCCAGAGGTAGCTTATGATGAGTACTTGCCAGTCAGTCACCTGTCACCTGACCTTGACCTCAATTTCACGGTCCAGCGACTACATTAAAGTTTTTGGGTTCGACAGTTCCTCTGTAACTACGCATGGTAGGATGACAATATTTGGTATATAGGTTGCTAATGACTAGTACATGACTGTCTGGTAGGTGTCACTTGACCTTGACCTCAATTTCATGGTCCAGCGACTACATTAAAGTTTTTGGGTTACGGCAGTTTCTCTGTAACTATGCATGGTAGGATGACAATATTTGGTATATAGATTGCTGCTGAATAGTACATGACTGTCTATTAGTTTCCACCTGACCTTGACCTCAATTTCACGGTCCAGCGACTACGTTAAAGTTTTTGGGTTACGGCTGTTCCCCTGTAACTATGCATGGTATGGTGACAATATTTCGTATACAGGCCACTGCTGATATTTAATGCTATTTACGTAATGCTTATGACAAAATTTATTTTCGTTACTGATGCGGAATGCAGGCGAGACATTTTTCTGTGTCCACACTTGTTACAGCTTGTAAGGACAATGAAACCCATTGTAAACATTTATCAGCATTAAATCTAAACACCTATATCACTTTATGATATTTTAATTGTTCTCTGCTGTTTGCTTAACTATTATACATGTTCTATATATAGATTATTAACAGGGTTTTCTATATCAGGTCCCATATCATTCAGAGACTCCCATATTAGGTCGAGGCGTCAGCCGAGACCATAATATGGGTTAGTTTGAACATATTTATGTAATATTTAAATTATTTAAACCATATTATGGGTTGAAGAATTATATGAGACCTGGTATGGAAAACTCTGTATCATAATCTCTTTATCACACATTTTCTACTCAAGTCATAAAATGCCTTAAAAACCTATATAAAATAGTTCTTAAAACACTAAAAAAGTAAACATTCATGTTAAAATTGTCTATTTTCTATAATTTGCATTAATGTTTGATAGTAATGATTAATTATTTTGCTCTATTTCAATTCATGTTTGTTTAAAGGCCTTAGCTTATGATGTTACACTAGCACACAAGGCCTGATAGGGATCAGTTAATATCCATATTAAGCCCTCTTGCGTGCACCGAGGCCTTGAAATGGCATATCAGGTCCCTGATCAAACATGGCTTGGACACTTCCGGCTGTTTTATCCGGGCAAATTCACACATATAAATGCTAAATGTGTGATAAATGTATGAAGTGTCACAATAGAAAATTGCCTGTCATTTTTCTATAGCACTGTATTCATGCTTAGGCAAATAAAGTCAGTTGAGTTCAGATTGTGGTAAAATAAAGTAACAACGTACCGGTACTTATTATTTTCATCTATAAAGGTTATTTTTAGCAGCATTATGTATAGTTTTAGTAAAAAAAATGTAAAACATTGCCTTTTACCATTTTTAGGTCGAACAGCTGTAGGGTTTTTAGAATCTACAATCCAAAAATATGCTGATTTAAGCCCAGTATTAGAGAAAAGAATCCTGCCACCAGTAGTAACAAAGAAGTTTTATGGGATGAATATATAGAAGCTAAAACTGGCCAAACAGAAGTTAAGCCAGTAACTGAACATTATTTCTACAAACTGTTTGGAGACTATTTTAAGGATGTCTTATTTGCTAAGGTATTTTTTTAATTAAAGCAGTATTATAGAAAGATATGTAATTAATTGATGAACTTTGTTCTGATTCATCATTAATAATATAACATATAGAAGTTATCCCATGTTCAGCATTATCTCATTTTTTTTATGATTTTATGTTAGTATAAATACAGTTATGGGTAAGTTCTTTGGCTGTTTAATAGTTTAATGTGTTTATCTGGCAGCTTTAATTATGATCCCTATGATGTCTCACAACCATGTTGTACTGTTTTGTGTTACCAACCTATGTTACCAATGGAAGAGGGAGGTTTGGCGCCATTAAACCTGGTTTAACTCGCCATTTCTTTTGAAATGCCTGTACCAAGTCAGGACCATTGCAATCTTCAATTTCTCTGGTATGTCTTTGCCTTGTTTTGTCATTTCTTCTTGGACATATGACTAGATTGATCATCCCAGTTTGGCAGTGTTGTTGTTACCTTTATTCTAGATCTTCGAAACTTTTGTTCCAATATAAGATAATAATCTATGAATCTACAGATCTCCAACATCATTAGAATTCATGATGAAAGTAGTCAACTGTGAAGGAAGGTTGTACAATAAGACAAATTATGCCAAATTTGAGTTAAATATTAGCTTCATTGAAATGTTTTTTTTATGTTGAAAATAAACAACTTTCAAAGTTTAACATTCTTCAATATTTCTTGAACCAACTGAACAGTATGTGTTTTAATCTTTAATGAGATGTAAAATGGTTGGTAAATTGCATCAAACACAATACACGTACTACACATCATGTAATTATTAAGATTGGAACATGAAACTTTTTTAGTCTTAATTGACAGTCACCTTTTCCTTTATGTAAACCTTAATGCCTGATACGTGTCACTTGTTTACCAGATATTGTTAAAAATATGCATTTTTATACAAACTCTAGTGATAACCTTTTTTCTGAATGATTTGATTTGAAACTATATGAAACAAGTTTCTTTCTTTGTATTATATATGATCCAGATGACATCATTTTGGAAATCTTGGTTAGGGTACTTGATGCTTACAAGTGATTTTCTACCATTTAATGACATATAGTTCTTTTATTTGTACCCACTCTGGTACTTTGTGTGCACATGTACAATTAATAGGACAACACTGTTTCTTTTAATTTTGATCTTCATGTTTTTTCAGCAAAAACACATTAATCCTTGCACTACATGTTTAGTTGCTGGCAGAAACATACACGCCATCAAAGATCCAGAGGCTAAAGCTGCACTTAAAAGAGATTTACAAGAACACTTGGATAGGCAAAGGTTTTTATTGTGAATATATGTGACTTTCGAGTTCATTGCTTTTCCAGAAAAATTTGTTAATTATACACCTGTACAGAAATTATTACGTGACTTGACCAGATTGTGAGTCAAACTGGTTTGCTGCCTGGTAGACTTATTTAAAAGCGATTGTGAGATCATGAAAACAAACATATCTCTATAAACTGTAAATACTTCAATTGAATGAAAAAATAGTCTTATGTGTGTAGAAATATTGCCAAAATCGAAGATTCCATCTTTAATAAACAACAAAGCAATATTTATTTTGATTTATTTCTCTTTATTGCACCTGAAGTCGTCATGCCCAGAAAAAATAATTATATTAAAGAACTTTCTCCGGATTCCCCAGCCATTCCGCACTTACCCGAAACTTATGTATATTGTACCATTTTAGCTAACCTGGACAAAAGTTCCATTTGAGCTATTTTTTAAATTGCCATTTTCCTATGTAGGTTGTGTCACATACACTTATTCAGCCTCTCATTTTATCTTCTATTGGCACTATCATTAAGCCAAACAATAATTTAAGTCCTGTTGATGTAAAAGCGTCAATTATAATTAATATTGATAAATATATGCACTATTGTATATTTATTGTTATGAACTAACGTGTGTTCTATTTCTATGAAAAAAAACAATTGATAATGTTTATTTTAAGGAAAGAAAGATTAGATTACTACAATAAGCGAGAAAATGCCATCAGATCCCCCCAACAATACCTCAGCTTGATAATTGATGGTATGGATCAATCCAAAACTGGTGTGCCTCATTTTAGAGGCTGGTCAAGACCAAAAGTATGTATTTGTGTACAGACAAATTAATAAAAGAGTTAAATTGATAGGATTGTTCAGATGAATTAAAGAAATTTTCATTTTTGCTGTCTGTTGTACTGTCACAGATGTTGATCTCACTATCCCTATTGTGTCTCACAACCTAGCTGTGTTAAAACAGACAACATAACCCACAAAAATACAAAAAACAACTGAAAAGCAATCAACAACGCAGACTCAATTCGTAACGAGAGTGAAATCAAGTGAAATCAAGTGATAAATCTGTCATAGACAAACACACGTTGGATGAAGTTTTAAACTGCCTACTTCAAAATAGGTTGTAAATTTGTTTCTAGCTCCAGAAGAAAAAAATTGTCTGGACGACCTTTTTTTATAAAAGGATATCTTCTGATGCTCCAGACTATGTAACTCTTAAAGCAAGACTATGGTCAACTGATGAGTGGTACCCCTCAGCTGATGAGGACCAAATAGAATTGTTGCTTTATGATGAAGATGAAAACCAATGTTTTCCCAGAGGTAAGTAATGCAGTAAATAAATAGTTAGTTTGAGAGTTGACTCATGGATAAGATCTAGTCATGAGTATAAATATTTTGAAAAATGCAAGAAAAGACATAAGAAATGAACACGTCATTTCAATTTATGGAATCTTTTAAATATAGTACTTATTTGTTATTCTATAGTTTGCAAATTGAATTATGATTATTTTGTACAGCACACTTTTTTCAATTGTTCAAGCATTGTCTTTTTTGGTGAACAACAAACATACTATATAATCATGGTAAATTCCAGATTCTTATGTGGTTGGATATCTATATTAAAAGAGGGTAATATGGATTAGAGCTTTTGCAATGTACATTTTTAATCACATGTAACAAATATCTATGTATATTTAAAATACATAAATAGATCTAAAATATTAAAGTGTGTCTCAATAAAACTAAGTGTATTCACTTTTTGAACTTCCTGTACACATCACAGTAATAATAAACCACATCATTTAGTTCACAATCAATGCAGTAGTCAGAAATAATTCATATCAAATAAAAATTTAATAATCTTGAAGGTTTTTTTTTCATTTTAGATATTCCAGAAATTGTTGCACCAAATTTTGACAAACTTTAGATAATTTAAAAGTTGTAATACGAAAGGTGAAAAACCATTTGAACAACCAAGATAATAAGTGCTGGGAGGATTTTTTTGAGAATCCACACCAGCATAGCACAAAAAGAACTGTTTGGCCATTATCTTTGCTGAGGCCAATTCACAAATTTCAACAAATTGAACAGCCTGTCAATATTGAAACACAAATTCATGATGACATGGAGTTAGAACGAGAACGACCTAAGGTAAGACTTTTTATAGCAATTATTGACGTGTACAACATGTTTATGTAAGTAAAAAGATACTTTCACACTTAAACAGCTTTTTAGTTCACCTAACCCGAAGGGTCACGTGAGCTATTGCCATCACTTGGTGTCTGTAGTCCGTCTGTTAACTTTTACAAACATTAACTCCTATGACAGCACAAGTCCAAATGCAACCAAGCTTGGTACAGTTGTTTAATGAATATGTGCTACAAAACTCATTTGGATTTTTGACATGGCTACCATGGCTAAAAATAGAACATAGGGGTAAATTGCAGTTTTTTGCAAATAACTCAAAAACTGTCAGAGATATCAAAATTCTGGCAAGGGTGAAAGTGATCAGCTGCTCAAGATCTACCAGCCTCGAAAGTTTTTAGAAGATCCAATGACCCATGTAGGAGTTGATGCACTTTTTGTGATTTTTTTTCCCCAAATTTTGCACTTATTAAGCTAATCTTGGAGAGTATAAATGATATTTGAGAAATTTAAAATGCATATTGGTAAGCACATCAAGATCTACAAAATTTGTAACAGGATCTAAGTTGTAGGTCTGTTACTTTTAGGACTTATTCCCCTTAAAATGTCATTTTAACTGCCTTTCCTCAAGATATAAAAATCATTAACTTCTCAAACACTTTAAGTTTAATTGTAATTAAACTTAGTTCAATTGTAATTAAACTTAGTACAGTCGTTTAGTGACATGGGTGCTACAAAACTATTGTTCGGATTTCAGATTTGTTAAAAAAACATGGCTGCCGTTGCTAAAAATAGAACATAAGGCATCCTCACAAGTCAGGGTTTCTGTGTCCACATGTGTCCACGAACCCCTGACAAACTTAGCTAGGAAATTCCCGGGCTAGAAGTCACTGTTTTCATTGGCTACATCGTACCTTAATGTAGCCAATAAAAAGCTCGCTTTCATTCACGACTTGGTTAGGGGATATCCCGATGTCGATTGTAAATAAACCAAACGGATGTGTTGCGTAGACCATGTGAAAATCAGTGTATTTTGTATAGTAGTGTTAATAGTTTGTTATTACCGCGTTATTATTTAGTTGCGTTACGTTTTCTTCACACTCCAGAATGAGTAAGAATGACTACTGCCAAACACTTGCTTCTTTCAAGCAATTTCATTAGTTGATATTTTAAAGGATTGACGTCATACGAAAATCTTATAGCCCGGGAATTTCCTAGCTAAGTTTGTCAGGGGTTCGTGGACACAGAAACCCTGACTTGTGAGGATGAACATAAGGGTAAATTGTAGTTTTTTGCTGATAACTCAAAAATGGGGATATATATCAAAATTCTGATTCCAATTAAAAGTGTTGAGCACCTTGAGATCTACCTGCCCTGCAATTATGGAAAAGATCCAACTACCTATGTAGAAGTTATTGCCCCTTTTCCTGATTTATTTATTTTTGCACATTCTAAGCTTAATATCTTGAAAACTATAAAAGATATTTAAGAAATTTGAATTGCATATTGTTTAGCACATCATGATATATGTAACAGGATCAAAGTTGTAGGACTGTCTTGTTTAGGAGTTACCTTAAAATGCCAAAATTGACCATTTTAACTGCATTTCCTCATTGTATTGCAAACTGTAAAAGCTAGAAAAAAACTTTTAATAAACATATTGCTTAGCAAGCTATGGTCCTACAAAAAATTCAGTTCAATGTTTAATGGAAGTTTTTCAATAACCCTTTATAGGGAAAAATGTTTTTGCATTATATAGCCTAAAATTTTGGCATTCAATGGGAGTCTCTTGTTAAACTTACTACACTTGAGTTTTGATGCCCTATCTACAAAAGTAGGGGGCATATAGTGTTCGGGTCTGTTTGTCCGTCCGTCCCAATTGTTGCAAGATAGAGCATTATGTCTTTCGCACAAATTCTTTTATAATAAAAAAAACATTTTTGTTACAAAGATTTCAAGTACTTTTTTATATCGATACTTATATTAAGACTTTAGAATTATACAAATAAAAGAAGAAATGAACTAGATTGAAAGTGTTAAATAAAAGTTATTGTTTCATATTTATATGTATGGTAACTTTTTGTAATTGTGTCCTAAAAGAAGCAAAATCCAAATGCACACTGTCACATTACATGACGTACCCTCTTGTTTGATACCTTCTGTAATTATAGCAGTTAGGTGTGAATATAGCTCTCTATTGACTAATCATATTGATTTAGTCATAAAACTGAAGGAAGAACTTTTGAAATTGTGATTTGTAATTTAAAAAGCATAGTCAAACAAATACTGTTTATCCTATAAAAAATCAAAGAAGTTAAACAGTATATATTACTATCAAAACATTATTATCTCCTGTTTTTTTACAACCAGCATTTTTAAAATTTCTGAATGCATTTTACCATTGATAGTTTTGTTTTTTATTATATTCATTTGTTTTGCAGGTTAAATCAAGAAAAAGGAAAATGTAACGAATGAATAAAACATTCACCATATGGCATGGATAATGTTCATCATAAGACCCTTGGAAAAAAACAAAAACTGAATAAAGATCAAGTAGAAAAGACAGTCCTTTTTCAAATTTCTTGTACTTTGTAACTTTGGTGACTGTTTAAGTAGTTCAGTTTGATATTATATTTGATGTTATATAGTCATTGTGCAGTAGGTATAACCCTAACCTCAACATACATTTTGCCATGAAGTGCAAAATAAATCTAATTAAGCTTAGGATCTGAGTGGTTGTAACCATAGCTTCTATATTTAATATTGAATAGTTTTTATTTTATGGATGAATCTTTGCTTGCTCCAGTAGAGCTTCCATACGCTTGAGCTAGACTTTAATTTGTGTTTTTGTGACTGACAATTGTCAATAATTATAATTACATGTTTAAGTCTTGTGAAGTCTTCATGTCTTAGGAACTGTTAAGCTTACAGTTATTTAATGTGGTATAGATATGCCCCACCTGTAGCCTTGGACAGTAATGTCCCATCTCTTAGATCTTGACCTTAGTTTTTCTGGCTGATTGGCAATTTCTGAAACATTATAAAAAGTATCAAAACAGTATTAATTTGATTGTCCTAGCTATATTCAAGGAGTGGTCTCTCATTATCCGCATTTAAATAAAAAAAATGGAATATCAAAAACCAAAATTATCGAAAGAAAAGTCCTCAACCCAAAACTTTTCAGCAGTCAAACCAGCACTGATGATATCATGTGCACTATATAAGGAAAGACACCTGGTGTTTTAAACAGGAGTTTTAATAAAACAAATGGTTTAATTTATGTAGAAACATGGCTGTGATTACCCTCAGGGACCTTTGGTTCATCAGGGGCAGTTATCAATCCATTGGTTTCAAACTACAAAGTACATATTGTACCAAAGTGGTATCCATAAAGCGTTCAATTTGGTTATGCTTTATATTGATATTTCAAGGAGTAGCCTCTCATCAGTAGCATTTGAATCAAAGCATTGTAAGGCCAAAACTGAAAAATGGCAAAGAAAAGTACTTTACCAAAAAAAGGTAAAACAGGTAGCCTGTTCAGTAGCATTAATGATCAAGTTTTATGAGATTAAATGTATCATTTCACATTTTTTGAAATCCTCGAAATAGAAAGAAAAAAAACTCGGATAAAATCCTTCTGTAAAAGAATATGATTGTCAGAAAGATTTCCATATTTATAATAATGTTATGTATATTTTTATACTTTGAGATCTATCGTTGTGTAATAAAAACATGTTTCAATATGGCTACAATTATTATGTACTTTGCATTTATTTACCTTTTACTATCTTAATCTTGTTTTTTTTAAATACATGTATTTAATATTTTGCAAATATCAAATAAAAGAAAAAATAAGAAGACGTGTTCTGTTGCACATTACTGGAAAAATGATTGAGTGTTGTTTGTTTTATGTTTAAGAAAAGGACAAAACAGTTTTGATTACATTTTTCTCAAGGATTTTTCAATGAGAAATATAATATTTTTGTAACTTTAATTTATTTTGGTCTTCTTTTGAAAAAAAAATTGAATTCCTTGTGAAATGTGGATGGAAAGTTCACCAAAGGCTGCATGTGTCAAAAATTTGTCAGTCTACCATGGGTTTCATGTGTCCAGATGTAAAAAAAAATGTTGGAAAAGGCAAAAACAGTTAGTCCACTCCAAGGGACTTGCGAATCAAGTCGGGTAATTTTTTATAAATATTTTTCTTATAATCCGCTGCATTATCTCTATACTAGTAAGAAGCAAATTGAGTGAAATAATTCTTCTTATAACCAATTATTAACGGCCCGTTAGAAAAAGTGAATATGAAAAATTCATGACTGGTTAGTAATCATTAGATTCAATTCGACTATATAAAGTGTTAGTAAAAATTACTTGGCTCAATTCTGACTGTTCCTAGGAGTGAAGTCGATACAAACGAAAGCAACACTAAGAAACAAATACCACTAAACTTACAGAGAAATCTGAACTAGAATTACGAACTTGGTAAAGAAAATAGACACAATTAAGCGCTCCTGGAAGAAAAAAACAGTACCAGCAATAATGAATGGCAACTCTTAACAATATCATGTAAGAAAGTATAAATATCTTTTTCGGATTTCTTAATGTGCTGAATTGGTGTGTTCCAGAGTATATCTAATCTTTGGTACATGATATTTAAGTAAAATGTCTGTGATAATACACTAGAAATTAGCTAATCTTATCCGTGTGTTCTCTGTGATAATACAGTAGGAATCTGCCAATCTTATCTGTAAGTTCTCTGTGATAACAAGCTAGGAATCTGCTAATCTAATCTGTATGTCCTCTTTGATAAAACGGTAGGAATCTGCTAATCTAATCTGTATGTCCTGTGTGATAATACGGTAGGACTGCTTATCTGTATGTTCTCTGTGATAATACGGTAGGAATCTGCTAATCTTATCTGTTTGTTCCCTCTGATAAAACGGTAGGAATCTGCTTATCTGTGTATGCTATCTGTATATATGTTCTCCGTGATAATACACAAGGAATCCGCTAATCTTATCTGTATGTTCCCTTGGATAATACGATATGAATCTGCTATCTTAACTGTATGTTCTCTGTGATAATGCGATAGAAATCTGCTAATCTTATCTGTATGTTTCCTAGAATAATACGATAATAAACTGCTCACCTTACTGTATGTCCTCTGTGATAATACGGTAGAAATCTGCTAATTTTATCTGCATATTCTCTGATAATGCGGTAGGAATCTGCTAATCTGATTTGTACGTTATCTGGAATAACACGGTAGGAATCTGCTAATCTTATCTCTATGTTCTCTGTGATAATGCAATAGGAATCTGCTAATATTTTCTGTATGTTCTCTGTGATAATACGGTAAGAATCTGCTAATCTTATTATGTTCTCTGTGATGATACGGTAGGAATCTGCTCATCTTATCTGTATGTTCTCCGTAATAATACGATAGGAATCTGCTCATCTTATTTTATGTTCTCTATGATAACACACTAGGAATCTACTAATCTTATCTGTAAGTTAAAGGTAGGAATCTGCTAATCATATTTGTATGTTCTTTGCGATAATACGGTAGGAATCTGCTAATCTTATCTGTATATTCTCTGTGATAATACGGTAGGAATCTGCTAATCTAATCTGCATGTCCTCTGTGATAATACGGTAGGAATCTGCTAATCTTATCTGTATGTTCTCTGTGATGATGCGGTAGGAATCTGCTTATCTTTGTATGTTATCTGTATATATGTTCTCTCTGATAATACACAAGGAATCCGCTAATCTTATCTGTATGTTCTCGGTGATAATGCGATAGAAATCCGCTAATCTTATATGTATGTTCCCTAGAATAATACGATAATAATCTGCTCACCTTACTGTATGTCCTCTGTGATAATACGTTGGAATCTGCTAATCTTATCTGTATGTTCTCTGTGATAATACAGTAGGAATCCGCTTATCTTATCTGCGTGTTCTCTATGATAATACGGTAGGAATCTGCTAATCTTATCTGTATGTGCTCTGTGACAATACGGTATGAATCTGCTTATCTTATTTTTATGTTCTCTGTGATAATACGTTAGGAATCTGCTCATCTGATCTGTATTTTCTCTGTGATAATGCGGTAGGAATCTGCTCAACTTATCTGTATTATCTCTGTGATAATACGGTAGTAATCTGCTCATCTTACCTGTAAGTCCTCTGTGATAATGCGGTAGGAATCCGCTAATATTATCTGTATGTTCGTTGTGATAATACGATAGGAATCCGCTAATCTTATCTGAATATTTCCTATGATAATACGGTAGGAATCTGCTAATGTTATCTGAATGTTCACTGTAGGAAACTGTTAATCATATTTTTATGTTCTCTGTGATAATACGGTAGGAATCTGGTAATCTTATCTGTATGTTCTCTGTGATAATGCGGTAGGAATCTGCTAATATTATGTCTATCTTCTCTAATACGGTAGGAGTCTCTTCTCATCTTATCTGTATGTTCTCTGTGATAATGCGGTAGGAATCTGCTAATCTTATCTGTATGTTCTCTGTGATAATACGTTAGGAATCTGCTAATCTTACCTGTACGTTCTTTAATACGGCAGGAATCAGCTCATCTTTTCTGTATGTTCTCTGTAATAATACGGTAGGAATCTGCTAATATTATCTGTATATCCTCTGTGATAATACGGTAGGAATCTGCTAATCTTATCTGTATGTTCTCTGTGATAATACGGTAAGAATCTGCTCATCTTATCTGTATGTTCTGTGATAATGCGGTAGAATCTGTTCATCTTATCTCTATGTCCTCTGTGATAATATGGTATGAATCTGCTAATCTTATCTGTATGTCCTCTGTTATAATGCGGTAGGAATCTGCTAATATTATCTGTATGTTCTTTAATACGGTAGGAATCTGCTCATTTTATCTGCATGTTTTCTGTGATACTACGGTAGGAATCTGCTAATTTTATCTGTATGTCCTATGTGATAATACGGTAAGAATCTGCTATCTTATCTGTATGTTCTCTGTGATAATACGGTAGGAATCTGCTCCTCTTGTCTGTATGTTCTCTGTGATAATACGGTAGGAATCTGCTAATCGTATCTGTATGTTCTTTGTGATAATGCGGTAGGAATCTGCTAATCGTATCTGTATGTTCTTTGTGATAATGCGGTAGGACTCTGCTAAATATTATCTTTGTCTTCTCTGCGATAATGCAGTAGGAATCTGCTAATATTATCACTATCTTCTGTGTGATATTACGGTATGAATCAGGTCATCTATCTGTATGTTCTCAATAATAAAGCGGTAGGAATCTGCTCATCTTATCTGTATGTTCTTTTTGATAATACGGTAGGAATCTGCTAAATTCTTATCCGTATGTTATCTGTGATCATGGTGAAAATACGGTAGGAATCTGCTAATATTTTCTGTATGTCCTCTGTGATAATACGGTAGGAATCTGCTAATATTTTCTGTATGTCCTCTGTGATAATACGGTAGGAATTTGCTAATCATATCTGTATGTTTTCTGTGATAATACGATAGGAATCTTATTTAAGTTCTCCGTGATAATACGGTACGAATCTGCTCATCTTATCTGTATGTTCTTTGTGATTAATACGGTAGGAATCTGCTCATCTTATTTGAATGTTCTCTGTGATAATACCATAGGAATGCGCTAATCTTATCTATATTCTATAATAATACTGCTAATCATATCTGTATGTTTTCTGTGATAATACGATATGAATCTGCTTTAAATCTTATCTATATGTTTCCTGTGATAATACGATATGAATCTGCTTAAAACTTATCTCTCTGTTTTCTGTGATAATACGGTAGGATTCTGCTCATCTTATCTGTGTGTTCTTTGTGATTATAAGGTAGGAATCTGCTATAAATCTTATCTATATGTTCTCTGTGATAATACGGTAGGAATCCGCTAATCTTATCTGTATGTTATCTGTGATAATACGATAGGATTCTGCTCATCATATCTGTATGTTCTTTGTGATTATAAGGTAGGAATCTGCTAATTAATCTTATCCGTATGTTCTTTGTGATAATACGGTAGGAATCTGCTCATCTTATTTGTATGTTCTCTGTGATAAAACTGTAGGGGTTTGCTAATCTTATCTGTATATTCTCTATGATTATACGGTAGGAATCGCACAAAACTTGAAAATTATGTTATGTCTGAAAATATGGTTAAATTTCATCTCAGTTTATCATCCTTTTTATGTTAGCCGCCTTTAATAACATATATAGTGTTGTAAGGGCGTAAAACACCAAATCACTCACTTTTCAATGAGAGGATACAAACTAAACTACTTATATTATCAATATGTTCTATCGCAAAAATGTAATATTATCACTGTGTTTTCTTACAACAGCTTAAGAAATAGGGTAAGAAGTTCAACTATCCTGCGTTTTGTTATGGAATTTCTTAAAACAAAGCATTACCGTAGGCTTTATAATTTATATCAAATTTTAATTGAAAACAATGGATACTGAACAGAATTTAGGAAAAGTAAAAGGATTTAGATATCGTCTACTGTTGAAACTTTTGAATGTTTTATCAAATATGTTGCGAAAATTAACTAGAATTTGCAACGCATCTGACAAAATATTATTATTATTATTGCGGAAATTATTTAAAGCATTAAAAACCTTAAAAAGAATAATATGATAAAAAAAAAAATTTCTATTTTTGTTGTTACGAAGGCGCTTTAGTCAGGTAAACGCTGGGACGATCTTCATTATTTCTGTACTAGTCACTTAGACGCTTTGACTTTATTTGCATTTACTAAAACACTCCGGTAACCAAGATTTGTTATTGGAGGGAAAAATGCGGTTCAACAGTTTTGTTGTTGTTAATGTAAGTTAAACTGTTTTTATCAAGTTTACACATATTAAATTTGTTTAGATATTGTATGTTGGTGTAAGATATGTTCAATCTTTTAATCAAAATATAAAAGTTATTTGAAATCTTAATTTTCTATATATTTGACAACTATATACCATCTGATTACATCTACATTTACATTTACTGGAATACTGTGAAGGGCCGTCAAACAGCATCAACTCACAGGAAAACTTGTGTGGCGTTGCTTCCACGCAAGGTCGTTAAAATTACATATTTACAGATTACGACCCTCTCTGGTAGGCTGTTCCATTCCTGTAATGTCTTCGGGAAAAAGCTGTACTTGTAGTTGTCGTAGTTGCACCTGATAGGTATAAAAATGTTGCTGCTCTGTTCTCTTGTGGTTCTTGTAGGTCTGGCTATGTATGGTGGTAGCCTCAGAGCGCTGATGTTGTTGACGCATTTGTAAAGGTTCACCAGTTGCTGTTCTTTTCTCCTCTGCTGAAGGGATGTTCATTTCAAATCCTGGAGCATGGCAGTGACACTTTGGTGGCGCATGTAATGACCGGTTACAAAGCCGGCAGCTATACGTTGCGTTTTCTAGATGGAGTCTATCTGGTATTGGCGATATGGGTCCCACACTGATGATGCAAGATTAGGTCTGATCAGTGTCACATATGCCTTTTCTTTAACTTCTGGGTTACACGTGTTGAGATTTCTCATGAAAAAAGCTAAGATGGTAATTTGGTCGATGTGGTGGTTCCAGTTGAGGTCATTTCCCAGTTCCACTCTGAGGTATGGATGGTGGTCTACCTCCTCGAGTGCTGTGTCATCGATGTTGTAGATGATGTTGGACGTGATGTTTTGTCTTGACCTCTTAAGTTTCATGACATAACATTTCTTGGCGTTGAATCTCATAAGCCATTTCTTCGACCATTCCGTCATTCTGCTGATATCTTCCTGCAGTTGGTGTGTATCTCTGTCTCTGAGTCAATGATGCGATAAAGCAGACAGTCATCCGCGAAAAGTTTCACCTCTGAATTTACGCCATCGCCGATATCGTTCACATACAGTAGAAACATCAAGGGTCCCAAGACTGTTCCTTGGGGAACTCCTCAGTCGACGTGTACTTCGGTGGAGGCTTCATCGTCGAGAACAACTCTTTGCCTTCGTGTTGTTAGCCAGTGTTCAATTCATTCATTGGTGTAGTCTCTGATTCTATAGTAGTTTAGCTTCATCAGTAGTCTTTTATATTAAACAGGACTATGACTTACTACTTCATGGTCACTCTTTCCTGGTTTTACTTGGATGTCCTCTATAAGGTCCTGGGAAGTGGTCAATATCAGGTCTAAAATATTATCATTTCTAGTTGGTTCGTTTGTCATTTGGTGAAGAATTGTCTTTGCAGATATCTATGGCTCTCTGATTAAGTTGTTTGAGTATTGTGGTCGATCTCTGATAGTATTATTTGTCCAGTTTATGTCTGGAAGGGTGAAATCCCCTGCTAGGATCAGGTTTGTACCTTGACCCAGATCAGTTGGCTGTTTGTGTTTAAGTCTACCTCTGGTGTAACAATTAAGCTGCTGTGGATTGCAATAAAAACGCCTCCTTCTCCCTTCTTTTTGTCCTTTCGGTGTATGTCATACTCGTCTCTTGGGAAGACTTCCTCGCTTCTAATGGTTCCATCTAATTTTGACTCACATCCACAAATGATATCAGGCTTGTGTTCATCTAGAATTTGGTTAAATAGAGCCTGTTTTCTATTGCTGACTAGGCTGTTACAGTTTACCAGCATCAATTTAATGTTTCTCTGTCTATTGTTTGGATGTAGTTGTTCATCGTTACTGTCACTGGAAGTGTTTATTGTTGATTCGCAAGTTTCATCTTCATTGCTACTGTCTGTGTCTTCCTCATTGCGGCTACTATATGGGTTACTTGTGTCTATATCGTTGTCCTCTATTGATGTTGTGCTGGCTGAGGTTTATTGTTCCGCATGGTGGACATGTCCATGTAAAATGACTGATTGATTGTAACCTATTGTATTCTGTTACGATACATTGTATTTTAAATTGTTTTGTTTTAAGTCTGGTTTTCTAAGATATAATATGAACACAACTTGCCTAACAATGGTTAAAGATTATATCACGCTATTAAAATTATGTGTTTGTGTCACACGATAAGGTTGAAAATCCCATTTTATTACCTTATCTTTTTCAAATAAAAATAGAAACGAAGTTTATTTGCTATATAGCTACATGTAGGAAGAAAGGCAGAATGCATACGTGGTCGCTCGACTTCAGTAAATGAGCTTGATATTTAAATATTCAAAGCATAGAAATATACTAGGTCCCTATCATCCGCGAAAAGTTTCACCTCTGATTTTACGCCATCGCCGATATCGTTCACATACAGTAGAAACATCAAGGGTCCCAAGACGTCGTTGGTATATAACAAAAACAATTGAATAATTCAAATTATTGACGAAACAATAAATCCTACGACCTCACTGTTTCTGCAAATCAAATTAAGTGACCACTTTATTGTCCAAAAATTTATAACCTGCATACATGTATCACCATCGACCAATTCTGCATATGTTAATGTTTTCAATATACCTGTAATTGAGTATTAAGTAACATTCTGTAACATGTACTGTGATTTAAATGAAACATTTTCACCAAAAAGAATTTTAATCAACACAAATGCTACTTGATTAAACTTATAATCAATCAATTGATTATCTGGATTATAGTAAATTCATCCCAATTCAACATGAACCGTCTTGATTGAAATTAATCATAACACAATGTCTCGGGTTATATATCTGGATTATATTTAATCCATTCCAATTCAAGACGAACCGTTTTGATTAAACTTAATCATGACACAAATAATTCATGGTATCTGGATTATATTTAATCCATTCTAATTTTTTTTTAAAGTAAGCTTAAATTTAATCATAAAATGTTTTAAATTTCTAAATGAAATTGACGTGATTAATTTTAATCTGTGAATACCGTAAGCATTAACGACACTATTTTTAAATGATACGATTTTGCCTGGTTTCAGATAAGACCTCATGAAGATTTCATTTAATCTTTTGAGTTACTACCGAGACAATATGTTGGATCATAAATGTTGCATGGTAGGACATCATGTTAAAACATATCCATGGTTTTCTATCGTGTAGTTACTGATCTCTCATGATATCACCAGAATACAGTAGAACAAGCGAAATTCCAGAAAATCCCACATTTGAGAAAATTGGCACCAAAAAAGACTTTCTCATTTCAGAAAATACTTGGTTTATAGCAATAACTCAACAATAAGATCTATTGGAGTGCAAGGATGTTTTACGTGAAAAAATTGATTGCCACTGGTATTTCTTCGCTTATTCCTGATTGGTCTAGCCGGGTTTGTCTGCTACCGAATAGCACTGACTACCCACATAGACACTAGAATATTTAGCTTGTCGCAGAGACACATGAGGTAGACCAGATAATCTCAAATTTTGACGCTAATATATATAAAAAGGCCACACCCATTACACTTTTTAAATACCTAATTTTTGGTGCTGAACACAGTCTCAAAGACTTAACATATAACATATAATAAGGAACAATACACGAAATAATATAATTAAATTGTCATTTATGAATAAACTTTCAGTCCACATGTTTCATATGTATACATGTATCTAACAAAATATGTAGTCCTCAATAAAATAGACTTATTTTCAACTTGACTACGTCAGTAGATTGACTATCAATCTCCGAACGATAAGGCAAAATAGCTAAATACTGCATTGATCGTCTGAAATACCTATTTGCAATATAAATTTACTGACACAGGTTTAAAACAATTATAGCAAAATGAAAAAAAAGTGATTATTGTTCTGGGAAGAATAAATTTAATGTGTGTCGCCCAATTGGTCTCTGCGATTTTTCTCTTTAGGCGACGATTTTCTGACCCTAGGTCACGACACAGCATGCTCATTTCGAGTGCCATCTCAAATTAGTTCCTCTATCAGCTTAGCAGCTGTGTTTCTCTCACCGGAGATTTGTCCAATGGTGAGACAAAACCACCTTATGTTGGTAAAGTCATGCGATTCCCATGTCGCAAAAATAGTTTGGTGAGAACGGGCTTCAGTCTTTGAAGTTGTAGATGGTACTTCAACATTAAATGTTGATTCTGAATGATCAGCAGAAGGAGTGTCGAATCAAGAAATTATAGTGAAATTGTGTAGACAAACTGGCTAAGTAGAGACAGCTATAGAAACTGAAGACGCTACTATGGACTGTTTTGGTTGAACTGCGGAAATAGGAATTGGAACGAAGTATAAAACTGGACTTTGTAAACGTCGGAACATTTATAGTTAAAGACAAGATAAATTAATTAGACTCAAGATGACACTTACGAGGCGGCTATTAAAGATGCATCTTTGGCAGAAGAGATGGACGTTACTGAAGTCGTAGTCGAAGCAGCCGAACTGGAGAAATACAAAAGTTACTCCTCAGTCATATGTCTATAAAACGTATCCTCCATGATAAAAGTATCGACTTTTGCCATTCACGAAAATTTTGCATCTTAAAGTGGCATTCTCTATAAAGTCTGGATTCCAATCTCCGTGAATTACCCTGAGATGTATTTTAATGTCGTACAACCGCAGACAAGTGGCATTACAGTACATCGCGCTGCATCGGTATATGAGGCAGATAGGCACACGTGTTTTGTTTCATTGTCTTCAAAACTCAGGTATGGATGGGATCTGCATGCTGAGACTAAACCGGCCATCATACTCGTGAAGATTTCCTTCCATTAGAATCTAGAATACTTCCATGTCCCTTTGGTGTGTGACAGTGATTTAGCATATAGTGTAATTCACTACTAACATTTCATCATAATCTTAAATATTATCAAAAAAATGAATATGTTTTAAATATGAACTTGCTGCAATTTCATTTATTAAGTGTGTATATTATCATTATTATTGTGAGAGCTCATTTCACCATTTGCAAACCGATGTTCTGAAAAATATTTGTAAGATTGACCCACGTGCATTTAATTAATTATTATCGCGCATGCAACTTGTAAACCACTGAAAAGACTATGTTCCATGGTATTATTGACTTTCACGACTACAAAACGACAGACGGACACTCACAAAATGAGTCAAGTCGGTTTAATAAATAATTCTGCTACAAGATTGTCTGCAACAGTCAGTGCTGTGTGAGTAGAGATTCCATAAGCCTCCTTCCAATTAGTGCAATAATCACCAAAAGTCATCTTGTATTGGTAACGATCCTTTGAATTTTTCGTTAGTGTGGTGTTTTGCCTTTTAATATATCTGGCAAGTGAAAGTTTTCTCTTAGATGTCGCGGAGAATCGTATATAGAAACGTCAGAAATTTCCCCTCTCTGAAATTTGACTAGTGATAGCTATAGAAACTGACGATGATACTATGAAATGTTGTGGTTGAATTACGGAAATAGGAATCGGAACGAAGTATAAGACTAGGCTTCGTGAACGTCGGAACAGTTACAGTGTAAGACAAGATAAATTGATTAAACTGAAGATGAAACTTACGAGGCGACTATTGAAGATGCAGCTTTGTCAGAAAAGATGAACGGTACTGAACCCTTAGTCGAAGCATTAGACGAGGCAGCTGAACTGGAGAAATACAAAAGTTATTACTTGGTCATATTTCTATAAAACGTATCCTCCATGATATAAGTATCGACTTTTGCGATTCACGAAAGTTTTGCATCTTAACGTGGCATCCTCTAAAAAAGCTGGATTCCATTCTCCATGATCTACCCTGAGATGTATCTTTATGCCGTAAAACCACAATCGCATTACAATACATCAGGCAGCATCGGTATATGAGGCAGATAGGCACATGTTTCTCGTTTCATTGTCTTCCAAACTCAGGTTTGGAGGGGATCTGCATGCTGAAACTAGACCGGCATCATACGTACTTTAGAATCTTGAAGATTCTTAATGCCGGACATCACCCCAGCTACTTCCACGTCCTTTGGTGTGTGACATTGATTTGCCTGTAATTTAGTTTACTAAATACATTTCGTCATAATCTTAAAGATTATCAAATTAGTCGTCGGCATCATGCTGCAAAAATGAATACTAGTATAACCAAGGACTTGTTACAAGTGTATATATTTTTATTATTGTAAGAGCTCATTTTACCCTTTGCAAACCGATGTTTCCACAAATATTCGTATGTCCACATAATTTAATCTGTTAGCGCTTTCGCCGTTATGTCGGCTCTTCAGACAGAAGTGAAGTTGACGTTGTTTATTATATTACTCATCTAATTGACCACAATCTAAATCGTTCACAATTAATTAATACTTGTAGTTTTGTTTTAATAATCACTAAATAAATTATTACGCATTGTACTTTAATTAATCTTCACAATTAAAAACAAAGACTCTACAATGTAGTTTTTCATAAAAATTTACCATTCATGAATTATTTTTTTTATAAATATTGCATTCAGTATTTATAATTATTCAATTAATTTACTATTCTAATTTATTATTTCCGCAGTTCATTTTGGTTATGAGATAAAACCTCCAGCAGCGAATGATTTAATGACCAGTTTTGTAAAAGCATACTATTTAGTTGACACATTTAATTACTTTTGATCATCAATCTTGTTTTTCGTGACTTATAAAATGTTACATTACATTAGTCCTCTTCGCGCTGGCTTGCGCATAAGGCTTCCACCAGAGACCTCCAGTATGCTCTATCTTGAGCCCATGCCTTTAGCTGTAACCAAGTCCATTCTTGTTCTTTCATTTCTCTCTCTATTGATCTTCTCCATGTTTCTTTTGGGCGTCCTCTTTTCCTCTTGCCTGCTGGTGTCCATCTCAGTGCAACATGTGGTATAGATGTTGGCTCCATTCTTAGAACATGGCCTATCCAGCGTCACCTTCTTTTCATAATTTCTTCTGATACTGGTGTTGTATTGGTTCTGTTGTAAAGTTCTCTGTTAGATATTTTTTTTGGCCAGAAAACTTTCAAGATTCTTCTCAAACATCTTCGCTGGAAAACATCCAGTTTACTGCAGATGGTTTTTGTTACTTTCCAGGATTCAGAACCATACAGAAGAACTGATATTACATTGCTTTTGAAGATCTTTATTTTAGTATGTAATTTGATATGTGAGGAGTTCCAGATTTTTTTCAGGCTTGCAAAGGCTCCTCTGGTTTTTGACAGGCGGTGATGGACATCAACCTCTGAATTGCCATCTTTGGTTATCTTGCTTCCCAAATATATAAAGTCATCTACATCCTCAACTGTCTTGTTGTCTATTGAAATAGGATCTAATTTTTCAGTGTTCATTCTCATGACTTTTGTTTTTTCTGTGTTGATGTAGAGCCCAAGTTGTTTTCCTGTTTCTTCCATTATGTTAGTTTTAGTTTGTATGTCAGTTAGGCGCTGGGAAAGCAGAACAATATCATCAGCGAAGTCAAGGTCTTCTAGACGTTCGGTGAAAGTCCACTGTAGGCCTCTATTAGCGTTTTTTTTGTGGTCTCCTTCATAAGCCAGTCCACACACATGGAGAAAAGCAGTGGTGAAAGAAGGCAGCCTTGTTTAACTCCTGTTCTAATTTCTAATTCTGGTGAAAGTTCAGTACCGCAGATGACTTTGGCTCTAAAATCTGTATATAGTAGTTTGATGATGTTGATAATTTTAGCTGGAATTCCATAATGCCTTAAAATTTTCCAAAGAGAGTTTCTGTCTACACTGTCAAAAGCTTTCTGAAAATCTATAAAGTTGGTATAGAGTGTGTTGGTCCACTCATTACTTTGTTCTATTATCTGCCGAAGTGAAAATATCTGATCACTACAGGATCTTCCCTTTCTAAAACCAGCCTGATTTTTTCGTAGACATGCATCCACTTCACTGACTATTCTGTTAAAAATAATTTTGCTCATGACTTTACTGGTAACAGAGAGCAGCATTATTCCTCTCCAATTATTGCAGTCGGATAGGTCGCCTTTCTTAGGTATTTTGGTGATAAGACCCATCTTCCAGTCATTGGGTGTTTCTTCTGAGTCCCAGATGTTATTCAAAATGTTAGTGAGTACAGATGGTAGGATGTTTACTTCACATTTAAGTAACTCAGCTTGAATTCCATCTTGACCTGGTGCTTTATTATTTTTTAGAGTTTTTATGGCGGATTGAACTTCTTGTAGACAAGGTGGTTCAATATCAATATCTAGTATTTCTACAGCCGGTGGAATAATGACATCAACTGTAGGATTGTCTCTATTTAACACTTTCTCAAAATGCTCTTTCCATCTTTTCAGCTTCTCTTCATCTCCTGCTAGTATCTTTCCTTGCTCATTCTTTACAGCTGTTTCACAGTTAGTAAACCCTCCTTTCAGTGTTTTCGTTATTCTATATAACTTGCCAAGATCTTGACTGGCAGCTGCCACTTCAGCTTCATCTGCTAAACTGTCTATGTAAGCTTGCTTATCTTTCTTTGCACCTTTTTTTACTTCTTTATCTAGTGATCTATATCTGTTATCTAATTGGTCTTTAATTCTTTCTGACTTGGTTTGGATCAATCTTTTCTTTACATCTTTTCGCTCTTCAATCAATCTCCAGGTATCTCTTGAAATCCATTCTTCAGATTTCTTTCTTTTGGGGCCTAAGATTTTCACTCCTACTTCATAAACTGTTTTGTTGAAGTTGTAAATATCCATTTCTTGTTCGTCATTGAGCACACTAAATCTGTTTCTTAGTTCTATTTGGAAATTTCTTTTTATTGGTGGTTCTTTTAGTTGTTCAACATCAAGTCTTAACTTTCTTTCAGATTTCTTTCTTACTTTTCTGAGTTTCAGCTTAATCTTTGCAACAACTAAAGCGTGGTCACTTCCAATATCTGCTCCCCTTTTTGATCTCACATCTTGTAGAGAGCCTCTCCATCTTTGATTTATGATAATGTGGTCAATCTGATTGTTAGTGTGACCATCTGGAGATGTCCAAGTCTGTTTATGTATATCCTTGTGTTTGAATATTGTCCCACCAATGACAAGTTTGTTTTCTTCACATATCTCAACAAGTCTTTCTCCATTGTTGTTTCCCACTCCTAATCCATGTGTACCCATTGTTGCTTCCTTTCCGATGTTTTCATGTCCAACTTTTGCATTAAGGTCACCTAGGACAACTAAGACATCATGTCTTGGTGTTGCTTCAATAAGCTCTTGTAGCTTATCATAGAAGATGTCTTTGTCTTCATCATCTGCTACTTCTGTTGGAGCATAGCATACAATAACTGATAATTTAGCAAAGGTGGAATAGAAACGTGCCGTTAGAAGTCTCTCGTTAACTGGTTTCCATTCTATTAGACTTCTCCTGGTGTGATCGGTCATAATCAGGCCTACACCTTTATCATGATAATTATCCTGACGTCCTGAGTACGCAATATGATGTTTTGAAGCAAGTTGTCTTATTCCACTTCCTGTCCATCTTGTTTCACTGACTGCTAGCAAATTGATGTTATAGTTATCCATTTCTCTTACAACTTGTGCTAGTCTCCCTGTTTGGTATAGTGTTCTTACATTCCAGCATCCAAGTTGGAGAATGGTTTTGGGTCCAAGGATCTTTCCACTCAAGTTGTCAGCTCCTGTTATGGTTTGGCTGACATCTGTCCTACGTCCAGAGTTTTGGATTGGTCTGACCCTTGATACCGCATTACTGTTTACTCTGGTTTCCGTTTCTGTAATCATATCTTTTGACAGGAGTAGGTGATTAGCCTTCTGCCCAACCTCCTACGTGGAGGATCGGGTTTTTCTGTTGGGGTTTTCCATCCCTTAGATAATTGCTGTCCAAAGCTGACGAGCTACATCTTCCCGGGTTTGATGTCAAAGTTTTCCTTCTTCTAGGTGGATGTCAGAGGTGACTTACAGTTCCCACCAACTGGGTTTTACATCAGAGTTTTCCTTCTCTTAGACGAGCTGCCTTCCCAGGCTACCGAGTCCCGTCTACCCGGCACCCTTGCAGTTCAGCCTGGGTCCGAATGGTGCCCAGTTCCCGTCTGCTACCACGGGGAGGTACTGCATAGGATTTGTTGTAGAGAGGCTATGTACTGGCAAAGGAAGACTGACGCATTTTGCTCCCTCTTGTCGCCTTTCTGCTAGCCAGCGGCAGTGTTGCTAGTGAGTGGTGGCAAGCACACAGACACAACAGACACCACACTAGACGCATCGTACAACATTTAGCAGACACTTATAAAATGTAACATGCTGAAACTCATTTGAGAAATGTTGCAAACATTTATTTTCCAAGCTAAGCTTCAGCCTAGTAGACACGTAGATTGACAGATGCCAGTGTGATGGATAAATTAGTCCGGCTAATGTTAGTCTCGACAAAACAATATTTCTAGTAAATTATGTTAGGTGTTACTAATTTTCCTACATGTAGTTAAAAAAAGTCAATGTCCAGAAAGTCTAGCCAGGGTTAATTTTCTGTAGTAAAATTAGTCAAGACTGACAAATGTTCATAGGAAATGAAGTCCCCCAAGCGAAGGTTTTTTGAGACATTGTTTTTCTCCGGTTTCTTATTATTACTCTTCTTTAGTCTTTTTCTTCTTTCCGTTTAGGGGGCCTCGCTGGCCGAGTGGTCAAGGTAGTTCGTCTACTATTGATCACGTGGTCTGTCAACACTGAAATTGCGGGTTCGATTCTCACTGCAGGCAGGGTGTACTCGACTCCAACCTTAATTGACAATGATTGCCAGTTTTCCTACAGCAGGTCGGGGGTTCTCTCCGGGTACTCCGGCTTCTTCCCGCAATAAAATCTGGACGTCATGAATTAGCTGAAAAATTGCAGAAAGTGGCTTAAAACACCATTCAAACAAATTAAACAAAATCTCTCCGTTTAATCTTGACCGCACACTTTCTCTGAGATGCAATGTCAAATCAATATAAATTTTTGGGAACAGGTTAAGGGTAACTTGATCTTTTGCAATTTATTTTTATAATTTTCAAAATGGCTGTCGTTTCCATTGAAATGGGGGCCATTATATAGAACACTGCATTATCTGGGTACAAATTTGCATTAGGGGTTTTTTAACCTATTGTCAATCTAATTTTTTTTAATGGAAAACAGTTACAAAATACATATTAAACATAAGCAAGTATTCAGAATAAACATATGGTCAACCAATGTGACACATTAAGAGTTTCTGAGTAGTATAAGAATAATGTTATCTTACTATATTCAATATTTTTTTTCAAAATTTAAAAACTCGTTTTTTTTTAAATCATTCGTCAAAAGCATTTTCAGGCTGTGGTTGTATTTCAGTGACATGCCAAGCAGTTGCAAATTTTGTCAATCCAGAAGGATATTTGGTTTCGCAAAATAAGTTAAACCATGTATTTGTTCCAAAATCTTTCGGTAGAGAGTTACAGCTGTAACAAGCATTAGTTTCAGCTACCAGTATATCACAGCGTTTCGTTCATTTTTTTACGAAAAAGCCGGATTACATAGCGAATACATAGTGAGGTCGCCATACATGTACAAGTACATGTGTCTTATAATTGGTTTTTAATAGTTATTGTAAACAAATTGTTGATTAACGGCTCTGTTCCGGAATGCCAACATTTTGAAAGATCAAAGAACACTCGTCTGTAGGATTAAGCGGTCCCCCATACTGGGAAATTAATTAAACTGTAAAGGTAAAAATGTGTAATATTGTACTGTACCAATGAATTATATTGAGTCATAGTATTTGTAAATTTGCATTCTGAATTTAAAAATGTTGTCCTGTCAATAAATACTTAACAAAATTATAAATTGCCGAACAGATTTTAAGAAATATTTAGTATAAAAATACTATAAATAATAAAAAGATACTAAAAGAGTTGTCTTCTATTTTTTATATTTTATTTATTTATTTATATTTTATATTTTATTATATGTTTTCCGAAATTCTTTTTCTTCCTCTGCATTTTCATGCCAAAGAATGCATATCTTTCAGAAATATATTTATTACAACAAAATCATTATTGACCAATCACTTTTAATCTGACAGTTTTATTTCATGCTATACATTGTGCTCATAAAATTGCCTCACCCATATCGGTTCGTGTTGGTACATTTAATTATAAATTAATGTGGCTCTATACAACTATAGAAAGACGATAAACATGATGCATTGACAAAAATACGAAGATTTCTCATTAAAATGGAAATATAATTTAAAGGCAAGTCGTCCTTTAACCCAAGTCATAAACAATATAGACATCAGCTGCTCTTATGGTCTTCTGTTGAGTTTTTTGTCATCAAATGGGAAAATATTTAGACACAATTTAGGAATTTGGCTCCAAGGAAAACAGCCGAAGACGAATTTAGCAGATAACTTGATGAGGTTGACAATTACTTTAGTAATTTTGAATATTTAACAGACAATGACGAAGCACACATTGAAAATGACAAAGACAATGATCAAAAGTTGAATGAACATGACAAATTTTATGGATGTGCATGTTTATTTACTCAACTGTACAGTCAGGTCTTTCATAGAGAAACGTTGCTTGAATATAGAAAACATGCCTAGAGACGGATAAGTGGGTTGTGGCTAAAGGGGGTCCTTTAACAGTTTAACAACTTATTTTTCCCAAAACAGATAACAGTAAATTTAAAATAATGATAACAGATAACAGCAATTTACATGAAAAATAAAAAAAAACGATAACAGCAGAAATTTTTTGCAGAAGGGCAACACTATTAACAGCAAACAGCGTTTTCATTTTCATTATAACAGTTAAGAACAGTGTCAATTTTTAAGGAAACAGATAACAGTTAACAGTTGCTTTATTTAAAAAAAAACAGTTAACACACCTGTAACAAGGCCCAAAACACCACATTAACAGAAAAGATCTTGCCCCTCCCCCCATAAGGCAAAGATGGATATGATTCGCAAAGTACATTTGTACGCTCACAGGAAACATTTTTCAAAAACTGATGCAAAAAACAAGGCAAAAAAACAGGAAAAGACTTCATCAAGAATATTACTTCAAAGGACAGCAAAATTGCAAAAATACATTTATGTTTGCACATGCAGTAGGAAAGTGTAAGCTAGATGCGATATGTAGGTCACTTGACAATGAAGGTCTGAAACCAAGCTGGGATTTTCCTACCTTTTTCAAATGGAGCCTGAGCCCCTGTTAATTGGGAAAATTATGACGTAAACGCCACAATTGGGAAAAGTCTTAAATATGAATAAAGTAAAAATATTGCTTTTAAACATCAATGTTTGTAATTAAAATGTTTCTTGTCTGTTAATTAGTCATTAATGACAAGATGGAATCTATAAGCCTGACCCCAAAACTGACAAATGCAAATAGTTTTTACAGAGGTGTTTACCCCTTTGCTGTACTCCCAGTAATCCAAATTATTTTTGTCAGTAATTTGGCACATTTATCCGTAATCTGAAACTTTGCTATAAAATGTCCGAACTTATAACAATATTAAAAGAGTTTTGATCATACATAAATAAAAAACATGTTTATTTAATATTGTAATACCTTTACAGGGGTCACCACACTCTAAAAAAGTAGGGAGAAGTGACTTCACCCTGGCAGCCAAACAGGGAGAAGTCAGGCCCTGATAGGGAGACTTCGAGATACACTAGGGATAAGTCAGGGGAACCATACAATTAATTATTTTGCAGTAGTTACATACATTTTTCATTATTTACATCAATTTCCAGGATTATTTCTCATGTGTTTTAAACCATAACACACTTAAATTCAGTTTTTTTCTTTCTTTTTCATTATAATTTATGGTATGCAATAGCAACTTATTATAATGTCAATAATTACTATACATCTTTATTCTTTCAAGTGGAGCTCATATACTTATCAAAGAAAATAGTTAAAGTACAACTCTTGGAAAGAACTGAAGTTTGAAACCAATTAAAAGTGTTTGTTTATCAAACAGATTACGATTTTTCATTATGGGCCGTTGTACATTACTTTTCTTCTTTGTTCGCTTTCGGTAATTTGTCACATCCGGTAAATAAACAAATGGCGCGTAATACATTTGAAAGACGTAAATCGTTTAAAATTATGTTAAATACTCATATTGTTTGCCGTTTTTTATTGGAATTACACATTTACTGATTAATTGGTAGTCTGGGTGAAGTATTTGGACCAGATTTACAAGTATCTTATGTCAGGAACCTATAAATCAACGGGACTGGAATCTAACGATATCGTCTACTTTTCATTGTCGCGCCGAACAAGTGTCGACACGGATATAATCGTGTTTTCGTCTTTCGAAAGACGCCTCTCGGCAATAAGCTGCACATGTCTGTTTAAGACTTTGGTTACCGGCACTATGTATATATATCAATAAATTTGAGTATTTAATGAAAGATAATTAAAAAAAACAAGGAAACAAACCTGACAGATTTTATGAATTATAAAATTATCTGAACTGGTCCCAGTCGAAACTGTTTTGTATTTTTTTCTTTGATGTTTACAGGAACCTATAAATCAACTTATACCAGTTAAACTAGTGCCAAATGTTTATGGCTTTTACCAATTAGACAAATAATATGATGACATGGGTATTAGCTACCTAGGGATTTACACCTTATGATATCGTTGTTATTGAACCATTTGATCATCACACCTTGATTACATAACGAGTGCAACAGGTGGGCTCAACTTTAAGAGAATGGGTTGTAATAAATATTAATTAAAATTTTGAAAATTGCGTTTGTAGTATTAATTAATTACAGCTTAATATGGGTAATTACTAACTTAAATAAATTGTTACAATAGCCCATTTTAATCAGATCGAGTTCCCAAGATCAAGAGAAATTAAATTAATTAATAGGTGTATAAAAAGGGTAATTTTAACTGCTGATATTAATCCCCCAATGTTTGTTTGTGTATACAAGTTTTTTCTATTATGCTTATTACGAATCACAAGCATAACACAACATGAATAGAGATGTTGTTTTAATAATGGACAATCATGAACTGTAATTAAGTTTTAGTAAAACATAAAGTGATTTTTCATGTCCTCAATTATGACCTATTTGTTTACAATCTTAAAACATTTATCTTTCAGAATATGAAAGAAAAATGAATACTGCTTTCATAATACAGAAGTATATTGGTTGTATTCAAGGGGACTGTTTAAAAATTGGCGTCGACTTTCCAAAAACCTGCAAATATTTCATGCTACTTAATCCGAAAGATACGGGGAGTCACAACAAAAAAACTATATGCTGCAACACGACACAAAAAACCTAATTGGTTGGTCTATACCTTTTAAATGTGTAATATTGCATTATGATAATATATGGCCATGAAATATAAAGTTCGCCAAAATGACATACCAAAATGGCGGCCGGTAAAAGTGGCTCACGATTTTAACATTTTTAATTTGTTAAACATGGTCATGGTAATACAATTAGGTAAATAAGACACACAAAATTCTAAAAAATTACAGCATATTTACTGTCACAGAAAATTGGCAACAAATTTAACTAAAATGTTGGTATCGTATTACATTCGTCTATGTCACTTCTGCGTCTCTCGCTTAATCTCATTCAGGTCTCGTCGCGACATAGAAATCGTACATCCTTAGCTGAAGACTTAGCGAGTGTCCAATCCTGTTACTTATACTAGTCCCATCTTATGTGAACCATCGGGCGACTTGATGGAAATGACAGGGCAACTTCGACTTCGATTTTGAGGCGCATTAGGGCGACTTCAGGTCCTAGTAGGGCGACTTTGTGGTGAGCCCTGCCTTTACAATGTCACAAAATCGCAACCAAAAGCATTTGAAAGTTAATTGTAATACCGGCGTAAATGCGTAATTCCAGGATGCATTTCCGTGATGCATATTTTTAGACCCAAATTCGGAATAATTCCGGAAAATCCAAAATGGTAAACACCTCTGGTTTTTTATAAAGAGTTTGGAAAAATGTACCAAAATTTACATATGTAGCCAACTGTCATGACTGTGCTGACATCATACTTACAGAGACACATTTCCCGGAATCTTGGTGGAATTGATTAGAAACTGAATTGCAGACATTAGATTTTACTTTCACTCTCACTCTCGTTTGTTGTGTTGTCTTAATAAATGAATGGATAAGAACTAAATCAGATATACTTAACCCTAAAAATGTGCATTGTGTAGGCTTTTAGTTCGTAATCTAATGAAAAAGTCGGTTAAATGTTGATAATGGATGGGTCAATCGGTGCAGAAAAATCATGATTTTCTATTCATCAAGGCTACGGTCAATATATAATTATTTATTTTTTTAAAACAAAATTTCCTAGTTTTGATAGAATGCACCATCCTTCCCTTTCGTTAGTTTTTCGCGTTGTGTAATGCCATTTTGAACGTTACTGCATGGTCACGCTTCATTCCAAATGTTTTCCTCCGAATAATTCTTTTCTAGACATGCTATTTTTAACCAAGAAACCAGCCCATAATACTGGACATCCATAAATATAAAGTAATTTGTGTTATTTGCGACATACAATTATCTTTCATATTATTGAACAAAGTTCTGCGACTTACAAAATCAAAGGTGTTTTTCATATATTCTACCGGAATTTAAGTAATTTTATAAAGCAAGCAAGCTCTAATATACAACTGGCTGCCGTTATTAAAGATACCGGGAACAGTAATAATAAACCAATGTTCGCGATTTTGATGATCTTTGAAATATTTCAGCTTAGCGTGATTGAATTTATTTTTTGAACCGGGATAACAAACCTTCTGAATTGGGAAAAATAGGTTTTTTTGCCGTTGGGAACTGGGCCGAATATCGGCCTCAAAATAAAGGCAGGAAAATCCCTGACCAAGAACGCATGGAAACACTGGTAAAAGTCCAAAACATGCACTCCCCTACATAAAAATAAATTGAGGGCCAATCGTTATCTATGAGGTTGCAAGCTGACGGGTAGCTGTTTTAAGCAAACAAGTTGAGGGATGTCTGTTGAGCAAACCTGGCCAAAAACTTGCATTTTGGACAGGTGTCCCTCAACTGCATGGTCATCAACTGAAGGTGGCCAACGAGTTGAGCATTTGTACTATAAGTTATATATATAAATAGTTGAGGACAAGTTGAGCATTAGGACTTCAAAATTGATATAGTTGAGGAAAAGTTGAGCATTATGACTTCAAAATTGATATAGTTGAGGAAAAGTTGAGCATTAGGACTTCAAAATTTATATAGTTGAGGACAAGTTGAGTTTAGGACATAGCATTTTATTTAGGTGAGGTAAAGTTGACTATTATGACAGTATGTACTTAAAAAGTTGACAAATGACACCTATGTGTCTACACTATGCACTATGAAATATTCATAGAAAAACATGTCTTTTTTGTTTAATGCTTTCTCATTAAACTTTTATATGAGCATTTGAAGACATAACAAGTATCCAAGTTAAAAAGGATAATAAATGATTGTAATTATTTCATTTCAACATGCACATGCCAGGGGTAGAAATAAGAAAAGTTAGCTAACTGGCCCGACGCCAATATTTGGTTGTCCTTCCTTATTTTTACTTCCCCTACATTTGGACAACTGCTGTCAGACGCACCAAGCTTATGTACGGTGCTTATACAGTCGAGGGGCTGAGTCCAGATGCTCTGGGGTTAATGAAACAAAATCCTGCATTCTAGGCTTCTCATGGCAGATATGTTAATGTAAGTTTCAATTTACCTTTTTTTTGAACCAAAAATTTAACTTTTCAAGGAAAAAGGAATGTAAAATTACAACCAAATGAATTTGGTCAATTGTTAAATACTAACCATTCTATTCAGTTCAGCAACTCTTTACGCTTTACAGTAACAGTATAACAGGTTATTTCTAGTGAATTAAATTTTCTGTTTCCCTGCACTTCTTCAATAGCTTTGCTCTCTAATTTGTAAATGTTAACAATTTTATTAAAAAGTAAATTTCTATCAGACTGGATTAAATATTTTGTTGCAGCGTGAATAGAACAGAAATATTCAAGCTCGAAATTTCATGATATCTTGACTGCAGTTTTGACAATAACAATTGTCATTTAATATAAAGTATTAGTATCTTTTCAATAATAATTGAATAAATTATGATTGTAAATTTAATTCATATTTCCAAATTTCCAATCAAAACAGATTGTATTGTCTTAGTTTTGAATGATAATGCACTAAACATATAAAAAATCTCATATATCTGAAATAGCCGGGTTTCAAAGCATGTGCCTTAATAAAAGGGAATGGGTTTTGGGTCTGTGTGGTAGGATTTGATTACGTCTTCTGCAAATGTTCTAAAAATGACAAGAATCTAGAATTCTCGGCCGTGCAACGCTTTTTAAGACTTAGATTGGGCCGACGGCAGAGGATGCTCGGAAAATTTTAAAGAGATGGGTCAAATTTATTGTGATACACAATCGGTCTTTTTGACCATTTCTAGTACGCGTCCTTGTACTTCTGTAAAAAAAATTCCTTCAAAACTTCAAACCATGATTGAGAATTCTACTGAGGCAATTTCAAATTCACCGAGGAATCAACAAATTATTATTGTAAGATCCATTTATTTGTTAATTGAAAACCAATTTCACAAATATTTTGCAAAGCACATTCTGGTTGGTAAACTTTTTATCGCCAACCAATTAAAAAATTGTATCATAAATAATGAGACAAAAAGGTCAGGGACGTAACTACCATCAAGGCAACGGAGGCAACTGACCCCTCTAGGTTTACAACAACAAAAAAATAAAGTGTATATTTTACTTTGAAACGTCCAATAAATTACACAAAGAATCAGCTATTAACTATAAGAAAATACTCCAAAACTGTTTTAAATTCAACATTGTTAAAATAAGGAGGGGTGGGGGAATGTGTAATTTTACGTCGATTTTTTCTTAATTTTCTTCCTGCGGGGGCAGCCCTCCCCAGACCCCCATTTCTCGTGGGCCTCATTTGGCGGCTCCCAAGCCCCTGCCTCCTCTATTTTCTGACCCTAGTTACGGTCCTGAAGGTTCTGAATTTGTCCTTAATTAGGAAAACAAATTGTAAAAGCCCGACGCTCTCGAATAAAGTAACGAGACGACAAAATTATATAATCATTGCATAATATTTTCAATTCTCCCGGCGGACAACCTTTTCATGGAACAAATATTTAGTTGCATTTTCTTATCTAGCAAATAAGGTTATTAAAAAAAAATTGCGAATAGAACATAAAGCTAGATCAAGCTAGAAAATTCATGATGCCTTTTCATGGAACTTACCTACTTGTCCGCAGCAGATTTTACTTGCCTCGGGCGAACGGGAGAGCTTATTTCGAACCCTGACATGCCGCAACCACTGTCCCCCCCCCCTACACACTTTTATACCTCTCTTGGATTCTTAAAAAATATCTGAGTGGTGAATTCAAACTCAAAAATATTTGTGATACTTGTTTGATTAATAATATGCAAAACCTTTATTAGGCTGGCCATTATCAACTTAAACTCATAAAATGTTTTCCATTGAAATTACTTCTATCATGTTTAAACATTGTTGACAGCTGGAACAAATTTAATTCAGTGAAATTCTTACAGTGGATCAGTTGTTTCTAATGTGTTACAATTTTCAAATGCAGTTTATTTATTTATTTTTTAATTTAATTTCCAAACCATGTTGTAAATAGTGGTCATCGTGTTATCATATATATCTCCTGGAATGCCTGACATTTATGACAAGTATATGGGACAAGTATGACAAATATTTTTGAGTTTGAATTCACCACACCAGTTGCTAAGAGAGTGCGGACAGATAAACGGCCCCAACAACGATTAACTGAACTTTTCATATTGTTGATTCATTTTAATCAACTGAGATGAGATATATATGAAATATGTTTACTTAAAAATAATGATGCAGTTATTATTATTATTAAACTTATTGTTTTTTGTTGTTGATATTCATGTAATAAAAACTACGAAACCATATTTTTAGTGTTTTATTTAAAAAAAAACGTACCTTGCTAGAACATAAAAAACGCAAACAAAGAAAAATAAAGTCTACAATAAAATTAAATATATACATTTTCCATAATTCTTTACTTCAAATAATATATTGTGGGCCGATTTTGACATGGGCCGATTTTTTTGTGTGCCGATTTTGCATGGCCCGATTTTGTTATGACAGATGTATATCTGTCCGCACTCTCTTAGCAACTGGGACGCCGAGATCTCGTCATCTTCTTAGCGCCCAATACCTCATGAAGACGACCTTTCAATTCCTTGCACCTATGTCGCTGGTTTCGTAGAATTTGCTCCTCCGACACCATTCTAGCTGTAAGCTCCACCAGGTTGACTTCACGTTGAAGAGCAGGCACTAGAATATAGAAGGGTGCATTTTCTATTTTTTGTATTTTTCTGTAATGTTTTGCCAATTCATGATTGTATCAACCATGCTATAGCTTGTGTGTGCTTTGTATGTGCGTAAAGACAAAAAGATCAATCTTTTGATTTTTTGATCTTAAATGCTTAAACAAATGTAAAAAAAATATTGCTAATTAAAAAAAAACATCAAGACGATTAATAAGTTTAATCAACGATAACACCTTATGGAATGATTGTTAAACAACAATATAATTAAATGATCACAATTACTATTAAGAAATTCTGTAACAGTAAAATCATTAAATAAAAGAATATATTTTACATTTTATCCATTTCAGTAATATATCTTACTTTTACTTTTTATATTATATTGGGCCGATTTTTACATGGGCCGATTTTGTTATGGGTCGATTTTGCATAGGCCGATTTTGTTATGGGCCGATTTATCCAGACACCATCTCCTGTATGCGGTTATTTCCGGATATTCGATGTTTTTCCGGTGTTAACATTGTTTTATCAGTTCGACTTTCATTTCCGTTACGTTACATATTTCAAAGTTGTGTGTGACCGACAATCGAAAGAATTTAATCAAATATGACGGTAAGTAATGATTAGCGATGTCGTTTATAGACGCTTTCATGCATTAATTGAGATTTTTTCATCTACTTAACTGCTCATCTCTTAATTTAATATTTGAAACCTAGGCTATGGAGATAATAAAATCAAATGCGTGTCTGTTTTTTAATGTTTTATTTGAGTTTGGACTGATAATTATTTTTAGAAAACAACTATTTTGTGTAATATAAAAAGTTAAAGATTTTTTCGAACATGATACTTTGTTATCAATTAATATTCTACAGATAAGTCGTCTTACGATATCCTTTTAATGAGAATGCACTGCTGGGGAGTGCCCACTAAGCTGTAAACAATGGTGTGAAGATGTCATTTTAACATGCAGGAACTGATTTCTTCCAGCATAAAAGGGAACAGAAAACAAGATGTAGGTACATGGTTCTAAAATAATTACATAATTATTTATTAATACGAAAACATTTTCCCATTTCATTTTGCCATTTGTTCCCAACAGACCTCCAGATACCTCCGCAATTTCAAAGACCTAAAACCCAATCAATTTTTAGAAGCGTGCTTAATTCACTCACTGAATGCATAAAATTGTTTAGTGATTGGGTTAATTCATTCAAATAAATACACCTAGTTGCATAATAACGATTCCCATTATTTTGCAATGTAACAACGGATGTATTGCAAATGTTATGTACATTTCTTGTCCGAGAATCCTCTGCCGTCCAACGCTTTTTTTATCGTGGCACGTCGGAGAGATCTCCATAAGCAAAACAGCTGATTTTGCGACAACGATCTGGGTCGGCACATTTCATCGTGTCAGATTTAATAAAACATGGTCATCCAGTTAATCTATATAATTCGCTTCTTTAGATATTTTTCTCTAAGAATATAATCATCTTATCTTCAATCAAGCTGATTTAAGTCCATTTCTAAGCGCATTTCCATCAATACCCTTACTTTCCTACATTTCACTTTCATTTTGAACAAAAGGTCACGTGACAACAATGTGGCTTAAATCCAGTGCTTAAATTAGCTTGATTGAATATATGATCATTGATGATATATTTTTGAGTGGGTTAAAAACAATGATAAAATTGAAAACCCAATGAAGAAAATCTTATCTGGAGCTCTAGACTAATGACCCTAATATGCTGCAAAGTACACCTGACATTGTTGCTGGTCATAGAAATACTACAGAATACCCAAGATACATCATAAAACTACAAAATAGACATGAGAACAATGTTTTTGTGTACAAAATACGTATTGCAAAACGAGAAATATTTTTATGAGCAACTATATTATTTTAATATGGAAAAACTCGAACTTTTAGACATGTAGACACAACGAAATCATTTTGAGTACTTCATTGCTGTAACACATATATTTAGTTTCTTAAATATATATACTCTTTATTTTTCTTGCGTATGCTTTTTGTTTAAATATATATAAATATACAATAATGTATGTTATTCGTAAAGTATTTTGACTCTAATTATGACAAATACAGTAATCTGTACAGTGAAGTGGCAAATAAATGTACGCTAGTGAATGGCTGTTCCACATACCTCCCATGTGTCATAATGTAGAGTGGTGAAAACAATTTCATGGCTGAATGTTGAATCATTCAAATCTCAAAAGTCCTACTTAAAATAACAACTTTATAAACAGTAACTATAATTTTGGTTTAAAAATTTGAGTTTTTTAAAACAAAATTTAACCGAAAGCAACCCAAATTGACCTGTGCATGTGCAAACTAAATTTATTGGGATTTTAACATGGCTTCGTTTACATAGCTAAGACAGGACGTCATATTAGAATACATCTTCTTGATAGACATAACAACTATTAATTGTTGTTTTTTTACTAACTATATGAAAAAAACCACCTGGCACTATGCACACTCTATAACCTGTTTTATTAAATTTGTTTAACACAAGTAAAAATGAATTTGTTTTCACTTCCATCAATAATTCATCATCTGCGTTTTGATAATAAGTATCGGAGTATTGTACATCTCAATTTTGTTATTTATGTACATGTCTGAAGAATTACAAGTGCTGTAAAGTTAATTTTAATTTTATGAAATTTCTAATTAATAACAATAATTTTTCAGGACAAGAAGAGATGTCACACAGAGGAATCATGCACTATAGCTTTGATTTTGATTAACAGATACATTACCCACACTACTCGTATGCCCAGCTAGCTGGGCCTCTCTTTTTCAAAACCGACAGGAAGTGCAATTGTTTTGGTGTTTGTGCAGAGGGCTCAGGTATTGTAACTGTAAACTTGTTTAAAATTCAAATTAAGTTTGAAAAATAAAAGTCCAGACAAAGGGATATTATAGTCCTGTTTACTTATACATGTATCCTCTCATTCTTTGATTGATAAGGTTTTGTTAATTAGTTGTTAGTTAGCAGTTATTAACATTTGATTTCCATGATTTTTACTGTTCTTAGAAGTATCATATGCTATACGTAGAAATCTATCATGTAAAAAGACTGTCACTGCATTGAATACATGTCTTAGTGTTGGCTTCTAAATTTTTTATATCTCATTTTTGGTAAAAACCTTGAATATCTTTTTCAGGAACTGAATTGTGTAGTCAGAATGTTACACCACAACTTCAGATATAATGGATATGGTGAAGCATCAGCCAGTTTCCACATTGACAATTGTGCATGCCAAAACAAAAATAGCGTTGCAATTGGGTATGTCTTGTAATTAAAATGCAGTGAAATAATAGCAGGGCTCACGTTGGGTCAAAATTATAGGGAGAAGTCGCTTCTCTTTTGGGTGGCTGACAGGGAGGAGTGAGGATAGAACAAGGAAAAGTGGGTGGACAACCGGGAGAAGTTGCATTATATGTCTTGAAAGAGTCCTGTTTACTTTGTTTTTGTTTATTAAATTAGTGTTGTCATTTGCATTTTTATTGTTATATGTTTTTTTCAGCAGTTTAATTTATTGAGGATAAAGTATCAAAGATTTGATTAACTATTCAGTATACTTATTTCACACTTTTTCATAAATACATGTATTAATCATAACAATAAAAAAATAATCAACTGTCACAAAACTGTTCATTAAAATAAATGTTTCTTTGTCATTGATACACAATTTGATGATTTATAATAAAGTGCTATCAGAACTAGGAGTAGAACATTACATCATTGTCACACATATATATTATGTAAAATTGTAAAATTCACTATTAAAAGTATTTAAACATATTTAACATAAATTTGTTTTAAGTAACTGCCAAAATACTATTTTTACTACGTTTCTATCATTGCAAAACTCATTTCACCACTATCGGCGTAGTATATTTGCAATCTCCAGCACCAAATTCATATCTGCTCCGGAAACGTTCACAAGTTCTTGTGCTCTGAACTGGTTACCAGTTGAATTTTAAACCTGCGCTTTATATACCAAATAAAAGTTAAAAGGGTACCAGTTCAACTTAGGCGCGTAAACATAATAAACATGACGCTGTATCAAAAATATGAAGATTTGTTACCAAAATGGGAATAAAATTTGAAAGGCGACATTAGGCGATTCTACAAAATGAAAGGGCGACTTCACTTAGCTTTTGAAGATGATCGATGGCGAAGTGGGAGCACGATAAGGCGACTTCTTCGCCCCAGTCGCCCTCCAACGCGATCCCTGAATATTGATTACTTTAATTAAAAAGCAAATAACACTAACAGCAGAATATGATTATGAACCAAACAACAAATACATAAAACGGTATTCATTTTTTAAAAATCTGTTCTAAAATAAATGTACATTTTTTTTCTTTAGGTATGGTCTTTGCAGAATCATGACAGGGGACATGAAAATCTGGAATTTAGCTGTATGGAAGTTGTTCATACAAAACTTAATCCAGACTGGCATTTTGGGATATGGAAGGTATTTACATACAATTTCTGTTTTGTTAATTACTTCTGTACTTATTGTGGGTGCCTCTGACTCTGTGGCAGAGTGGTTAAGGTGGTAAGTCTACTATTGATCATGTGGTCTAGATCTGTCAACACCGAGGTTGTGCGTTTTAAGTCTCACTGGGGTTGGATGTACTCGACTTCAATCTGAACTGACAAGAATTGACTGTTTTTCTGCAGTCAAGGATTTTCTCCTGGAAGTCCAGCTTCTTCCCCCCCCCTAAAAACTGGACACCATAATATAGCTGTAAAATTGCTGAAAAATGGCATTAAACACCATTCAAACAAACAAAACAAACCTATTGTAAGTTAGCAGGGAAACTTGCATGCTAAATCTTTTTTTATTATACTCAGTGCTAGAAAGTTGCATTGGTTATGTTTTTGACTGTGTGTCTGTCAGTCAGTCATGTTCATGTCAGTGCAACCTCTCTGAAACCACACAACAGAATTTCATGAAATTATATTAAATATGTTTTCACTTTAGTACAGATTTTTAAATAATCAAATATGATAATGTGCCTGAGGTATTTAAGCAATCTCAAAACACTCTTGAATACTTTTACTGAATTTTAAAAAGCATGTAAGTTGCAATGTATCTTTTCCTAATGTAATCCGGGGTATTAGTGGCAGAGTGGTTAAGGTAGTTAGTCATCTACAATTGCTCACCTGCCTGTTTACACCAGGGTTGCAGGTTCAACTTTCACTGCAGATGGGGTGAATTCTACTCCAATCTTTATTGACAAGGAGTGCCAGTTTTTTTACTGATAGTTGGGGTTATCACCAGGTGCTCCTGCTTCTTTTCCTAAAAAACTGGACACCGTGCATGATAGCGGCATTCAACAGCACACAAACAAACAGAAACATATCAGAATCTAACAAGCACTCCCTTACAAGGCTTTTTATAATTTTTTTTCAGGCAGAAACATGTTTCACATTGTCTACAGTAGTTTGTTAATGTTTAACTGTTTCTTATTTATATAATTTCAGTTAAAATGGCGGAACTTTACAGTTGAAACTATCTGAGGTTGCATCGTCAGTTGCAGCATCATTTAGGAACAACCATAATGTACCACAGCACTGCACGAAAAATCGTCTTTTGTTCACATTTTGTCAAGCCCAAAATATTATCAAAAGTTCACCTATCTCCGAAGTCCATATTTTGTTAAATTTTGTGGTAGAAAAGGCAACCTTTGACATTTCGTATTTGAGAAATGTGAACGACAGACAATATTTGATCTTTCATTAAAATTAAAAGATGAATGACAGGTCATCTTTGACATTTCGTTCAAACTGAAAGGTGAACGATATATTTACTGGGACATTTTGTGAACACTGACAGGGGGACGACAGGTCATCTGCAACATTTGTTCCTAATAAAAGAGGAACGATATGTAATCTCAGAAATTTTGTTGATACCGACAGGTGGATGAAAGGTCACCCATGACATTTCAACAAGTCCACCACAAATCATCTACAACGACATGTTATATGGACATTTAGTTTATAATGAAGGTGGATGAATAGTCATCTGTGACATTTGATCATATTAATTTAAAATGTGAAGAATTTTTTATATTGTCGGTGTTGACAGTTTAATGACAATTTTGCTGCAATATCAAATAAATATTACAAAACTTTGATATTTTTATCTTTCCTAGTAGTGGTACAGTATTGTATCAATATTGATCTCAATTCCAAAATCTTCAAACAATACTGTAATGTTAAACTAATGAGAAATTCAGTGTCATACAATATTGAGCAATGTCATGAATTTCAGGCATATACTTTTGAACTTAAAAAACGCTCCTGTGATTTATATGACACCTTTGAAATGGACCTTAAATATCTATCTTAAGAATGATAAAAACCAACAGATAATTTATGTTAACATTTATTAATTAGAAGCATTTGTAATAAGAACATTACACTATATATGTAAGTATTTAAAAATATACAAAATAAAAACACCACATCATACTATTATACTATTTTTAACAGTGTGTACAAAGATAGTTCAGAAGTTAGTTGTCACTATATATTACTTCGGGTTTTTGCATTTCTTTTCTTTCCTTTCCACATAAATTTTATTTGTGTACGCTTGACATTCATGAGAAAATACTTCCTTACAAATATACAACAATGCAGTATTAAATTATATTTATAACAAATTACAAGCAGCAAATATCTCTGCATACTAAAAAAATACAGCACTATACTATTGTAACTTCATTTGATCTAAGAATCTTTAAAGAGCTTAAATATTACCATTTATAAGAAAAAATCTAAGATATCTATGAAAAAGGTAATGTTAAACTAGTTATTAATTTGCTTTAGAAAGGGTTGATCACAAATTTGTCCAGGATGAGAAAGAAAATCGTTACGAAATTAAACATTTAACTACACGAAAACAATGACCGAATTCATACAAAACTTAACATCCAATACAAACTACATATTGCTTGAATCCTAGCATTCCTCTTTAAATGTTTTGATAACTGGTATATGTTTTCAGAGTAAGTCCTCTCATCTTTGGAATACAGATACACACACGATTTATACAAGACAGCAACTTATAAATGCCTATAAAATTTTTAAAAGGTCACAACAGCATCAGAAATATATTAAATATACTGCCATAATGCCACAAAACCAGTATGTTTGCTTCCCTATTTCTTACTCAAATTCTAAATTTTTGTTAACGTTGTCTTCATTTAAGTCATCCTAACCTGAATTTGCCTCAAAACAGGCTTTAGTACCTTCTAAATTGTTATGCAATTTGGATAGAATATAAGTAAATTTTCTCATATGATCAAAATAAAATTTCAGTTTTTCAAAACTAATGTCATTTTGATTTTAACTATGTAACTAATTGTTGCATCATCAGTCAATAAATTAATGTCGCAAACTCTTATATTGCATTCTAATAAATGCTTATGGACTTGTCTGTCAGAAATAACTTTTTCATTTCATGTTGCATTCTAAATATCATATATGTATTTATATCTAACACAATGGCTTGCTCAGATTTGCTTGGTGTATAAACTGTGTAATCTAAGAGTAGCGGCTTCACTGGTTTGTGTACACCTTTTCTCCCAATGCAATGAGTAGCGGATTCACTGATTCGTGTGCACGCTTTCTCCCAATGCAAGGAGTAGCGGCTTCACTGGTTCGTGTGCACGCTTTTTCCCAAAGCAAGGGATTAGGAGCTCACTGGTTTGGGTGCATGCTTTCTCCCAATTCAAGGAGAAGCGGCTTCACTTGCTTGTGTGCACGCTTTTGCCCAAAGCAAGGAGTAGCAGCTTCACTGGTTTGTGTGCACGCTTTCTCCCAATGCAAGAGTAGCGGCTTCACTAGTTTGTGTGCATGCTTTCTCCCCAAGGGCAGCGGCTTCACAGAATTGTGTGCACACTCCAATTAAAAAAGAGAAGCTTAGTGTGCAAGCTTTCTCCTAGGTATCGCAGCTCATTTACCAATAAATTAAGCATGTCATTGTAACTTCATTTTTGCAATAAGAACAATAGCATCAGAAAGAATATTACCTCCAAACTAATCAACTATTGTTTAATATTTTCCTAATACTGTAATGATATTTTGACTGTTCTATAACTAGAACATATTGTTGACAACTAGAGAATTTCAATTCAGTGACTACAAACTTCACATTCAATCATTAATTTGCTTATATTTCCTTTGCAAGAATCTTTCACTTCTCTGGTATTTTCCATGTTTGGAAACAAAGTCTCTTTCTTTAAGATATTGATTATTTTCACTAGGAACAACTGTTTCTTCTCTAAATGTTCTATAATGATTTATTTTTCTGTACCTGAAATGGAATGCAAAATCGAAACAATCAAAATATTTTATAACTACAGCCAACAGAAAAATGATATCATAATGTGTTTAAAGTTGGACCAGAAAATGATTTTTGATGGCAGATATTTTGAAGTGACTGTATACCATACAAGTAAAATTTGTATTAAAATTGACTGAAACCTAGTAAACAAGTTTGACATGTCAAAATTCAAACAGCAAAATTTCCAAGTGACAGTGTCATACCAGAGTCGGCGAAAATCCTTGGTACGGTCTGTCAAAATATGACTAGGTCGAATATTTTTATCCCATGTGACGGTCCCAATCATCGGCACACAAAAATCACTATTGTTGTTTTATTTCTCTACTTCATAAGATGTATGACAGCCTGATGGCAGATATTTTGAAGTGACTGTATACCATACAAGTACCATACAGGTTTCCATTATTTATTCTGTTACCAGATTTTGGGAGATAAAAAGCCCCCCACACAATTCAAACTTTTGATCTTTATATCTACCCAGTAATTTAGGGCAGAAACATTTTAATACAGGAAGTAGAACATACATGTAAATTCAATTAAAATTTTACCTGCTTTTGATTCTTTGCTTTGTGTCCCCTTACTCTTCTTGCTTTAACCATTTCTTTCCTCATTCTTGTAAACTCCTTTGTAAAATTAAATGTAAGAATTAAAAAAAGTACTTATGAAAAGTAAAAACTAAAACTAAACTAAGCAACATATCAACAGCGGTGTCTGGCATGAAATAGAAAGCACGATACATTTACCCCCATTCAGGTATCAGAGGCCTCGGTGGCCGAGTGGTTAAGGTAGTTTGTCTACTATTGATCATATGGTCTGTCAACACTGAGGTTGCTGGTTCGAGTCAAACTGCGGGTAGGGTGTAATAGACTTCAATATTAATTGTACAAAGATTGCCAGTTTTCCTACTGAAGGTCGGGGGTTTCTCCGGGTACTCCAGCTTCCTCCTCCCCCCCCCCAATAAATACATAGAAGTAGGCGGGGCTTTATTACCGTAGTATAATATTTGGATTATTCAATGGAATTTATATAAATTATGTTACAAAATATAACACAACTTCTATTAGTTTTATTACAACACCTCCCCCCTACCTCCTTTGTAAATCTCATCAGATGAATGCTCCTGTATCAATAACTGAGTAGGAGTCAAACATGTTTAACACAGAAATAATAATATTTGTAAGACTCGCCAGAAGTTATTATTTTTAATAAGCTGATAATTTATTGTGGCTTACCATTCCTTCAATGAATCTTCATGTATTCAGACATCTTGTCGAAGCAATTTCTTGTCCTGCTGCAAACCACAAAATATAAATAATATTCAAAGAAATACATGGTTTATATTGGAGAACTTTATTCGTCGATAATGAGAAGCAGTCCAAATGAACGATACATAAAATGATATCATAACAAAAGGCATTTACATTGTATAAATAAGTAGTCATTAAATTTTATAAATTAATAAGCATACATGTATGTTGGCCCATTTCTTTGATTACTTTATATTTTGTCCTATACAGAGTATTAATGTATATCAAGCCACAAGAATGTAAATTATGTATTGATGAATAAAATGATGACCTTTTGACAGATTTGTATCTTTGTATCTATATAGCGTTTTGACGATGTTTTTTAAAGATGATAAGTTTATGCAAATACTACAACATCATTGGTATTTTGGTGTTTCAGTAGCTACATTATATTGTACCTAGTGTTTAAAATTGTTATTTTTTAAAATAACTTCAAAACTTGTAAAATGTGTTTATTACTTTATCTTTATTGTTAGACCAAACAAAAAAATACGTTTGTTTCCGGTTACATAGAATTATAGTTCAAAGTTCAAAATTTTATTGTAGACAAAAAATCCCTGTTGGGATAATACATGACAGACATTACAAAGAAACAAATTGTAGAATACATATTAACAAACCTCATAAATGTAACAAACAGATATAAAATCAATTTAGTTTTCTCCCTTCTTCAGTTCTAATGACTGCTTTATGAAAGAAATCAAGGATTTAATATAAAATAGGTAGGTACTCATAGGACGAATTTTTTTTGGGGGGGGGGATCGTGTTGGTTAAATTAGTAATGTTGGGGCGGAAGTATGAAAATATAACTAAAACCCAAACTAAAAACAATACCGGGAGTTTTCCGGTTCAAAGTAACCTCCATTAAAAACGCAAAAAAAAACTTGAGGGTCGGCTACACAAAAATAGTTAGATTCCGGTAACCGGAAACACACATAATTTTTTTTTGCCATATATTAGTTTCTGAGGCAAAATGACCCCCCCCCGCCCCACGGCTTAAAAGGGGTATTTATATGCGACTTCAAATTTGTCCGCGATGGAAAATCAAAATTGGTTTTATAACTCCATTTTCACAATTTTAGTACAAATTAAATGTACTTTTTTAACTATAAAAAGCCAACTATTAGCAAAAATTTATGAAATACTGAACATTTACTAAGATATGAGAGTATACTATTACTAAACTAGTTGAATAGATGTCCTTATGGATTTTTTCAAGTATCCAAGTTGAAGTTGAAGTACATGTAGTAATAATACATGTGTCAAATAAACAAACTGTGCTTTTTGTTTTTAACATAGAAAATTTAACAAAGCGTGATAGTTATTAAGTATTTAAAATGTACATTGAATGGATGTTGACATGCACATTTTATACAGCTATTTATTTATTTAAAATGGAAAGTGTTGATAGTGTGCACCAGCACAGTGAAAATTTTGTGGTAACATCTACAAATATATTTTTATTTTATTAATAAATTGTATTATAATGAAAAAGAATGTAATTTTACACTGTACATTTACCAAAATTTACTACAGATTCTACTTACACAAAATACATGGCCACAGTGCACATGGCTTCGTGTACGTTTGCGCGTGTGCCGGAATCATATCAATTACCACATCCAATCAGCATCTCAATTTTCTAAATGCCAGGCCTCGGCGCCTATTTTTAAAGACAGTGCTCAGCTTTCAAGAAAAAAGTCAAGATTTTAGTTTTAATTTTAGTTATGTCTAGATCTGTAACACACACACATACAGTGTATATATATTTTTCAGAAAGCCAAGCGGATCATAGCTGCACTAGACAATATGGAGATCAGAGATATCAAGAAGATAAGACCCGTCTTACCCGTCTTAATGGCCTATATCTGTCCTCATATTACATGTATGAGGAATGTCAAGATGGATTTATTACATACTAGACATCTTCGAAGTTGGATAAATTTATAGAATAAAAGATAAAAGTAGACTGTAAATTTATTTACATTTCTTCAACCAAAAGCAGAGAGGACAGAAAATGAGCAACCAGAAATGAACTAGAACATCTTCCTCTTGGATTGTAAAACAGATTGAAAAATGTACATATTGACATAATGAGCATTTATTCAATAAATCGTTAAATTGTTTCTTTTTTATGTAATATTTATCCACTTGAAAATGAGAAATTGTAACACCTTTGTGATTAATTGCCATTATACAAGCCTGTCAGCTCAGTGATATATACAGGCAATTGTACATTAGCTAGTACACTTTTAACTCTACTTTCCTAATGATGTGTCATCTTGAATTCCTTGACCATTGTTCAAGTTAGTGATCATCCTATTGATACAATTTCAACAGTCCAATATTGGAGCTTAAGTGAGCACAGTGTGAGCAATTTTTCTAGAGTAAAACTTGCACAAACTTTTCATTGGACTAGACATGTTCTTTTTTATCACAAGACTGTTATTGTTGATAAATGTAAGTGAGCAATTATGCTCAGTTTTACAAAATGAGAGGTCAAGGTGGACATTTGTGGAATGCTGATTCTAGATAGGTTGAAAAAACCAAATCCACGTGAGCCGACCTGTGCAGGCAGCTTTTTTTCATCATATCATCTTTCCCCTAACCTAAATGTCCATTTTGTAATATTATCCATGCAAAATATGGACATTCATAACCTTTTGACCATATTTTAGATTATAACAAGTAATCTTTTGTGCATTTTTTGTAATTTCATCAATACAAAAGGAGACCTTTTGGATTTTAATTTGGTCAAAATACCATATGACCTTTGTCTTTTGGTTTTGAAAATAGCATCTGTGGCCTACCTTTCATCACCTTTTTTGTTGATATATGATCTTTTTATTATCTTTTGTCGACAACAGATTATATTTTGGAAAAAAAGGTCATATTTTGTTGTTCACCTTTTGAACACATTTTAGATCTGGAAAGGTGAACTTTGCAACACCTTTTGTCAAATGAAAAGTGGGCCATTTCGACTGACTTTTGAAGTCAAAAAGGTATACAAAAAGATGATCTTTTAGATCTTTTGTATTTTTTAAAAATGTGTTCAAAAGACAACAAAATGTATTCAAAATTAGGACTTTTGAATACCTTTTGACTATCTTAAAAGTTATTGTTTCGTGCAGTGACAGCTTGTCAGTGATAGTCATCGTCGAGTTGTTTTCTACAACTGGAAAGATTTATTGAAGTCATCCTTTAAAGTTCTCCCTAGATTTCATCACACCATCATTTTAGAATGAGCAGTCAAAATCCTGGAACTGTATTTGTCAAGGAATATATTGATGACTATGAAATATCAATACATTTATTGAAAAGACATTGTATCTTTGACTATGCAAAACTTCCAACTGTCACAGAACCAAAAGGACTGGATGCAAGTAGACAATGGAATTTTTTTTCAGGAAATCAGACTACTGTGTATAAGTGAAACAAACAAAGATGTTACATGTCCAAAGCCCGCTGTACCTAAAACAGTCATCATGACTAGAATCAGAAAATGCAGTTATTGCAAACAAACCGGACACGATTCCCAATAACTATACAATCTACAAAAAGCAAAATGCCAGTAACAATGATGAATGTAATTACAAAAATGGTTTCTTGGGTTGCCATGGTAACCATCTGTTGTAGTTTTCCAAGTTGTTTTTCACAGCTTTATTCAGCAGCTGCATATAAAGTGAACAAATATTTAAAACAATTACATCATAATCATTATTAATAATCTGATTCAGCAAATGGTACCTATAAAAGTCAAAACATATTTGTACATTCATTAGATAGCTGTCACTGTGATATTTTGCAAAATCTATCAAAATGACTTTGTAGGATGTTTTGCACAAGGGAATACTCAAAGAATCTGCAATAATTTCAAATTTGCCTAGGTACCTCCATAAACCTGAAAATCTCATGGCTGGTCACATATAAATTAACTTTTTTTTGCTATTCTTATGTTTTAGGATCTATTGATTGCTGCTGAAAGTGGTGATTTGAAAGCTGTGGAGAAATGTTTAGAAAATGGTGCGAATGTCAGCTGTAAAACTAAATATGTAAGTTGTACAATTGTTTCTGATAAATCAACTTCTTGAATTGGTTACCTACTTTTGTAGATGATTGGTCATGTTCCAAAGAATAGCCATATATCACATCGAGTTTCTTAATTATTTACCTCTACACAAATGGATTGTCTTGTCTCTATAATGAAAACAAAAATTGAATTTCCATTATGACAGGTAGACTGCACATGTCAAGTATAACATGTACGCTGCATATGTCAAGTGTGACATGCAGACTGCATATGTTTGGTATGACTGGTAGACTACATGTGTCCAGTATGTTGGGACTGCATTTGTCCAGTATGACTTGTTTACTGCCTAAGTCCTGCATGACAGGTAGACTGTATATGTCAAGTATGTCAGGTGGAGTGCAGTACACAGTAATTCTTTTAGACTGCATTTTGACAGGTAGACTGCATAGGTACAGTATGACAGGTAGACTGCATATGTCAAGTATGACAGGTATACTGCATATGTCAAGTATGGCAATGATATGTATAGTTGACAGCTAGACGGCACATGTCAAGTATAACGGGTGGTATGCCTATGACGTGGAGTGCACGAGTCCAGCATGAAAGGTAGACTGCATATGTCCAGTATGACATGTGGAGTGCACGAGGCCAGCATGACAAGTAGGCTGCATATATCCAGAATGACAGGCAGACTGGTTATGTACAAAATGACATGTAGAACACATTTGTCAGACATAACAGATAGACTGGATATATCCAGTTTGTAAGACAGACTTCATATGTCAAGTATGACAGCTAGATTACAGGTTAAGTGAGACAGGGAAACTGCATATGCCCAGCATGATATGTAGACTGCATATGTCCGGTATGACAGGTAGACTGCATATGTCCAGTTTACAGGTAGACTGCAAATGTCTAGTATGACTGGTAGACTGCATATGTCCAGTATGACAGGTAGACTGCATATGTCAAGTTGACAGGTATACTGCATATGTCCAGTATGAAATAAGAATGTTTATCTCAAGTAAGACAGGTAGATGTCGAGTATGACAGCGAGACTTCATATGTCCAGTATGAAATAAGAATGTTTATCTCAAGTAAGACAGGTAGATGTCAAGTATGACATTACACAGCATATGTCAAGTATGAAATTAAACTGTCTATGTCAAATAGACTGCATTTGTCCAGTATATAAGGTAGACTGCATATTTCAAGCATGACAGGTAGAAAGCATATGTCTAGTGAGCAATTAGACATTATTTGACATGTATGACAAATGTTTGTCCATTATGACCTGTAGGTTACTTCTGTCCAGTTGAACAGGTATTTAAAATATTAAATATCGATAGAATACACATGTCTAGCAGGGGCTGACATACGAAGCCACGGTGGCATGGTACGTATTCCTCAGTGGAAGGTCGTGTTTTACTTCATTTTTGTACTGAAACAGAAAATATCAATGTACATCTTGTGATGGCGGACATGCTACAAGATTCATTGATAAATTTCATATAATTATATATTTGACCATAAGTGTTGGGGTTCATTTTATTCCTCTCATTGACCTGAATCATAAAATATCGTTCTCAACGACGTTTGTTACAAAAAGTTATTTTTTTATACTTTAACCACAGAGATTTATAGTACATTTTTAATATCCTACATGATAAAACATCCATTATTTCACATAAACCAAATATTTCACCCTGAGTGTGGCCATTTATTTAACTCGACTATTTATTCAGAATCAAAAATATCATTCTCGATGATGTTTGTTATATAATGTCATTTTTTTATACTTTTGACCACAGAGATATATAGTACATTTTTAATGGCCGACATTATAAAACATACTTTATTTCACACAAACCAAATATTTCACCCTAAGTGTGGCCATTTGTTTAACTCGACTTTTTGTACAGGATCAGAAAATATCATGTTTTATTAGATCTGTTACAAAAACTACTTTTGTTTATGTAGCTGTATAACTTACGTTGAGGAGATTTGAGGACAAGATGTCTGTTATTTACAGACAAATCGTTTATTATTGATTTAAATCATTCTAGGGAGACACACCATTACACAAAGCTTCCCAGGAAGGCTTCGTAGACGTGGCATCACTACTGATATCAAAAGGGGCTGACATAAACAGCCGGAATTACAGGGTATGTATTCCTCAGTTGAAGGTCGTGTTTTACTTCATTTTTGTACTGAATCAGGAAATATCAGTGTACATCTTGTTATGGCCGCATGTTACACGATTCATTGATTAATCCTAGACGATGATATATTGGACCATAAGTGTTGGGATTCATTTTATTCGTCTCATTGAACTGAATCAGAAAATATCATTCTCAATGACGTTTGTTACAAAAAGTTTTTTTTTATACTTTTGACCACAGAGATTTATAGCATATTTTTAATGGCCGACATGATAAAACATGCATTATTTCACACAAACCAAATATTTCAACCTAAGTGTGGCCATTTATTTAACTCGAATCTTTGTAAAGAATCAGAAAATATCAAATTTTATGAGATCTGTTACAATAACTAATTTTGTTATATGTAGCTGTATAACTTACATTGAGGAGATTTGATGACAAGATGTCTGTTTTTTACAGAGAAATCGTTTATTGTGGATTTATATCATTCTAGGGAGACACACCATTATACAAAGCTTCAGTGGGAGGCTTCGTAGACGTGGCATCACTACTGATGTCAAAGGGGGCTGACATAAACAGCCAGGGTGACGAGGTATGTATTCCTCAGTGGAAGGTCGTGTTTTACTTCATTTTTGTACTGAATCAGAAAATATCAATGTACATTTTGTTATGGCCGACATGTTACAAGATTCACTGATTAATCTCAGATAAAGATATATTTGACCATAAGTGTTGGGATTTATTTTATTCGTCTTATTGACCTGAATCAGAAAATATCAGTCCCAAAGTTGTTTTTTATACTTTGACCACAGAGATTTATAGTACATTTTAATGGCCGACATGATAAAACATACATTATTTCACACAAACCATATATTTCACGCTAAGTATGGCCATTTATTTAACTCGACTCTTTGTATAGAATCAGAAAATATCAGTCTCAACGACGTTTGTTACAAAAAGTTATTTTTTTATAATTTGACCACAGAGATTTATAGTACATTCTTATGGCCGACATGAAAAACATACATTATTTCATACAAACCAAATATTTCACCCCGAGTGTGGCCATTTATTTAACTCGCCTCTTTGTACGAAATCAGAAAATATCAAGTTGTATTAGATCTGTTACAAAAACTACTTTTGCTATATGTAGCTGTATAACTTACATTGAGGAGATTTGATGACAAGATGTCTGTTATTTACAGAGAAATCGTTTATTATGGATTGATATCATTCTAGGGAGACACGCTATTACACAACGCTGCAAGGGGAGGATTCATAGACGTGGCAGAACTACTGATATCGAAGGGGGCTAACATAAATAGCCAGAATTACAGGGTATGTATACCTCAGCGGAAGGTCGTGTTTTACTTCATTTTGTACTGAATCAGAAAATATCAATGTGCATCTTGTTATGGAAGACATGTTACAATATTCATTGATTAATGTTAGATTATGATATATTTGACCATAAGTGTTGGGATTCATTTTATTCGTCTCATTGACCTGAATCAGAAAATATAATTCTCAATGACGATTGTTACAAAAAGTTGTTTTTTATACTTTTAACCACAGAGATGTATAGTACATTTTTAATGGCCGACATGATAAAACATGCATTATTTCACACAAACCAAATTCACCCTAAATGTGGCCATGTATTTAACTCGACTCTTTGTACAGAATCAGAAAATATCACTCTCAACAACGTTTGTTACAAAAAGTTTTTTTATACTTTTGCTAAGAGATTTATAGTACAATTTTAATGGCCGACATAATAAAACATACATTATTTCACACAAACCAAATATTTCACCCTAAATGTGGCCATTTATTTAACATGACTCTTTGTAAAGAGTCAGAAAATATCAAGTTTTATTAGATCTGTTACAAAAAACTACTTTTGTTATATGTAGCTGTATAACTTATGTTAAGGAGATTTAATGACAAGATGTATGTTATTTACAGAGAAATAGTTTATTATGGATTTATATCATTCTAGGGAGACACACCATTACACAAAGCTTCAGAGATAGGCTTCGTAGACGTGGCATCACTACTGATATCAATTCGGGCTGACATATACAGCCAGAATAACGAGGTATGTATTTCTCAGTGGAGGGTCGTGTTTTACTTCATTTTTGTACTTATTCAGGAAATATCAATGTACATCTTGTTATGGCCGACATGTTACAAGATTCAATGATGAGTCTCAGATGATGATATATTTGACCATAAGTGTTGGGATTCATTTTATTCGTCTCATCGACCTGAATCAGAAAATATCAGTCTCAACGACGTTTGTTACAAAAAGTTATTTTTTTATACTTTGACCACAGAGATTTATAGTACATTTTTAATGGCCGACATTATAAAACATACATTATTAAACACAAACCAAATATTTCAACCTAAGTGTGGCGATTTATTTAACATGACTCTGTAAAGAATCAGAAAATATCAAGTTTTATAAGATCTGTTACAAAAAACTACTTTTCTTATATGTAGCTGTATACCTTATGTTAAGGAGATTTGATAACAAGATGTCTGTTATTTACAGAGAAATAGTTTATTATGAATTTATATCATTCTAGGGAGACACACCATTACACAAAGCTTCAGAGAGAGGCTTCGTAGACGTGGCATCACTACTGATATCAAAGGCGGCTGACATAAACAGCCAGAATAACGTGGTATGTATTTCTCAGTAAAAGGTCGTGTTTTACTTCATTTTTGTACTGAATCAGAAAATATCAATGTACATCTTGTTATCGACGACATGTTACAAGATTCAATGATTTATCTCAGATAATGATATATTTGACCACAAGTGTTAGGATTCATTTTATTCGTCTCATTGACCTGAATCAGAAAATATCAGTCTCAACGACGTTTGTTACGAAAAGTTCTTTTTTGTAACTTTGACCACAGAGATTTATAGTACAATTTTAATTGCTGACATGATAAAACATACATCATTTCACACAAATTAAATATTTCACCCTGAGTGTAGCTATTTATTTAACTCGACTCTTTGTAAAGAAACATAAAATATCAAGTTTTATAAGATCTGTTATAAAAACGACTTTTGTAATATGTAGCTGTATAACTGATATTGAGGAGATTTGATGACAAGATGTCTGTTATTTACAGAGAAATCGTTTATTATGGATTTATATCATTCTAGGGAGACACACCATTACACAAAGCTTCAAAGAAAGGCTTCGTAGACGTGGTATCACTGCTGATATCAAATGGGGCTGACATAAACAGCCAGGGTGACGAGGTATGTATTCCTCAGTGGAAGGTCATGTTTTACTTCATTTTTCTACTGAATCAGAAAATATCAATTTACATCTTGTTATGGCCGACATGTTACAAGATTCATTGATTAATCTCATATAATTATATATTTGACCATAAGTGTTGGGATTCATTTTATTCGTCTCATTGACCTGAATCGGAAAAAATCAGTCTTAACGACGTTTGTTACAAAAAGTTATTTCTTTTACTTTGACCACAGAGATTTATAGTACATTTTTTAATGGCCGACATCATAAAACATACATTATTTCACACAAATGAAATATTTCACCCTGAGTGTGGCCATTTATTTAACTCGCCTCTTTGTACAGAATAAGAAAATATCAAGTTTTATTAGATCTGTAAGAAAAAATACTTTTGTTATATGTAGCTGTGTAACTGACATTGAGGAGATTTGATGACAAGATGTCTGTTATTTACAGAGAAATCGTTTATTATGGATTTATATCATTTTAGGGATACACACCATTACACAAAGCTGCAAGGGGAGGATTCATAGACGTGGCAGAATTACTGATATCAAAGGGGGCTGACATAAACAGCCAGAATTACAGGGTATGTATTCTTCAGTGGAAGGTCTTGTTTTACTTCATTTTTGTACTGAATCAGAAAACATCAATGTACATCTTGTTATCGCCGACATGTTACAAGATTCAATGATTAATCTCAGATAATGATATATTTGACCATAAGTGTTGGGATTCATTTTATTCGTCTCATTGAACTGAAACAGAAAATATCAGTCTTAATGACGTTTGTTACAAAAAGTAGTTTTTTTTCTTTGACCACAGAGATTTATAGTACATTTTTAATGGCTGACATGATAAAACATACATTATTTAACATAAACCAAATATTTTACCCTAAGTGTGGCCATTTGTTTAACTCGACTCTTCGTACAGAATTAGAAAATATCAGTCTCAACGACGTTTGCTACAAAATGTTATTTTTTTATTCTTTTACCACAGAGATTTATAGTACATTTTTAATGGCCGACATGATAAAACATACATTATTTAACATAAACCAAATATTTTACCCTAAGTGTTGCCATTTATTTAACTTGACTCGTTGTACAGAATCAGAAAATATCAAGTTTTATTAGATCTGTTACAAAAACGCCTTTTGTTATATGTAGCTGTATAACTTACATTGAGGAGATTTGATGACAATATGTCGGTTATTTACAGAGAAATCGTTTTATTATGGATTAATGTTGATGTTTACCAGAAGTCATTGTAATAAAATGAGTTATTTTGTAAGCTTCAATTATTTCTTTTTATATTATTTCTAGCCATCACTTGGTTTACATTGGTAGATTTAATTATGCATGTTTCAAATGTTTTGTTTTCTTACAGGGACAGACTGCACTGGATGTGGCAGATGAAAAAGCAAAGATATTACTACAGGTATTTTTATCCTTTAACACAAACTCAAACAATGAAGGATTGTAGTGTACACGCAAAAACCATTTTATGCAAACCAAATGATAAATGTCATGACATCAGTGGTGGAGTGTAGTCTGTGTAAGAGTTATACCAAGTGTACTGTACACGTAAACCAAACACGTCGGTGACATCAGGTATGAAGTGTAGTCTGTGTAAGAGTTATGCCAAGTGTACTGTACACATAAACCAAACAGCTCCGTGACATCAGGTATGAAGTGTAGTCTGTGTACAAGTTATACCAAGTGTATTGTACACGTAAACCAAACACGTCGGTGACATCAGGTATGAAGTGAAGTCTGTGAATGAGTTATACCAAGTGTACTGTACACGTAAACCAAACACGTCGGTGACATCAGGTATGAAGTGTAGTCTGTGTAAGAGTTATGCCAAGTGTACTGTACACATAAACCAAACAGTTCCGTGACATCAGGTATGAAGTGTAGTCTGTGTACAAGTTATACCAAGTGTATTGTACACGTCAAACAAACACCTAGGTGACATCAGGTATGAAGTTTAGTCTGTGCAAGAGTTATACCAAGTGTATTGTACACGTAAACCAAACACTTAGGTGACATCAGGTATGAAGTGTAGTCTGTGTAAGAGTTATGCCAAGTGTACTGTACACATAAACCAAACAGCTCCATGACATCAGGTATGAAGTGTAGTCTGTGTACGAGTTATACCAAGTGTACTGTGAACGTAAACCAAACACCTCGTTGACATCAGGTATGAAGTGTAGTCTGTGTAAGAGTTATACCAAGTGTATTGTACACGTGAACCAAACACCTCGTTGACATCAGGTATGAATTGTAGTCTGTGTAAGAGTTATAACAAGTGTACTGTACACGTAAACCAACACCTCGGTGACATCAGGTATGAAGTGTAGTCTGTGTAAGAGTTATACCAAGTGTACTGTACACATAAACCAAACACCTACGTGACATCATGTATGAATTGTAATTTGTGTAAGAGTTATACCAAGTGTACTGTACACGTAAACCAAACACCTTCGTGACATCATGTATGAATTGTATTCTGTGTAAGAGTTATACTAAGTTTACTGTACACGTAAACCAAATAGCTTATTACTAAGTATAATTTAAACATTAGTACTAAGTATTATGTAAACACAAGTACTAAGTATTATGTAAACAACACTAAGTATAATGTAAACACCTGTACTAAGTATAATGTAAACATCTGTACTAAGTATAATGTAACACCAGTACTAAGTATTATGTAAACACAAGTACTAAGTATTATGTAAACAACACTAAGTATAATGTAAACACCAGTACTAAGTATAATGTAAACACCTGTACTAAGTATAATGTAAACACTAGTACTAAGTATAATGTAAACACCAGTACTGAGTATTATGTAAACACCAGTACTAAGTGTAATGTAAACACTTGTACTAAGTATAATGTAAACACCAGTACTAAGTGTAATGTAAACACAAGTACTGAGTATAATGTAATAACTAGTACTAAGTATAATTTAAACACCAGTACTAAGCATAATGTAAACACCTGTACTAAGTATAATGTAAACACCAGTACTAAGTATAATTTAAACACCAGTACTGAGTATAATGTAAACATCTGTACTGAGTATAATGTAAACACCAGTATACAGGATAATGCAGACAACAGTTCTAAGTATAATGTAAACACCAGTACTAAGTATAATGTAAACACTTGTACTAAGTATAATGTAAACACCAGTACTAAGTATAATGTAAACAATAGTACTAAGTATAATGTAAACACCAGTACTAAGTATAATGTAAACACCAGTACTAAGTCTAATGTAAACACCAGTACTGAGTATAAAGTAAACCCCAGTACAAAGTATAATGTAAACACCAGTACTGAGTATAATGTAAACACCAGTACTAAGTATAATGTAAACACCAGTACTGAGTATAATGTAAACACCAGTACTAAGTATAATGTAAACACCAGTACTGAGAATAATGTAAACACCAGTACTACGTATAATGCAAACACCAGTACTAAGTATAATGTGAACACCAGTACTAAGTATAATGCAAACACCAGTACTAAGTATAATGTAAACACCAGTAATAAGTATAATGTAAACACTAATACTGAGTATAATGTGAACACCAGTACTAAGTATAATGCAAACACCAGTACTAAGTATAATGTGAGCACCAGTACTAAGTATAATGTAAACACCAGTACTAAGTATAATGTAAACACCAGTACCAAGTATAATATGAACACCAGTACTAAGTATAATGCAAACACCAGTACTAAGTATAATGTAAACACCAGTAATAAGTATAATGTAAACACCAATACTGAGTATAATGTGAACACCAGTACTAAGTATAATGCAAACACCAGTACTAAGTATAATGTGAGCACCAGTCCTAAGTATAATGTAAACACCAGTACTAAGTATAATGCAAACACCAGTAATAAGTATAATGTGAACACCAGTACTAAGTATAATGCAAACACCAGTACTTAGTATAATGTAAACACCAGTACTAAGTATATTGTAAACACCAGTACTTAGTATAATGTGAACACCAGTAATAAGTATAATGTAAACACCAGTACTAAGTATAATGTGAGCACCAGTACTAAGTATAATGTAAACACCAGTAATAAGTATAATGTAAACACTAGTACTAAGTATAATGTAAACACCTGTACTAAGTATAATGTGAACACCTGTACTAAGTATAATGTAAACACCAGTACTAAGTATAATGTGAACACCAGTACTAAGTATAATGCAAACACCAGTACTAAGTATAATGTAAACACCAGTACTAAGTATAATGTAAACACCAGTACTGAGTATAATGTAAACACCAGTACTAAATATAATGTAAACACCAGTACTGAGAATAATGTAAACACCAGTACTACGTATAATGCAAACACCAGTACTAAGTATAATGTGAACACCAGTACTAAGTATAATGCAAACACCAGTACTAAGTATAATGTAAACACCAGTAATAAGTATAATGTAAACACTAATACTGAGTATAATGTGAACACCAGTACTAAGTATAATGCAAACACCAGTACTAAGTATAATGTGAGCACCAGTACTAAGTATAATGTAAACACCAGTACTAAGTATAATGTAAACACCAGTACCAAGTATAAAATGAACACCAGTACTAAGTATAATGCAAACACCAGTACTAAGTATAATGTAAACACCAGTAATAAGTATAATGTAAACACCAATACTGAGTATAATGTGAACACCAGTACTAAGTATAATGCAAACACCAGTACTAAGTATAATGTGAGCACCAGTCCTAAGTATAATGTAAACACCAGTACTAAGTATAATGCAAACACCAGTAATAAGTATAATGTGAACACCAGTACTAAGTATAATGCAAACACCAGTACTTAGTATAATGTAAACACCAGTACTAAGTATATTGTAAACACCAGTACTTAGTATAATGTGAACACCAGTAATAAGTATAATGTAAACACCAGTACTAAGTATAATGTGAGCACCAGTACTAAGTATAATGTAAACACCAGTAATAAGTATAATGTAAACACTAGTACTAAGTATAATGTAAACACCAGTACTTAGTATAATGTGAACACCAGTACTAAGTATAATGTAAACAACAGTACTTAGTATAATGTGAACCCCTGTACTAAGTATAATGTAAACAACAGTACTTAGTATAATGTGAACACCTGTACTAAGTATAATGTAAACACCTGTACTAAGTATAATGTGAACACCTGTACTAAGTATAATGTAAACACCAGTACTAAGTATAATGTGAACACCAGTACTAAGTATAATGCAAACACCAGTACTAAGTATAATGTAAACACCAGTACTTAGTATAATGTGAACACCAGTACTAAGTATGTGAACACCATTACTAAGTATAATGTAAACACCATTACTTAGTATAATGTGAATACCAGTACTAAGTATAATGTGAACACCAGTACTGAGTATAATGTGAACACCTGTACTGAGTATAATGTGAACATCGGTACTAAGTATTATGTGAACACCTGTACTGAGTATAATGTGAACACCTGTACTGAGTATAATGTGAACACCTGTACTATTACTTTGTCTTTTCTTTTGCTGGCTGTATGCCTGTTTGTTTTATTTAACTGTGTCTCTGTCCTGTATGTCTCAACATCTCGTTGTTGTCTGTCTTGTCTTCTTTTGCCTCATTTTAAGTATCGGAGTGCATGTCCTGTCTTTTTATATTATACTTAATATAATGTAAACACCAGTACTTAGTATAATGTGAACACCAGTACTAAGTATAATGTGAACACCTGTACTGAGTATAATGTGAACACCTGTACTATTACTTTGTCTTTTCTGTCTGTATTGTCTTCATTTATGTCCTTATTATCAATTTGACTATCTCTTAAACATATACTTTTGTTTCGTCTATCTGTCTTGACTGTAATGAGGTGTTGTCTTTCTGTCTGCATGTCTATTTAATGTTTAATCGTTCCTCTGTATGTTTGTCTTGTCTATCTGTCCTATCTTCATATCTGTCTATTTGTCTTTATGTCTATAGTGTCTTTCAGTCCGTCTCTATGAAGCTTTGTCTCTTCTGTCACTGTTAATGTGCTACCTGTCTCTCTGTTTGTCTCTCTAATGTTGTCTTATCTGTTTATGTTTTGTTGCTTCTGTCTGTATGTCTGTATTGTGTATCTGTCTCTCTAACATGTTTGTCCAGTCTCTCTGTGTTTCTGTATTGTATCTCTCAGCCTATGTATCCAATGTCTTGTCTTTCCTGTCTTTCATGTCTCTCTGTCTTAAATAATGGATTTTGGTTTGTATGTCAGTATTATCTTTCTTCCTGGCCTTTCTATGTGCCTATGTTGTCTTTTTTGTGTTCCTGTCTCTGTTTTGTCTCTACTGTTTTTCTATATGTCTGCATGTCGCTCTAATGTTTTGTCTTTTCCGTCTCTATGTCTGTATTGTCTCTTTGTACTTCATTTTCTTGTCCTTTTGCCTTTCTCTGCCTTTGTTTATTTTCCGCCTGCAATGACCTGTTTGTATGCCTGTTTGTTTTATTTGACTGTGTCTCTGTCCTGTATGTCTCAACATCTCGTTGTTGTCTGTCTTGTCTTCTTTTGCCTCATTTTAAGTATCGGAGTGCATGTTCTGTCTTTTTAATCTATGTACATTTGTCTGTGTTCAAAACTGCTGTGTATCTCATTTAGCTTCTGTATTGTTTTTCTCAGTATGCTGTTTTCATCTGTCTCTTTATATGTATGTGTGTGTAGCTGTTCTATTGATTTGCCTTGTCGAACTTATTGTTTTGTTTGTCTGTTATGTTAGCTTCACTTGATATTATTATATTGAATAATATTTCAGAATTTATTCTTTGCAGTATCAATAACTTCTGAAAAGAAACGACATTTTTTTAAAGATATATTTGTTTTACCATATATATTAGTAGTAAATAAAAATTATTGTTTCCATGCTGGCACTAGCTTGCAGATGAATACAACATGTTAGTTTATATATTATTTTTGACCATATAAATAGTTCAATAAGTGGCAATGTTATATTTGTGTCCTTTTGTGTACTATATCTTATGTTTCTATCTCTTTAGTTGTCAGTTTAGTGTCGTGTTTGCTCTTGTGGGTGGTCTATATATCTGCGTTTGTGGGCCTGCCTTTTGTATGAATTTGTCTATATTTTGTGTGTCTGTATTTGTACAACTTCTTGTTTGTCAGTTTACCTATCTTTATTTTTTGGTCTTCTCTGTGCTGTGTCTGTCGGTCTTGTCTCTCTGTCCATAGGACTGCCCTCTTGCCTGTTTACCTAACTGTAGTGTGCACATTGTTGTCTATATGTTTGTATGTGTTGTCTGTCTGACAGTCGGTATGTCTGTCTACTTATCTGTGTTTTATGTCTGCATGTTAGTTGGTCGGCATGCCTGTCTGTGTATATGTCTAACTGTATTGAGTGTCTGTCCTCATCAGACTTCTTGTGTCTTCCTGCCTGTCTACGTTGTGTTTGTCGATGTTATATGTTTGTAGGTATTATCCCATACCTCTATATATCTATATATGTCTGATTACTTATTTGTATCGTATGAAAATGTTTCCCTCAGTCTGCTGTGTGTCATCTACGTGTCTTATCTGTATGATGCCAATTGCAAAAGCAATAGATATAAATAAAAATTACAGTGTCTAGTGGTTCTCTTCTGTATGTGACAAGAGGACTCGGTGGTCAAGTGGTTACGGTAGTTCGACTAATGTTAATCACGGGGTCTGTAAACACTGAGGTTGTGGGTTTGAGTCTTTCTGTGGGAACAGTGCACTCGTCTTCAGTCATAATTGACAAGGATTCCCAGTTTTCCTGCCGAAAGTCGGGATTGTCTCCGGGTACTCCTAATTCCTCCGCAATACAAACTGGATGCCATAATATAGCTGAAAAATTTTGAAAGTGATGTTAAACAGCAGACAAACAAAAATCTTTCTGCAATATGACTCTTATCTATATATCAGTCTAATCTAAGCCTCCTTTTATGTGTTGTCGCTAATGTTAAGTTCTGGCTGTTATGCATTTATGTTGCCATAGATTGTGTGCCGTAGAAGGTTGGCTTGTCTAGCTTCAAACTGTTTATGCCTTGATATAATTAAATGGCTATTGATTTATTGTTGTCTTAACTATACCATTCCCGTGCACCTGGATTCACCTCCCTTGGATTTTCGTTACTCATTTAGATTTTTGTATTTGTGTTTTGGTCCGTTTGATGTTGTCCTATGATTTTGTCTTAGACTGTTTTGTTTGTTTTGTTGTGGCTCCTTACAGACTTCTCCAGTTATCTTGATAGGACGATATAAATCGCACTATGGACAATGTTGGTTTATATGATCTGAAACCTTAGGCATTGTTTCTCTGATTTTAAATGTTAAAAATCATTCCAAATGAAACGCATGCCAAGTTTGTTCCTCATTTTGAACTTTAAACGTGACTTAAATAGCATATCAATGTTTCTGATTGAAACTATTAATCCAGTTATCGCAAGTTTTGGAGTGTGTTTTCTTTACGTGAAACTAAATCACCAGAAAGGACTCAAACTATTAATAAGTATTATAGATTGTGTGTCGTAGAGGGTTGGCCTTTCTAGCTTCAACCTTTTTATGCATTGAAATATTAACACAAGACATTGACCATTATAAAGTCCACATATAGTTCTACATATGTATCTATTTGTCTGCACAACACATTTGTAACTCAAATCCCCCACCTATGAGTTCCCTTTTTCCGTGATGAAAATGTTCAACCCATGAACACTACCGATTATAAACATAACATGAATTTCAGGATAATTATCTTCAATACCAATGTGTTATTTCTAACATCAACTCATTGTGAGTATGTATTCAAGAGTACAAAACCTTCTTTATTGCATTAAAACCAACACGTATAATTAACTTTGTAATAATTGGTTTAATTGCTTTAAACTTGTAAGAAAAATGTACATGTCAGCCAAGCACATACTGGGGAAAATCGGTACACAGCCAGCTGAAATTGGCTAACATTTGAAAATTAAATTAGTATATATTTTAAAGTTTTGTCGAAATAATGCATTAAAGATCCTCTCAACATGAAAGTATCTTATTTCTGCAAATTTGCACTTGTATGGGGTAGTAGAACCGTATTTGGTTGACATTTGCAATAAAAAATATACATGTTAATATTGTTTATGTAACTCATTTTCTTTTTTGCAGTAAAAGGGGACTTATCATACTTATTTTCAAATTCCGAGGATAACTGTAATTAATAGTTGATATCGCAGTACATTAAAGATGTTTTTGTCGTATGCAGTACAGTTTGCGAGATATATGTTGTTCAAATTTGCCAAATTCTTGTAGTGGTCAATTTAATATCTTGTTTATTCCAATCTTTAATCGTTTTTTTTATTGCTTTCTGAATGGAATGGTGGAATATAGTACTTACAATTTTATCTTTTTGAGAATAGCTGAAATGCCAACTTTTTAGCCAGTTTTGTACCACATTATCTACTGTTTACCCAACTTTTGATTGGTTTCTTTCTAGTTGGATAAAGTGTCAACAATAATTTTGGAAAAAAATTGAATCAACTACCATACACTTGTTTTCACCATTCAAGTAATCTAAAAAATAATTCATTTATGTAATTTAAAAACGAAATAACTAAGTACTGAATTAATCAAAGTAAATGTAAACTGTTGTTGCCTGAATATTGTGACAAACAATATTATAAGGTCCAAATTTATTTCACATTCAGAGATATACCAAGGTCAAAAAGTTAAGGACTGACTAAATCATGATGAAACCGAGACGGGACCAAAAAAAAAAACAAAAAACAAACACACCACAAAAACCCCACAAATTAAATACACAGACTGCATTTAAAACCGTGAGTAAGTCCAGGTTCTTCAGAAGGGTAAGCAACTTCTTCTCAAAGATAAAAAGGTAGTTTGTATTGAACATGTGATTCAACTTCATTTTGACTTTGACATATTTCATTTTTACAGCGTGTTCAAGACAACATGAAAGCAGGTATGTTTCAGATAAATTTCATACTTGTTAAAATATTGTCATGAATGGGGTGTGTGACCTAATGTGTTTGATTTATTAATACATTGTTCAACGGGTCAATTTCATTAAATGGAAGCACAAGTACTGCAGGAATGCTCTTTTATAAAGTATCAAACAATGGGATCCGTTATTCTATCTCAAATAAGATTATTAAAGTAGATTACCTTTGATATGTGGCTCATCATATGAGGTTTGACTGTCGTCTGATAACCTAATTTATAGTTGATATGTGACTCATTATATGAGGTTCGACATAGGGTGGCAACTGTTGTCTGATAACCTCACCATATGAGGTTTTGACATGGGTAGCAACTGTCGTCTGATAACCTCAGTTAAAGAGATCTGTTCGGATAGCTCTAAATTTACGTCTTTGTCTTAAAATTCATGTACTTTAAATGAATTCCAGCATCTCAACGTAAACCTGGTTTCTTACATCTAACGAATTTAATATAACATGGTTAGAGACTTAAAAGTTATTATATCAACACAGAAATACATACTTTTCTTTTATATTCTTTAGGTCTCCCAAGGGAACTACTTCATCTGGGAAAACACGATGCAATTGTCTTCACAGATTTACTTAAAGAAGAAAGCTACGAGCTTTTTGAATTACGATCAATGTTACAGGGAGAACAGGGTACTGGAAAATCCACAATAGCTCGGTTCCTTGTTGGAAAAGGACCTACAAAATTCCGGAGTTCAACAGATGGTATTGACCTATACACTGGTCTGGCATTCTTTGATAACGACACAGAAGAATGGATTAGTGGCAAACATGGTTATTTTAAGATTATAATATTACCATTTTGAATTTGTAATAAAACTATTATAACAAGTCATACATTAATATAGTGAAGTTTGTTACTGATAAAGATAAGAGTACTCCCGCTAGATGAAAAAATGATGAAAGTAGAGTTAAAACATTATTACAAAAAAACTGCATGAACATAGCATGAACAACGGTTAGTCGGTAAATGTAACTGTTATTATAATCTATTCAGAGCTTTTATCAGAAGTATCACCATAATCAGCTAAAGTAAAAGTATTAATGTTTCAAACTTTGAAAATGTAATAATGATGAATTTTAAACCTTTCAGTTCTTAAAATGGAGGATATAATATTAAGCCGATCTGTCAAGTCATATCAGCACCAAAGAACTCCAGTTAATCCGTCAGGACAAACAAACAAAGACATAGCATCTAAGTTGCCCAGTGAAATTTCTAAAGAAATATTTGAAGCTCAAGAACCAGTAACCATGTTACAAGAAGAAACACACACAGAAGTACTTCAAAAACAAGTACTTGGACACCAGTCACAGAAAGTGGACATTGAAATGTCTGCAACAGAAAGAGTTCAAGCAATGCTGCCCAAGGATATACCTCGCAAAACGTTAGAATCACAATTACTGTCTTTACAAGAATGCCATCTAAAGAAGCTTGAAATAGATTCTTCTTTGGTGTCAGTAGATACAAGCTTAGAAGTGTACCAGTTGGGAGAAGTAAAATCTGTGCTGTCTGAGGATAAGGAAAAAGAAATATTTGAAATGACAGACAATACCCTGCCTAAAGAGGAGGCTATATTGAAAAAGCAAGATTTAATATACCATTCAGAAGATGAAGAGTTAGCATTAAGTACGGATATACCCCAGTCTAAACAGGAAAGTATGGAAAAGCAAGATTTAGTCCACCATTCAATAGGTGAAGAGTTCAATATCAATAAGATTGACGGCAAAGAAATTCCGGTGAAACCTGTTGACCATACGGATTTTGAAATTATTAAAAACCCTGGAATAATTGGAAAATTAAAGACATTCTTCGGAGTAGAGAAGGAAGTTAAGGAAGTCAAGATATCTGTAACAAAGAAAACATTCTTCAGTAAGTCAAGAAATGTTGCGAAAACAGAATTTCACAAGCGGAATGTAGTACCTGTTACCATTTGGGATTTTGGAGGACAGGATGTATTCTACAGTACTCACCAAACCTTTCTGACATACCGCGCAGTTTATATGCTTGTTCTTGATGGCAGTCGTGCGTTAAATGAACCATGTAAATATGAACAGTTTCTACCTGGCAGAGAAGAAGCCAAAACTCAAAAAGGTAAGAAATAAATGCTGCAAATATACTTACGTAATTGTTAAATGCCTACTAGTTTAGACTAACTCGCTTTGTCATGTAATTTATTGAAGTCTACAGCATATAATTTCATACAAGAGTTTTTAACCATAACTGGTTAATTGTAAACTAAGGTCTGTTTAAGGCATAAATCTAGCACTAAAGTACTTATGAACTCAGGTTTAATTATTTGATACAAATGGTAATGTCTTGTCAATTAAAAAAACTGAAATTGATGCATTAAAACCAGCAAACTACTTAGGCAATGCAAAATTAAATATTAAACAAAGTCTCGGGCATCGGCAGTGATTACAAAAGACTGTTCCGAATAACAAATGGACTTTCTGGCAATGAAATTGAGTTACCAAAACATAAAAGTGAGTTTGAACTTGCAAACTGAAAGTATCAGTAGCGGACGAGTTTTAGCGAGCATGACTATCACTGATATCGATCCCCTTCAAGCAGATATACGATTTGATGGAGATTCACTTACTGATTTCCGTCCTGTGTTTATCGACAAAGTGAAGAAAATCATTTTGAAGGCACCACTTAAATCAGCGATCCAATTACAATAACATTGTTGAAAACAGTGGACAGTATTTCTGAAACCATCAAAACTATTGTTAATATGTAATTAACATCTGAAGTACCAACATTATTTAAAGAAGCAATAGTTCGACCTTTATTGAAGAAACAAGAGCTGGATAATGAAATAATTAAGAACTATCGTCAGTATCTAATCTATCCTTCTTGTCGAAAATTCTCGAAAAATTGGTTGAGGTTTACTTGAAAATCATCTAGTGTTAAACGATCCTGCTAAATCTGCATATCGAACTGGGCATTCTACTAAAACTGCGTTATTACGGGTACGCCATGACATTACAGGAGCGCTTGACAAAAAGAACTGTGCCGTTTTTTCCATGCTAGACCTCTTAGTGGCATTTGATGTGATTGGCTTTCAAATTCTTCTACAAAGGTTACAATTTTCATTTAGAATTTCTGGGTCAGCGTTGAAAAAAGGCTTCTTTCGTATCTCCAAGAAATGACTCAAATCATTTCATTGGTCCCTATCTTATTAAATGTTTTTTTTATCTTCAGTGTGATCTGCCGTAGGGTTCTTAGTTTGGACCTAAGCAATATTGTATCTTCTCAAAGCCCATTCCTGAAATTTGTAGACGACATAATATGTCTTATCAATGTTATGCTGGCAATACTCGGATATATTTGATTTCGAACCGCGTGTTGATTTGTCTCATATTTCAAAACGATTATAGGTGTGTTTATCCCAGAAATGTTCGTGGATGGTATCAAACTGAACTTATGTTGTTTGCACCAAAATATCATGTGAAAGATCTTAAAAACTGTAATTGAGTCATCATGGAAACATTTTCACCTTGTCCAGATTATATTAGAAATCTTTGATTTCTTTTCGACAAAGTATGTTTGATATTCCTCTTCAAACCTTTGTATGCCCGTTGAAAAATTTACAAAGGTTGCTAACAATATCGAATAATTATGCCAACATTGAACTTCACAATAGAAGTCTAAATGTACAATTTTTGACTGAAGTCATCAATTAGAAACTATTACGTTCGCCATTATGACTCAGTTGACCGTCACGTTGTAATTGAATTGATATGACTAAGTACTACACTTTAACATGAGTGCTATGACCTGTGCAACTCATGGAGCCGGAGTTCCTGAGATTCCAGGAGCATCAGCACTTACTCTGGGGTTTCAGTGGGGTTAGTGTTACTACACCGCTAGAAATGCAAAACGTTCCAATTTTTAAGGGTTTTTTTATTCGTTCATATATCGTTTTCCGTTCACAAAACAAATAGAAACCTTTCATTTGTTCCTTCGTATGTGCAAAACTGGTAAATGTTCATTCGTTTGTCAGCATTCACAAAAGAAAAACTTTCTACAATTCATTAGTTTGATAGGAAATATAGCGTTCTGTTATCAAATTAAAACAACACGTAGATTAAAATGTAAAATTAAATGTATTTTTAAAACTAAAATCATTTCTCACTAATGAGACAGCGTGTTACCTATTTTTATCCGGTTGAGATATCCTTATCTCAACCCGTGGGTGAGATAAGAATTTCATGCTCCTTTTCCCGTAAAAATGTATTGTGACGTCAACTGTCGGTTCAGCAATAAAAATTATAAAATATTTGCTTTAGTTGTGTTGGTTTACTATGCCTTTTTAAATATTAACATGAAAACAACATATCTGAACTTCCATGGCCCAATTTATGCCACAATGATAGCGGTAAACATAAAAACCAACACGGTGACGCAACATGTGTACACTGGATATTACGATCAGGGTAGATAACTCTATCTTTTAATAAAACATAACTGGATTTTTTTTAACGAATTAGTGAGAAATAGAATCAAACACCGGTGGTTGGGCAAGACGGAAAAATCTCAGACACCCGCGTAAAAGATTTCTATTGGTCTCCAACTCGGCAGAGCCTCGTTGGAGACCAGAAATCTTTTCACTTGGGTGTCTGAGATTTTCCCGTCTTGCCCTCCCAACGGTGTTAGATCCTATATATCTTTTTGTTGTTTTTTTTTTTGTTTTTTTATACAGTCTCAAAATTGTATGAAAATACTATATTAAAAAGGGAAACATTTATGACATTTCTCTTTGTTAGTCCCTAAAACCTTTTACAAATTTATGTTTAATGTATTGTAGGTATATAGTCCAAATTGTCTTTGAATAGGCCTACATTCATTTAATTTGATACAAAAACTGAATACGTATTTGGTTTGTTTTTGTTGTGCTTCTGTTTTGTTTTGTTGTTGTTGTTTTTCTGCTTTTCTTGAGCAATTTTTACAAAATTTGTTATTTATGTTTGTTTAATAATTTGAATTAAATTGATCATGTTGATCAGAACTCTTAAAATGTAGCAGCAATATCTTAAATAAGGATGCAAAACTCTTGAAAAGAATCAAGAATTATCGATAACAGATAGACACAATTGAGAATTGTTTCTGTTGTAGACTATGTCAGGTTTTGGATCAACACTATAATTACCTATTGTAAAGGAGACATTCCAGGATTTCCTAAAATCATGGTCATCCTTACACATAAGGATAAACTCAATGTGGTAAGTGTTTTCCGTTGTGTGTTGTTTTTACTGACAAGTGTAAAAATAAGACTTAAACTAGTTTTAATTTCATGAAGAATATACTTAAAAACTTTGCATCAACAATCATCTTTTATACACTATTATACATTATACACTAGAGATCTAGTAAGTTATATTTGTTATACCTATCCATAGTGTCAGTTGGCACAGGTTTAGCAATGTCTCTAGTTATTCTTAATTGCCCCCTCCCTACAGGGCCTCTAGTTAGTCTTAATTGCCCCTCCCTACAGGGCCTCTAGTTAGTCTAAATTGCCCCCTCCCTGCAGGGCCTCTAGTTAGTCTAAATTGCCCCCTCCCTGCAGTGGAAATGCTTTTTATTTGGCATCATCATAAGACAAATAGCAAGAAAACTCACCAAACAGCGAGAGTTGAATGTCAATGAACTATTACAAATCCGGATTAAGAAAATCGTATACAACACGAAACAAAATGACAAAAAAAAATAAAATAAATAAATAGTGAATAATCCGACCCCAAATAAAAAACCATGGGTGCATTCAAGTGCTCAGGACTATTCTGTTGTCAAATAAATTGTCAAACTAGAGCGACGATTGCTGAAAAAGTAAAATTCACCTAGCAAAATAATCCTTATTTGGTTATCTAACAAAATGGAAAAAAGTAGTTCTGCCCTGGAGACAAAAGTAATTTTTGTCTTTAATATAATAGTACCCGAATTTCAGAACTATTTTAGCTGTATCATACCATAAGGACCCTGAACCTAATCAAGAAAACTGGTGAATTATGGCTCAAAGTTACAAGCCAAGTGTTGCCACAATGGTGAACTGTAGTATATGATTTACTACCTATATTACTCAGCTATAGAAGTTTTCCCAAAATTTTGACTTGTGTATCTTTATTAAGTAGTAATCTTTCTAAAGCAAATTATACTTTGCCAATCATAACACTTATAATGAGATATATCTGGTTCAGAAATACATTGTTTGTTAAATACTGCTATTCATTGCAGTGAAACACTAATATTGCAATTTAATTATGTGATAACCAAAACGCTTTAAAGTCTTACCATGTGGGTTCTTCAGAAAAGCAGGCGGTATCAATTCCAGAACAGTTAAATATAAATGTGAAGACAAATACAACTCTTCGTTTATAATTGTACGGATCAGGTTTAATGTAGTTCGCCTGTGTAATGTAATATGTTAACATAACTTTGTAGAATGAAATATGATTTACTACCTATATTACTCAGCTACAGAAGTTTTCCCAAAATTTTGACTTGTGTATCTTTATTAAGTAGTAATCTTTCTAAAGCAAATTATACTTTGCCAATCATAACACTTATAATGAGATATATCTGGTTCAGAAATACATTGTTTGTTAAATACTGCTATTCATTGCAGTGAAACACTAATATTGCAATTTAATTATGTCATAACCAAAACGCTGTAAAGTCTTACCATGTGGGTTCTTCAGAAAAGCAGGCGGTATCAATTCCAGAACAGTTAAATATAAATGTGAAGACAAATACAACTCTTCGTTTATAATTGTACGGATCAGGTTTAATGTAGTTCGCCTGTGTAATGTAATATGTTAACATAACTTTGTAGAATGAAATAGATGCAAGAAGAAACGAAATATTTAGTGAAATCGAAAGAATGTTTGTTGGAAGTCCAATTGAACAACACATGGTCATTAAAGATAGAATTTTTGTTAATGCACGAAATAGCGAGGACCCCGAGATGGAACAAATAAAAAAGTCTTTGATTCACCAAGCAAGAATCCAGCCTACATGGGGTCAGAAGTTACCAAAATGCTTTTTACCATTAGAATTAGAAATACAAAACCTTGCCAAAAGAGGTGTCACCTTAATAAATATTGAACACATGAAAACAATTAATTCTCAGCAGCCAATTCGTCCATTATCAGAGTCTGAATTTAAAGTGTTTCTGAAATTTCAACACGCTGTCGGAAAAATCCTTTATTTTGACGAGCCATTCTTAGACAAACATATCATAATCTCCCCTACGTATCTTATCGATGCCTTTAAATCAATTATTACTGACCATCAATTCTGTAAAGGAGACAAGAAGAAAGAAGAAGCTTGGCACTTGATGGCAAAGACAGGAATCATATTAAAACAAACAGTTGAGAAGATCTGGAAACAAAAGAAGTATGCACATTTTTATAAATCCATGAAGTATCTCTTGGGGGTAATGACTTATCTTGATATCCTAGTCGAGCCATTACGTTACGATTCAGCCCATAACCGAAAACCAAATGAGTTCTACTACGTGGCAAGCATGATTCGAAAACAAGATACAACCGGGTATCTGCAGCATCCCACATTCAGCCAAAGAAATATCGCATTTTGCTTTGATACATCTGGTTTCATTATACCTCCAGCTCTATCCTTCAGATTTATCAGTTACTGCTTAAGCATATGGGGCGTGAAGACATATGGAAATGACAATGAAGACATGTTGTTTCACAGGTCAGCTGTTTTCAGAATTGATCCATCTCTTGATATCCACATTCAGTGTGAAGAAGAACAACTTATTGTCCGTCTTGTGCATGCCAGAAATCGGACTTTGATCATGAAAGATCTGGCATCCAGTATACGGGAGTGTTTATCAGCTGCTCTGCATAAAATCAGTCAGCTCTATATCAAAACCAGCAGTGAGCGTACAGAAACTATACAGTCATTTGATGTAAGAGCTTGTTGTAGCTCTTCAACTCAGCCATGCTCTATTGCATTTCAAGACATAGGAAATGTTTGGATTTGTCCTCAGCATCAAATAGAACACGTAAGAGATCTGGTTGTCTCGTGGTTAACAGAAAAGGTAAGGAAAACGTAGTACACAACATAAGGTAAACTTGATAGATACTTCATTGTGCATTTATTGATTCAGAAATGCACCAGTTATTATTATTATTATTATTATTATTATTATTATTATTATTATTATTATTATTATTATTATTGACATAATGACTCCAGCTGGTAGACCATTTATGTGTTCAGTGAACGACTGTCTCTGGCTTAAAGGTACCTAAAGTTTGAATAAGTCTAGATGTCTAGAATCGATTTTAAACGATTTTGTAATTCAATAATGAATGGTATTTTTTATTAGGAATTCGTCACGTATTGATTGTAATGTTTTATTATTATAAATAATATATTTCAGGGAAGTGTAAAGTGTGAATCCGTTTGCCCAGGTATGATATAAACCTTCTAATAACACACTGTATTATATACGTAATGTTACTTGCCTGTGGGAATTTCTGTTGTCTGTTAATATGTGGGTCAACGATTTTTGTTTCCGCAGTGCATTGGATTTAGGTAAAAATATTTTAAATAACATGATAGATGGTTAGAAAATTAATAAACATTTATCTAGGACCAAATCAAATAAACAATTAATACACTACTTGGAGATAGGGATATATCAAAGGAAGTGTTCATAGCCACTGGACAAGAATGGGTTGGGTTGGAATGGCGAATTTAGCCTTTTGTAGTTTCTGTATTACCCTCATTCTTTCCAAGCTGTAAAACAGGATCTGTGACATGCAATTAGTGAAACTTTCTGCAAACGCGATACTCAATATGGGCCGAGGACAGGCTTTTGTATTATAATCTGAGAACCCCACAACCCCAGGGCATGCTTTACATGCTCTGGGGACACAGCGGAAATTGGAGTACAGCCCTAGGAGCCGTCAATAGCATTCATAATGTCAGACATTAACCATCTGGATGACAGACAAAAAATTTTGTAATGAACGGGCAAACTAATTTTTATAATAAGAAAGCAAATTTATGGAGGATACAGTAATGTAGATCCCACCAATGTCCACGTTACTTTGACTTCTTATTTTGTTTAACTTTTGAACCTATGTGCTTATCTCCGTTTTCTTAGGATTATCATTTGCATGATAAAACACAAGAAACAGTCCACAGGACTTGACAAATTAGACAAGCTTGAAGTTGTACCACATTGTGCACTCTTCCAACATGGACAGCAGGAGAAAGCAAATTCAACCTTGTCAGTAGTGGTATAGATATAATAAATTTAAAATAGATTTACATTTAGATGTGGCACTAACATAAAATATTTTAATTGAATTTTAACAATTCTTCTGTAATGTAGGAGAACTCTATTGCAATTGTAACACATGGAAAATTGGTTTCGTCAGAAACGGAGCCATAAGATAGATTTAAATGGGTCAGCCATGGAATGTAATGGGAGTTATTGTATTCGTACCGCCGTTAAATATATTATTTGATTCCGTAATGTTGATTAACCGTTAAATTCAAAATGTAAGCTCGCAGAAAAATTTCGTCTCGATATTTCAAACATGGATAACTTAACTGAACATAGTTTAATTCATTGAAAACAGGTATAGTCTTTGTGTTTATGTTAGTTTCATGATATTTAACATGTTAAAATATGCAGAACTTCTGAAAAAATTTTGCTCTGAGAAACCTCATATTTCAAATAATAATAAAAAATGTAAAAGTCAGATGAAAATGATAAATATCAATGTGAAATGGGAGGTTTTATGTTATAGAACTAACCACAGGCCTGCTAATTATACCACAGGCCATCGTTTAAAGCCATAGAAACTTATATCATAATATTTCTTTTATATTGTTTATGATATTCATTTTAATGTAATGTAAATGGTAAAGTAACTGAATACGAAATATTTATTTCTTCTTTGTTCTTTCACATCTCGCTCGTTTTGTCTGCCCTGGCTTTGTTGCGATTCTTGCTGCTTTGTTTATTATTTTGTAGGGGCCGTTAGTTGATTGAGTCATCTCTTCAGCTGGTTTTCTTTTCTTGAGAAATTTTTTGAAGATACTATCGTTTTGCTCTTTAGTTTTAGTTTTCCACACAACATCTGAGACAGAATACTGCATGTAGCCGACACAGAGCTTGTAATCACCTGATGAATGTAATGCAGCATGCAAATTTATGAACTGAAATTCAACGATATCGTGTAATTTGTTTATCAAATCTGGAGTTGATCTTGGCTTCCAGTTGGTGGATACTTTCATGACGCGGTTCGTCGATTCTGCATTGTTATTAGTCCATAGTTTATCGCTGTCAATTCGCTGGTTAGGTTCATTAACAAAGTCCTTGATATGCTTAGTCGTCTTTTTGCGTCTGGAAATGAATGTTGTATTGCTCTTGTAATTGCTTTTTCGTCATCACTACCAAATTCTATTTTTTCGTCTAGGCGGAGTTCTATATTGTTCAAATCTACTGCAAATGTGATGTGTCCTGATGTATTCGGCGTTTTCCGGATTCGGTGGCGGATATTGTCCTGAGTATTCGTATAGAGCGATTGTTTAAATATCTTGCGTTTTCTTGCGAAGTAAACCATGACACATGTTTTTTGAAATCTGGCTTTCTTTTCAAAGTAGTTGAATAACGATGTAGAGAAACGATGTCGGAAGAAGGTGGTTGTGACGACAACGGAATGAAAACACTTTGCCCGTTTTGACGAACTCTTAAGCAATATTGATCTTTTTTCTTGTAAATCAAACGGAAATTGTCACTCAGTAAATGATCTTGATGAAAAACTTTACCTTTAGACGAATCCCACACACCACAGTCATCATAATAGTCACTTTTTTTGTTTCTGTTTCTACGTTCAATGTTATTTGCATTTTTAACCAAGAACCAAGAGTTGGATTTATCACCTGGTGGTGCATTGTCAAAAACACATTCTTTTTTCTCAATGGCACTCCAAATTTCAAATGTTGTCTTGAATCTACTGTTCTCTAAAGTGTTGATATTTACTGCTCTTGGAACATTGTTTGATGTTGATTGTTCGTGTTGCACTTCGGATTCGTCAATTGTTTGTTCGGCCGGATTTGAGTTGTTATCATTTTTAATTTCATTTTTTTCTGATGAAGTGTCGGTACAATCGGTTTGAGTGTCACATTCTTGATCGTGTTCTGTTGATAAGACAGTATTATCAAAGTTCATATCGATGCGAATATCGGCGTCATAGGCTGCGGTCAAATCTGCATCTGATTGGTCTGGAACATTGTCTTCAACGATGGTTGATGGTATCTCTGTCTGGTTTCTCATAGGCAAACTGTGGTATTTCGGCATGAACGAGTTGGAAAATGTAGAATTAGTGTCATCAAAACAGGATCGAAGTGGTTTGGTGTCCATACACGTACACGTAAGTGGTTAGTGGTAACAGATGTATTTGTCCACATAATATTAACTTTCGCTATTGGTGCCCTTACGGATGTTGGTTTCAGTTCTGCATTTAGTGTTTTATATGCAATGTCATTTGTGCCATTGACAGGTGGATATATGGAATTAATAGATATGGCAAGGGCGTCCGCTGCAGCAATCATAGTCCAAACTGATGAAGATGAATGTGAAATGGCACAGTCGATCGCGGATTCAGCAAAGGACGGAGAGATGTTTGTGATATCTCTAGCGTCTGGTCGGTTCAGGTATCGTGTTTCGTTCAGGCACATCTGTACACAGGTTCTGGTTCTAATTTCTGTGCATATTGTCTCGTGTCCATAGAAAGCTGTAGAAAGAGCGTTGAACAAACAGTTTCCATCAGGCGATGAGAGTTTAGGCGTTACATCCTTCATGTAAAGATTTGTCATGATTGTTTGGGTGACAAAGTCTGTGTGAAGTTGTTGTGGATCGACTTCTGGGATCTGGTGACCAATCATTGCTTTGGCTTCTCTTCTGGCAGCAAACAATACTGGTATCCTGACTCTGCAGCCTGAAACACACAATCCCAAATCTGTTAAATATTGCTCTGATAACATATATAGTTTAAATTTGGGAATCGGCAATCTGGGATGCTACCCAATATTATTTTGGTAAATATACAGTACTTGCACCCGTCAACGCAACACTTTGTCTGATTGATAACTGATTGCTGACGGATTGATGGTTTTTAACGCCACTTTCAGCAATCTTTCAGCTATATCAGCTAAACCTTGTTTTCAGCGAAAGTATTTCAGCTTTATTCATGACAAGAATAAGTTAAATATCAATCAATTATATATTTGTTTGTTTGTTTGTTTGTTTGTTTAAATATTGTATAACGCAACTTTCAGCAATTTTTCAGCTATGTCATTTATAATAAAAAAACCTCGACCTCGGATTGGGAACGATCTGACTGCTCTGACTGATTGATAACTGATTGCTGATGGATTTTAGAACGCTGACGGATTGCTTAAAGTGTTGCCTTTCAATCTCAAGTACTGTACTGATATAATATGCTTAATATACAGACATAAAAAAAAAAAAAAAAAAATACAGATTTACAATTACAATTCTTCACTTATGATGATGAAATAAATAAATAAATAAATAAATAAATAAATAAATAAATGAATAAATAAACGGTGGCCTGTGGTACAATTAGCTGGCCTGTGGTACACAAACATGTCTCACCTTTGACCTAGATCTAATTAAATCAAAGCACAAATATTGATATTAAATCTTTATTTTTCTAATATATTTTTCTATATTTCAATAAAATATATAATACAATGTCATATTATGTTATAAAAAGATGGCCTGTGGTAGGCTGTGGTAGGCCTGTGGTTGCCTGTGGTATCCTGTGGTGGCCTGTGGTTTGTCAAATTTTGTATGAATTATTGGACTTTGACCGTTTCCGCAATATAATAGAAAGGTAGATATTGTAGAAACATCTCCTCTTAAACTGTTGACAGATTACTTTGATGTTTTGTAGGATCAATTGTTATGATGTGTAGATGTGCATAGTCTACCGTCATTTTCATTCGTCATATTTTGTACGAGTTATGGGACTTTGACTATTTTTTTAGTATATAATATATTATACAATGGTAGATATGGTTGACACATCTCCTCTGCAGGGGCTAGACAGATTACTTTGATGTTTGTTAGGATTAATTGTTATGATGGGTAGATGTGCATACTATACCGTCAATTGTGTTGTTAAAATTGTGTAGGAGTTGCGGGACTTTGACCATTTGAGCAAAATAATGTAAAGGTAGATCTTGTGAATGCATCTCTGAAACTGTTAAAAGGATTGCTTTGATATTTAATAGGATTAATTGTTGTGATGTTTAGATGTGCACTACCACAATTTAGATTTGTTAAATTGTGCTAGGAGTTATGGGACTTTGACAATTTAGCAATATTGAACAAAATTGAACGCAAATTTTATCAAGCTCTCTACTAGAGTTTCTAGTAAAGGTTTTTCATGTAGTTGCTTAGGTCTTACCAAATACCTGCCAAAACAGTTCTAATATTTCACTCTTATTATTTTTTTCAAAAACTAAATGAATCGCAAAGAAAATTTTTCCAATTTTCTTCTCGCGTCTCTTAAGCAATTCGTTACTGCAGCTGCCGTGGACATTAGGCTACATAACAAACACCAAAACCTTAATTTCCTAGCCAAAACCTAAATTTTCTAGTCAAAACCTTAATTTTGTAAGAGTTGACTGTACTATTAAGTGTTCTTTTCTTAAATTAAGGGTGTGACGGGGAAATTAAGGTTTGACACGGAGATAACGGTTTTTACTCGGAGATTAAGGTTTTTTGTGGATTGGACCCCTGGGCCGATTTCAATGACCTCGGGCAATGTTGTTGATAACAATCATGTACTATACTGTAGATCTCTATCAATTTGTCTGTGGCTATAACTTTATCAATGTATACAATTATTTTTTGTCCAAATAAATACAGATCATGTGCAAAAATTAAAAATATTACAATGCACGAACGTGAATGCATTTCCTGTCAACTTTTCATAACGAGATGTATTATTCATTGCAAAATTGTTTAATAAAAGTTATGTATTTCGTACGGTACTGTGATTGTTTTATAAATATTGCAATATAACATTTATATTTGAAGATCAGAAGGTAATATAATTTACAAGATACTTCGCCGATCGGAGATTCAATACTCATCCGCCATATTGTTTACCTGTAACGAATATGAAAAGAATAAAGGACGGATGTTACTAAAGTATTTGTTTTGAACGTTGTTTTTAATTACTTTCTTTTCTTTTTGTTTCCCCAACAGGTTTCATGGTAAGTTTGCGTTATTTAAATTTAAATTTTGTTACCTGTTTCATGTTTTGTTCGTTTTGATGTGTTCTTTTTAAATCTGTTGCTGTTTAAAATTGTTTAATTTATTTTTGCCTTATTATTACGTTGGTGCTGAATGTCGTTTTATTTTTTACAATTTAATTTGCGTAACTGTTCTATTGTCAGCGGTGGCTTTAAAATGAAAATGTGTTTATTAATGATTACTTAAATATTAAATAATTAAATTAAATAATTTCTTTGTTGTTCCTCAATACGTAATAAGTTCAATGCTACGTCAAGTTGCTGTAAAAAGTTTAATTCTATTTTAAATATTTATAATTTGGTTTCTGGAAATTTGTAATCATTATTTCACAGGTTTAAATATTTTTGTTACCGACTTAATGTTGGTGTATTGTAAAAGCGATGTGTGGTAAAGGGGCACGTGCACGGAAGTAAAGCAGAAAATGTAAAATGCATTTTATTGCGAACTGAATTGCACGTAAAGAAAATTAAAAAAAAAATGTGTGACTTGTTCTTTCTTATTACCTTTAGAAGCTCCGAATTTAATTTGAACGGGAAAAATGCACGCAAGATAAGCAATAAAGATTACGAGGGCCAAATTTGTGCAAACCGGCTGAAAAAAACGATTACGTTGCACCAAAATACCCAAATACCACCAATAGACAGTATTTATGAAATTTATAAAGTACACTTAACGTTTGGTCATTTTATTTTTTTTTTTAATAAAACCGTAAAATCATTTGTAATGAATTTACTCCTTGGCAATTGCTTCGTCATCAATCTGTTGGATATAGTTACGTTATAATATCAGCAGGTTTCCATCTAATCGGACAACTATAACTATAATTATCTACAGTAGTTATTGTTTATTTTGTGAAGAAGGTAGAAAGTATCAATAATGTTTTGAATGAAAACATACGTAAATTATCAGTTGAACCCCAATTGAGCTTATATAAATGATATTTCTTTTTTTATGAAAAAGTAAACATATTTTCCTCTTGTACCCAGCTTTAGATAATTTATTCGTTGTTGCGAGAATTCCAAACTGTTTTTAAAATGTTAAGCATCTTCTTACTTGAAGCATATAATTAATACTATAAAATCCGAAATTGCTAAAGTATTGACTAAATCGTATGAGCGAAACAAAGACTTTTTTATGAATGCGAGATTTTGCTTTGAAATACTACAAGCGTGTTTTACATCTAGAACAGAAGTGTTTATACTTTATTCAGAACGGGTAATAAAATCACTTTAACATTGACATTTGAGTCGCGTCATTTTTCAAAATAGACAATGTTCAAGAGTCTTTTAGCTTTGTTGTCTATAATTAAACACATTTGTAACGAACGGATTTTCTTTCCGCGCTACGACTAAACTGTGCTAAAAAATATTGAACATCTAACAATGATTCAACATCGGAGGATTTCAAAAGGCTGGAAGTTATCTATTTTATTTACTGATTTACTGATTTTACAATTTATAGATCAACATAGACAAACACGCGACGTATGTACTTACAGATGGCGTCGGGGTGAAAATGACTGTGTGGTGAAACATGTACAAATAGTACATTGTAAATATACAATATTTGTTCACTTGACGTTGTGGAATTTTTAACGTCCTGCACCGACAACCTTATGCCCATTGTCGGACGAAATATTCTTACAATTTAAAAAATATATTCAATTTATTTGCAGCGGCCTTTGAAAGGGGTTGAAATGCGAGGCTCTGTCAGATACTGCTCATAAAAACTATTTCACATCTTGCAATATGTATTTTTTACACAAATATATTGTTTTAATTGGTGTTTAACGCCACTTTCAGCCATTTTCAGCTATATCATAGCGTCCAGTTTTTATTGGGAGAGGAAGCCGGAGTACTAGGAGAAAACTCCCGACCTGCGGTTGGAAAACTGGCAATCTTTGTCAATTAAGATTGGAGTCGAGTACACCCTGCCTGCAGTGAGACTCGAACCCGCAACCTCAGTGTTGATAGACCACGTGATCAATAGTAGACGGACGAACTACTTTAACCACTCGGCCACCGAGGCCCCAAAAATATTGTTTTCTTGTCAATTTTGTAGTTTCATAAGGTATTCTTGGGTGTTCTTGGGTATTTTTGTTTATTTCTATGGACCCGTCTAGAAAGACCTCATGAGGTAATATACTTATATTTCTTTTCTGCTTTAAATCCTGATTGCGAAATATAACTGATTCAGTGATTTTGCCGGAAAATACCATATCGTATCAGAATATCATATCAGTCGATTTATTTGTATGTCCTATCATTGTCCAAAAATATTTTTAATCGTCAGTACTCATTTTCTTCTATAAAGTTAACACACATTTTTTATTAGATGAGTACTCTATGAGTGGACTATAAATAATGGCAAACGATTTGACAGATTTTAACGCGAAATCCCTTCTGTTGAAAAATTACTCCGATTTTGCTTACTACATTGACATGACTTTTCTTGTATCTGGTTTGTTATTATTAATAAAATAATATCAATCATAAATTGCTTAAAATTTGATAACTTCTGTTTTAATTACGTTCACATAAGGTTTCCGCAAACACATAATGATCTCGATACAATTATGCAATTATTTTCGGTTGAGTGAACACATTACACAGGTGACCGATAATAAAAAATAAAAAATCGGCACGTGCTGATAAAACTGCAAATATGTCTAAAACTACAAAATAAAAAAATACGAAACTTGGTCAAAACTTCATTAATGCATTATTCTATGATATTATTTGTTGTTTGTGGTGATTACTGTTAATCTTCATGTTGTTAGTGCACTTTTCTCCTTGTTAGTGCACTAACTGGTTGTAAGCGGTATTTCTTCACACCGCTTTTTAAGGCAGTGCCGGTTAACAACTTGAAATTCAGACGTCAGTAATCGTATCAGTTCCCACATGTTCATTTATTATAAGTTTATGTTCTTAGTAAGCAATATTTAATGTAAACATTATTTTATTGATAAATGCATAGTTCACAATACATGTAGGTATAATACAAGTTGGGATTAGAAAATGCTACAAGCACTTTTATAAATTCTTCTCCCAGTATATAAGAAAATACATAATAGAAATATTTCGTCTGGTAAAACAACTTTTTCGCCGTCAGCGCAATAAGTGCTTTTGCAATTGGTAGTGTCCTGGGTTTACTTCGGCAATAAAAAACTGGGCGCTATGATATAGCTGAAAAATTGCTGAAACTGGCGTCAATAGTTATTCAAACAAAAAAACAATTGTTTTTGAAGCGCAATGATAAATACAGTTCAACGTGTACATATCCCGCTCACATATCCCGGATCGGTAAAAAACGTATAAGTGCATATATATGCTACAGCTGAAATACATTTTAAGAAAATAGATACTTTATTCGAAAACAATTGTAACAAGAGACAAATATAATTCTCGTGCAACATAATATATCTTAATGTACACACTATCATACAACATTAAAGATATAATCAGTATACACGTCTCTGCTGTAAAAATAATGGTTTGTTGGAGTAAAATGCAGGTAAATACAGCGAAAGATAATTCTTGTCATATTTCAGTAGACACTTTTCTCCTATAAAAATAATGCTTTGTTATAGTAAAATGCACTCTTTTGTAAGAAACAACTTGTAATCCTCTTATTTCATTTTGGTGACCAGAGGTACGAAACTGTCAACTGTCACTGACAAAATTTGAAAATTGAGAGGTTGAGAAAATAAATTCACTACATATTGACGCTGCAATTTATTATGTAAATCTTAAACAAAATATTGGTAAACTAAATAAGTGTTGAAGTTGTCATAAATAAACTATCATTTAAAGGTCATCCCAGGTAACAATTGCAAAAACGATTTAACTATAAGGAATTCCCCCAACAACACATAAATTATTTATTTTAATTATTTAATATTTGAGTAATCAAAAATAAAACAGTTTCATTTTAAAGCCACCGCTAACAGCAGTTAAACAAATAAAATTATAAAATTTACGACGTTAACACCAACGTAAAAACAAAGGACAATAAAATCATAAAAAAGTTTATAACAGCAACAACTGCTGAAAGAACAAACCAAAACGAAACAAAACATTTTTAAACAGTAAACAAAATTTAAATAACTCAAACTTACCATGAAACCTGTGGGAAAAAACAAAGTAATTAGACACAACCTTCAAAACAAACACTTTAGAAACATCCGTCCTTTATTCTTTTCATATTCGATACAGGTAAACAATATGGCGGATGTGTATTGAAACTCCGATCGGCGAAGTTTCTTGTAAATTAAATTACCTTCTGATTCTCAAATGTAAATGTTATATTGCAATAATTATGAAACAATCACAGTACCTTACGAAATACATAACTTTTATTAAACAATTTTGCAATGAATAATACCTCTCGTTATGAAGAGTTGACAGGAAATACATTCACGTTCGTGCATTGTAATATTTTTAATTTTATGCACATGATCTGTATTTATTTGGACAAAAATAATTGTATACATTGATAAAGTTATAGCCACAGACAAATTTATAGAGATCTACAGTATAGCACATGATTTTTATCAACAACATTGCACGAGGTCATTGAAATCGACCCAGGGGTCCAATCCACAAAAATCCTTAATCTCCGGGTAAAAACCTTAATCTCCGCGTCAAAACCTTAATTTTCCCGTCACACCCTTAATTTAAGAAAAGAACACTTAATTTTACAGTCAATTCTTAAAAAAATAAGGTTTTGACTAGTAAATTAAGGTTTTGGCTAGGAAATTAAGGTTTCGGTTTTTGTAGTGCAGCAACTTGCCCCTTGTTTTAACATTTGTTTTGTTTATTTTGAAATAGGCCGTTCGTCCTATGTTTAATCAATTTAATAGTTACATGATATTTAACTACTGTTTTGTATTTTTTTTCTAAACTAATTATTTTGTTTAAGTTTATTAATTATTAAAATTATGAATTAAGACTAATTGCTTTTATAAATTTATCAGTTCAAGCTAATCATTTTATTAGTGATTATAGATACAAGATAGTAAGTGATTGTATAATTAACGTAATGATTGATAATCATCACATTTCTAAAATTATATATAAATATAATAAAGTAGGGGGAACTGACTCGCTATACAGGGTCAGTGTGAACGGACCCATTACTGGGGGGGGGAGGCGGCAGTGTTAGGGTAATCCATTATTAGCCTTACTTTCCCAGGACTTGACAGAAGACATGTCTCCTGTTATGCTCTTTGTTGAATAGTAAATCTGAGATTTGTCTAGAACTTACTGCTACATTTATTTTAGAATGCTTTGAATTAAGAAAAAGATAAAAATTAGTTTTATTGGTATTATCATTTGTATACTATATAATATACATGTAAAATAATAAATACAATTAATGTAAAGAATTGTATTACATGTGTAATACACACTTTGTATTGATCTTTCCAATTGTTGTGCCCTAACCATGTACTTTACCATGAGTTTGTGCTAATAAGATATTTGTATTTGTTATACTGTTTGAAAGTTCTAGTTTCCTCCGTTGCTTTCTTGTTTGTATAGATATTTTTCAACAAACCATTCAGCATGTAATTAAAACTATGCCTCAACTTAGCAAAATTTGCGTTTTAATTTGCATGGCTATATGTTTGAATATTTTTTTTCTGATGGACTGTAAAAAAGGCTTTTCCACGAGGTTCGCTTGCCCACTACGGCCTGCGGTCAAACTTACGTATTACATCGTATAACAAGACCTCCTCCTAGAAACTAGATACAGTTCTTTGTTGATCCATTGGGAACCCTCCCAGTATCGTCCCAGCAATTGTTTATCACTATATTTGATTCGAGCTGATCAATTGTGTAATACTACCAAACAACAATTATTATAAGGCGTGCTTACCAATAGGTTCCAGTTTTTAAAATCCCTCGTGACGTAAAATATATAGATTTTTTGTAAACCCTTGTTGTACTAAAATAACATGCCAAAAACAATTCTGCATCCGCAGTTTAGATTTAGGGAACATTACCATGATAAAACCGAAAAATGTGGAAGTGGAATTAAAAACCCTATTTAAAGTATTTTACTAAATAGTCTCAATTTCAAGAGTTGTTTTGTGGTGGACAGAATATTCTTCCTAGAATTGAACAGAATAAATAATAAATCCTTCATAGAATTACTAATTCGACTCTATAAAAAATCGAATAAAGGGCTTACATTTGTTGTTCTGTTTATGAAATTAATTTATATACTAGTATAGGTACATGCTTATTAGTCTGAGAGTCAGGAGGATCTTTTTCGGGACGCTGTGATTGGGCATTTCTTTGAACGGCAGTAATAGGGATTTTGTTAAAATTCGACAGAGAATTCGAGATTTAAACATAAGCGAGATCCCTGAAAGAGCACATTTTTGCCGGAAATTCGGTATATAATGGTTACTGGAATTATTTTTTGTTGCTTAATAAATATTAAACCTTACTTTATCACAAAATAAAATTGTATCCCTACCTACTTTCCCATGTTCCCAGCTCACTGGTAGGGCAACAGCAAACAGACATATTTTTAAGTATGGCCCAAGTGTCATTTTATCTTATCCAATTACTTTGTTCAACTTGTTGTTCGTTGATAATAATAAGATAGTGGGAAAATTATGTCAAATTGGTATAGCAACTTCAGGTTGATATACTTTTCAATATTAGCAATATTAACAACATGTTTATAAGTTGATATTAACATTCTGGATTTCGCGGGAATACGGGAACATGTCATTATATGACTGGGAATTCTGGATGTTCTAATTTTTGGATCGTGAATTCGGATGATGACCCCTCCTAACCACCTTCCAGTCTTTATTTATTAATTTATGAAGACGTGCATGCTTACCAATCTGTATATTGAGCACATACTCGAATTTCGGCGACTTCCCTTCATTCAGCAGTGTTATTGAAGTGTACTGTTAAAAAATCTTGCATCTTTTTTCTCCAAACAAATTACCGACAGTTAAAGGACATGTTCATCGCCAAAATTCTGTATTGTAAGTAAGATGATAAATTGTCCTGCCATAATAGTATTTACACGCATTATGTTTATACAAATTCTGTATGACAAAAAGGAATTTAACAGAAAGTGTGTGGTGTAAAGAGTCTTTTTTTGTTACAACAGTGAAAATATGTATAAATTTTGAAATTGACTGTATAGGTTGCTGGGCCCTTCTTTAGGCAAAATAGGCTATTTCTATGGTCCTGAGCAAAACAATTTATAGTTGTCAAGGACTTTTGTGGCTGTTGCAAGGGACAAACTGCCCCTACTGGTTTACATATTTCAGATATGTGCATTATCCTGATTTAAAAAAAATAAATGGGTGCTAAGGACTTTTTGTAATGGTGACCTTGTTGCTATGGAATGACCTTGACCTGTGACCTTAGAAATTGGGCTCAAATCGAACCTTGCCTTAGTTTTCACGTTAAACCTATATGTTTACTATATTATCTCTAACCGTTTTCAAGTTGTATTTACTGAAAGTAGCAAATCACCGTGACCACCACATGCATTTTTTTATGGCTGAACTTAAGGAAATTAAGTGTTAACGCCAATTACAGTATCCACATGAAATGAATAAAATCATTAAAAATTAAGCTTAATTTGTCTAAATTTATTAAAAATTGTGTATTAAAAGTTATACGAATTCAGTGATTATTAATTTCTGAATGAATCTAACGGTAACAGGCAATTTGGTCTAGCGAGCGTCAATGTTACACCTGTCCAGGTAAACCTTACCTGAGATATTAATTAACGGAAGGTATTGTCCACAGCTTTAATCCGTTGAATCAACAATACAACAGGAAATAGTGAAGTGTCAATGTTTTGAATAGTACCGCGGCATGAAATTAAACCACCGCGGTAGATCAGATAACACAGTGGTGCTTAAAGGGCCTGGTGAGAACACTGCGCCATGTTTGTGAGTCCATGATGGACACCGATTGTAGTACGCGGACATTCCTGATGGACAGTAGTTCATAATTTGCGGACACCTCAAATCTAATGTCCCCAATGGATCCGCGAATTCACTTCATGTCCGCGACCGTTTTTGCTAATGTTGTTTGGTCGGTTTTCTTTGCTATTTTTGTAATTATCATGGAGCGAATGCGATAAATACTTTATTTGAAGACAGTGTATTTTCCTGTTATTAAATCATTCAGTTGTGTATAAAGTCTTTCCCTAATTTTGACGTGAAATTTCAACCGCTTCACCGGTGTGGAAAATATAGTTCTCGTCACTAGTGGATTTGTTGTTCTCAGCAGTTGATTGGTTTAAAATAATGACGTCATAATCAGAACTCATGACGTCATAAACAAAACACATTCTATTTACGGCGTATTCAAGTCATGAACGTGAAATTGGGGTTGGGAGAATATGTACTTCATTTCAATTTACTACTTTTTTTTAAATTAGAGAAACAGAATCTTACATTAGTACTCTTGGACTATCGGATTTCTCCAGTCTCGATAGTTAAAGATAAGGCTCGGACTTAAAATTCCATAATTTAAAACTATCTCGATTGGAGAAATACGATAATCCACTAGTACCAATGTAAGATCCTATATTTCCAGATCATACTAAAAACATGCTCAAGAAGGTTATTTCAATAATTATTTTTACATATTTATTATTTTCATATTAATTTGTAAAAAGAGGTAACATAAATGGATACAGTAAACTGGTACAATAAAGGTGTGTTTAAACTCTTATATGATCGGTAGGTGTTAATAAAGCTCTGACATAAAACACCTCTCCTTATGTTGCCCCGGGGAATTAGGATACCTATCGACCACATGATGCAAGAAAGAACGGTCCATTGATCAATGAACACCTGCGATTCAGAGTTCAATGTTATGAATTACGGTAAATTTTATACTTATTATTATAATAAAAAATATCCCGCTGGTATGCTTCCTGTTCAGGTGACTGATGTTTATTGATGAAGGTAACCATCACGTGGACTTTTTTACGCGGAAAATTTACCGTGTAATTAAAATTCTACGCCAACGAGAAAATTTTATTGTCTCAAACACATTGGAGCAATATTTTTTCCCACACGTTTTCAAAACCTTGGTAGTTGTAGGTTTAGTGGAATAATATTAAATCACATTTACTTTTTAGGGAATTTGGTACAATTGGTTGCAACGTCAAATTTTGATGTCAGCTGGAGACACGTGTCTCTTATAGTTATATGCTCCTCCCATTCATTGGGTGATTCCCACCTCACCTATTGATTTTTTGGTAATAGGTGTGTTATTTTTGGCACACCTACTTTCTATTTATATAGTCTCATTAGCTCTTCAAAGAGACCGATAATTGACACATTTAATTTCACTCAGTGCATGTCGGATTGTTATAGATTTTCACAACAATAGAAAAGTCTGTTGAATGAACAATTATATAAAACGAACATAGAATTGAGACGTCATAGTGACGAGGTTTAAAGAATGTTACTGCCTTTCTGCAGCAAATACTTTCATTAAGAAATCATACAGTTACAACATATGCCTTGTACAAGTGCCGTGTTCATCAATAGACGATTGTGCAGTCATTTTGGTCACGGAACTTTCGCAGACGCTTATCACTAAACAAATGATTGCCACCTCGCGATCGGACATGTTTTTTCGCAGACTTTTCGGAATCCATTATGGCCGCAGTGTATCCATCCTTTCTTCACTATGACACAAATCAATATTTGTGACAATAACACTTTTGCATGATAAATTATTTAACAAATCAAAACAACAGAACTTCATCTTGCAAGATCTGAGAAAATATTTAACACTTTTTAAAACTTACTTCATGTGGGAGCTGAAAGACAAAAATCGTACACGTGACTACAATTGACCCAATCTGAACACATCATATTATTCAATATACATTTACACAATCTGGTAACCTGTTGTTACTGGTACAAATTTACTATGTTTACTACTGTTACACCTTGAAAAGGATATTATTAATCAAAATATGTGTGGTTTCTGTACATGTACTTAAAAACAAACATTTTATAACCAAACAAGATACTTTCTTTTTTTCACCTCAAATTACTATTTGTGGGAGCCCTTATATAATCACTATTTTAAATTAAAAGGGTATTACATGAATCATCATTAAATCCCTAGATGAAGTATGATATTGGGGCCATTTACATAAAGCATGTGCAGAGAATATGTGACCTGCAATGACAAATCCAGGATTATGGAGGTACAACGTTATAATTAGAAAATCGATGTCAAAGTGAACGTGACACATAAAAATTTTGCACCCTATGATTCAGTATTTGGATATACAAAAAAACCAACCAGGATACTGTAACCACAACTTTTAAATTCTACTATTCTTTCCAATTGTAAACACGTAAAAAAAATCTTTTAAAACGGGTCCCTGTCCTGATTTGTTTCAACCAATATTGAAAACACGGAAGTAAATCTTTCGTGTTGTGAAGATGCTGAGTACTTGACACTGTTTCCTGAGATACTTCCCTGACAGGAATGTAAAATACACGTTTGTATTTTTATTCGGTTTGCATAACATTTTTATGGCAAGCCAAACGAGCATTCGTTCAGAAGCAAGCACAGTTCCGCTAGACCTCACGAAAAAGGTCTGAAACCAAGAAATCATGGAAATACTGATAATAGTCCACAATATGCACTCCAGTACATGTAAATGAGATAAAACAAATATTACATTTTATGAATCAGTATGCAAACAAGTATGGTGTACCACTCCCTGGAAGGCTTCATAATCACAAAGACTATAAAGTTACTTTACTTCCTTCTGACAAATCAAAAGCAGACATCCATCAAGAATATCTAAAAGCATACAGCAGGATATAGAAAAATAAGTTCTAAGTAGCAGAGTCCAAAAGGTTTGGAATGAACACTGTCCTTATATTGTTTTAATGAGACCAGCTAAAGATTTGTGTTGCAAGTGTCAGATATTTTCAACAGATTTAAATAAGTCAGGCAATTTAAATGAACAGGAAACAGTTGACATTTTAAAAAAGTATGAACACCATCTGGACAAAGCCAAAATTGAAAGACACTACTAGTACTACAGGCAGCAGTGTCAGTGAATTAAACACAATTACAGAAATATGACGGTTAAAGAGGTAATTTTAATTCATTTTTAAGCACATCATACACATTTGTACATTTATTTCATGTAGATTTTTCACATGTCATACAATATATATTGTATAAACTATATTCTGTCATATCAACAGGTACACACATGTATGCACAGGTCCAATGCACATAACAACATATGATTGATTTATTAAATAATTCATGGATACTATACTTTATTTTCTTCGTAACGTGGGTGGGCATTATATTCTTGAATATTTTGCCCCAAGTGATAGCCATGAAATATCATGAATATAATGCCCACCCATGTTAAAATGACAATAAAGTATGGTATCCATGATTATTTTGATTATAATTGTGACAAATACAGTAATCTGTACAGTGAAGTGGCAAATAAATGTGTGCTAGTGAATGGCTGTTCCATGTACCTCCTGTGTGTCATAATGTAGAGTGGTGAAAACAATTTCATGGCTGAATGTTGAGTCATGTAAATCTCATAATTCAGACTTAGAATAACAACTTTATTAACAGTAATAATAATTATGGTTTAAATATTAAAGTTTTAAAAATAAAATTTAACCGACAGCAATCCAAATTAACCTGTGCATGTGCGAACTAAATTTATTGCAATTTTACTAGGCTTTGTTCACATAGGGAAAGCAGGACGTCATATTAGAATATATCTTTAGCTATTGCCATCACTAGCGTCTGTCGTCGTCTTTTAACAATCTTCTCCTCCAAAACCACTGAAGGAATTGCTTTGAAACTTTGCCCACATAATCAGTGAAATGTCCTCTACCAAGTTTGCACAAATCATGGCCTTACACCAACCAACATGGCCGCCATGGCTAAAAATAGCACAGGGATGTCAAAATACAGTTTTTGGCTTATAGTTCAAAAAGTAGAACAGATACAGGAAAACCGAAGGACATTACTTCTTCAGCATTAAAAACTCTACAAAATACTTCATTGGGTCAAAGTTGTATGACAACTACTTGTAGGAGTAATTGCCCTTTAATTGTCGAAATTGATGATTTTTGACATTTTTGCCTCAAAATCTTGAAAATTATTAGAACTAGAGAAAAAATTAGCATTTCTCTATGAGAGCTACAAAAATGCCTATAGGGTTAAGATTGTCTGATAAACCGTTTAAGAGTTATATCATGAACTGTTTTTAATCGGTTTTAATTAATCTTTAAAAATCTTCTTCTCTTAAACCAATGAAAGGACTGTTTTGAAACATCACACACATCGTCTTAAGGATTCCTCTACCATAATTGTGCAAATCATGACAGCTGACTACGTACATAGCTACGTTGGCTTAAAATAGAAAAGGGGGGACAAATTTGAAGTGAACATCCCTCCTAAGCTTCTCCTTATAGGAGTTATTTCCCTTAAAAGGTAAAAATTAACGATTCTTGCAGAAGTGTTGGGCAATTCCTTATATGAAAGAAAAGCTGGATAGAAAAGGGTTGCTTGGTTTCAGGTTCAGGTGAGCGATACAGGCTCCTGGGAGCCTCTAGTTTGATAAACATACATACTAAAGTCTATTATTTGGTGCATTTTTACTGAATATGAAAATAAAACACCTGGCACCATGCATAATCTAATAATGTTTTATTAAATTTGTTGAACAGGAGTCAAAATGAATTTGTGTTCACTTCCATCAATAATTCATCGGCTGCTACTAGATAATAAGTATTTTATCTGTATCGAGTATTGTATACATACATATGTACATTTCAATCATCTGTAACGTGCAACCCCCCACGTCACTCAAATATATAGGGATCGTACCGGATTGATCTCCGGATTCCAATGCTGTCAGCTATAATAGCACGGTAGCGGGTTTAACTAGAAACTCAGAAGGTACACGTTTTTATAACCTAAATAATATTATTACAACTCTCAGCACGCTGAGCCAACTTTCTCAGCACTGTAATACCCACTGCTGAAAACCCTCAGCACAGCAGCACTATAGACCACTGCTGAAATAGCTCGTCAGCACAACGGTGCCTAATTGCTGCATTTCAAGCCCATCCTTTTTCCACTGCTGAAACCTCTCAGCTCAGTGCTACCAATATACGGCTATAGATTACCCCTCAGCACGCCAAAGCATTCAGCACCACACCATTAACCAATGCTGAACCCCGTGCTGCTCTTCAGCACACTGCACCTTTATCAATAGGCTACTATGCTTCTACAATGAATGCTGAGCAATTCGGCTGTACTAACCCTTCTGCGCTTTCGTGCTTCTTCTGTTTTATAATCAAGCTTCTTTCGAACTGTCTCACTGCAAAAGACTTCTCAACTGATAATCTTTCAACTCTCCAAATCAATGCCGACAACGGATTATATACCATGGACTAGTACATAATTGGGGTGGTTGGGCGATACCAAAAGTCTGTATCACTTAAGCATTTAAACGAACACAATTTAACCTAACGTAAATGTTAAACATATCAAGACACAGATTTTGTGAATGACGGATTTACAGCATATCCGTCCCAATACCGTGAACCTGTTAAATTACCGTCCTATTAAATCTATAAATAGAAGAAATATCAATTGATGGTTTACGTACTTTAAACGACAGCACTCTAATTTTGACAACAAAATAAATGTATTTAACACTGGAAACACATTAAAATAGCCAAACGAAATTGTTGTACTTGTTAAATAGGAGTTGTATGAGAAGCGAATTTGTCAAATATCTAAATTTTTTGATTTATGTACATGTCTGACAAATTACCACTGCTTTAAAGTTAATTTTAATTTTATAAAATTTATAATTAATAACAATTAATTTTTCAGGACAAGAAGAGATGTCATACAGAGGAATCATGCACTATAGCTTAGATTTTGATCAACAGATACATTACCCACACCACTAGTATGCCCAGCAAGCTGGACCTTTCTTTTCAAACCCACCGGATGTGCAATTGTTTTGGTGTTTGGTGTTTGTGCAGAGGGCTCAGGTATGTGACTATAAACATGTTTTTACATTTGAAAAATAAAAGTTCAAACAAAGGGATATTATAGTCCTTTTTACTTATCAAGTATCCTTTCATTCTTGATTGATAAAAAGTTATGTTAATTAGTTGTTAGCAGTTATAAACATTAGATTTCTATGATTTTTACTGTTCTTAAAAGTATCATATGCTATGCATAGAAATCTATCTTTTAAAAGGCTGTTACTGTATTGAATACATGTCTTAGTGTTGGCTTCTACATTTTTTGCTCACCTGGGCAGAAGGTCCATGTAAGCTTTTGCCATTACTTGGTGTCCGTCGTCTGTCATCCGTCGTAAACTTTTTCAAAAATCTTCTCCTCTGCATGAAACCACTGTGCCAATTTTTTTCAAACTTGGCCACAATCATCCTTAGGGTTCCTAGTTTCAAGTTTGTACCCAGGGTGTTGATCAACAGACAAATATGGCTGCTGTTACTAAAAATAGAAGCTGGGGCTCAACACAGGTTTTTGATCATTATCTCAAAAATTATAATAGCTATATAGAAACCGTTACTTCAAATTGATCAGCACATTAAGGTCTACAATAGTTGCTTTTAGTGTGAAGTTGTGTATTGGCTTCTTGTAGGAGTTATTGCCCTTTATTGACGATTTTTGACAAAATATTTGGTATTTATACAATATAACCTGAAAACTATATGAGGTAGATTAAAACTGTAAATGGCAAAAATGACCAGCAATAGAAGCCCTACAATTCATGTGATTGGACTGAAATTGTTACATGACTCTTTATAAGAGTTATTGCCCATAAATGACAATTGTTTATGAAATTTTCCGTCTTTTGTCCTGTAACTTAAAAACTGTAGCAGCTAGAGTGAAACTGTTAACAGCAAAAATTATCAGCAATACAAGCCCTACAAATTACTATATCAGTCTGAAATTGTCATATGACTCCTTATAGGAGTTATTGCCCTTAAATTGCAATTTTTATGAAATTTTCCGTTTTTTGTCCTGTATCTTAAAAACCATAACAGCTAGAGTGAAATTTTAAATTGCAAAAATAATCAGCAATAAAAGCCCTAAAATTCACTTTATTGGTCTGAAATTGTCAAATCACTCCTTAAAGAGGTTATTGCCCTTAAATGACAATTTTGTTATGAAATTTTCCATTTTTGTCCTGTAACGTGAAAACTATAGCAGCTAGATTGAAACTGTAAATTGCACAAATGATCAGCAATAGAAGCCCTACAAATGATTGCTTAGTCCAAATTTGCAAGATGACTCTTTATACGAGTTATTGCCCTTTCATTATGAATTTGGACAAATGAACAGTTTTTAAAATATAAATTAGTTTATAACACACCTACTAGTAGAGTAAAACTGAAAATTTCTAAAGTACCTTAAAGGACAATGCCTACAAACCATTTAATTTTCAGAAATTGTCTGATGGCACCTTATAGGAGTTATTGTATTTAACAAAAAAAATTGAAGAAATGTTTAGTTTTTGCACAGTAACTTAAAATCTGTAACAACTAGACTGAAACTGTTAATTTCAAAAATTTAAATATAGTTGGTCATTTGGATTCCAGGTGAGCGATTACAGGTTCCTTGGAGCCTGTAGTTTATATCCTAATTTTGGTAAAAACCTTGAATATGTTTTTCAGAAACTGGGATATTCTACTTAATTGATGAAGCAGAGGATGTTAAAAGGGGCTAATTGTGTAGTCAGCATGTACATCACAACTTCAAGATTTAAAGGTAATGGTTAGACATCAGCCAGTCTCCACATTGATAACTGCAGGCCAAAACAAAAATATTGTTGCTCTTTGGTCGATCTTGTAATTAAAATTCAGTGAATAAAAGTAAATATTGAGAAATTTAAAAAAACAAAAAAGCACAAAAATATGATTATAAACCAAACAGCAAATACATAAAAAGTTTTTCATTTTTTTAAAATCTGTTCTAAAATAAATGTACAATTTTTTTTCTTCATGTATGGTTTTTGCAGAATCATGACAGGACGACATGAAAATATGGAATTTAACTGTATGGTAGTTGGTCACACAAGACTTCATCCTACCTGACATTTTAGGAAATGGACGGTATTTACATGCAATTTCTGTTTTCTTAATTACTTCTCTACTTATTGTGGGGGCCCCTGTGGCAGAGTGGTAAAGGTGGTTATTCTACTATTGATCATGTGGTCCAAATCTGTCAACACTGAGGTTTGAGTATCACTGGGGGGCAGGGTGTACTCGACTCCAATCTAAACTGACAAGGATTGCCAGTTTTCCAAACGGCTGTCAGAGGTTTTCTCCAGCTACCTACCGCCGCCCCACGCCCCACCCCCGCTAAAAAATTGACACCATGATATTGCTGTAAAATTTCTGAAAATGGCATTAAACACCATTCAAACAAACAAAACAAACCTATTGTAAGTTAGCAGGGAAACTTGGGTGCTGAATCTTTTTTTATTAGACCTTATGCTAGAAAGTTGCATTGGTTATGTTTTTTACTGTGTCTGTCAGTCAGTGCAACCTCTATGAAACCACACATTAGAATTTCATGAAATTATATTAACTATTCTTTCACTTCAGTACAGATTAATCAAATATTATAATGTGACTGCTAGTGGTATTTAAGCAATCTCAAAGCACACTTTGATAGTTTTACTGAATTTTTAAAAGCATATTAGATTGTATTAGTTGTAATGTATCTTTCATAATCTAATCCAGGGTCTTAGTGACAGAGTGGTTAAGGTAGTTAGGTTGCAGATGCAACTTTCACTGCAGACGGGGTGAATTCTACTCCAATCCTTATTGACAAGGACTGCCAGTTTTCTTACCAGTGCTTACTGATGGTTTGGGTTATCTCCAGGTGCTCCAGCTTTCTTTCCCAAAGAAACTGGACACCATGAATGATATAGCTGACAAATTGCTGAAAGAGGCACACAAACAAACAAAAACATATCATGAGACTTTAATAAGCACTCTCTTACAAGGCTTTCTATAAAAATTTCTTTTTTACACGCAGAAACATGTTTGAAATTTCTACAGCAGTTTGTTAATGTTTAATTGTCATTTATTTATATAATTTCAGTTAAAATGGTGGAACGTTACAGTTGAAACTTATCTGAGGTTGCATCGTCAGTTGTAGCATTATTTAGGAACAACCATAATGTACCACAGCTTGTCAATGATAGTCATTGTTCAAAAAAATTTTGAAGTCATCCTTAAAAGTTCTCTAGAATTTCATCATACGATCATTTTAGAAACAGCGGTCAAAATCCTGGAACTGTATTTGTCGAGAGATATATTGGTGATGATGAAATATCAATAAATTGATTGAAAAGACATTGGACCTTTGATTATGCAAAACTTCCAACTGTCATTGAACCAAAAGGACAGGATGCAAGTGGACAGTGGTATTTGTTTCAGGAAATCAGACCACCGTGTGTACAACAAACAAAGATGTTACATGTCCAATACCCACTGTACCTAAACCAGTCATTACCATTAAAGAAGAGAGAGACAAAATCAGAAAATGCAAACAAACTGGACATGATAATACCAGCAATGGAAAAGTTGTTTGCCCAGTATTTTTCAAAGATGATGAATTGATTATTGGATTTATTATATTATTTTTTCTGGAAAAATTCTATCTGCACTTCTTTTAAAACAATCCTTACATTTCTACCAACTATACAATTTAAAAAAGCAAAATGAGCGTACACATGTAACCCGGAAGATAATAACAAAAATGGTTTTTTGGTTGCCATGGTAACCATCTGTTGTAGTTTCCCAAGTTGTTTTTCAGCTTCATTCTGCAGCTGCATATAAAGTGACAACATATTTAGCACAATTAAATCATAATCATTATTAACACATGATTAATAATCTGTTTCAGCAAATGGTACCTATAGAAGTAACAAAAAATATCAGTACCGGTATATTCATTAGATAGCCGCCACTGTGATATTTTGCTAAATCTAGCAAAATGACTTTGTAGGATGTTTTGTACAAGTGAATACTCAATGAATCTGCAATAATCTAAAATTTGCCAAGGTACCTCCATAAACCTGAAAATCTCATGGCTGGTCACATATAAATTAACTATTTTTTTGCTATTCTTATGTTTTAGGATCTATTGATTGCTGCTAGAAGTGGTGATTTGAAAGCTGTGAAGAAGAGTTTAGAAAATGGTGCGAATGTCAACTGTGAAGATAATGGTGTAAGTTGTTCAATTGTTTCCGATAAATCAGCTTATTGAATTGGTTACCTGCTTTTGTAGATGATTGGTCATGTTCCAAAGTATGGCTAAATATCACATCGATTTTCTGAACTATTTACATGATTTACCTCCACACAATCAGATTACCAAGTCTCTTTAATGCAAGTTAACTATTTATAACAAGTCATGTGTAAATCAGCTGAAAACAAAACAACATGCATATCTCTGGTATTTTAATGAAACTTGCATGTCCAGTATGACAGGTAGACTGCATATGTCTGACATGACAGGCAGACAACATATGTCTCAGATGACATGTAGACTTCATATGTCTAGTTTTGCTGGTAAATTTCATGTCAAGTATGACAGGTAAAGTGCATATGTCTCACATGACAGGTAGACTTCACATACCTAGTATGACAGTTAGACTTCCTATGTTAAGTATGACATGTAGACTGCATATGTCCATTTTGACAGTTAAGCTGGATATGTCCAGTATGACAGGGAGACTGCTCATATAAAAAATGACATGTAGAACACATTTGTCAAGTGTAACAGATAGACAGCATATGTCCAATTTGAAAGACTAGACTTCACATGTCAAGTATGACAGGTAGATTGCATATGTCCAGCATATCAGATGGATTGCATTGTCCAGTATGACAGGTAGACATCACTTGTCGAGTATGACAGGTAGATTGCATATGTCCAGCATATCAGATAGATTGCATTTGTCCAGTATGACAGGTCACCTTCTTATGTCTAGTATGACAGATAGTCTTCGTATGTCAAGTATGACAGGTAGACTGCATATGTCCAGTATGACAGGTAGGCTGCATATGTCCAGTTGACGGTTAGACTGCAAATGACAGATGCATATATCAAGTATGAAATGTTTACTGCATATGTCTAACATAACACGTAGTCTTCATGTCAAACATGACAGGTAGGTGGCAGATGTCCAGTATGACAGGTAGACTGAATACATTCAGTTTGACAGGAAGACAGCATATGTCAAGCAGGACAGGAAGACTGTATATGTCTAATATTTACAAGAAGATAGCATATGTCTAGTATGACAGGTAGTCTGCATATGTCAAGTATGACATGTAGTCTACAAATGTCAAGTGTGAGAAGTAGAATGCATATGTCCTATATGACATTTACCAGTAGATAGCATATGTCCAGTATGACATGTGGATTGCATGTGTCAATTGACAGGTAGACTGCATATGTCCAGTATGACATGTAGTCTGCATATGTCAAGTTTGACAGGTAGACTGCATATGTCCAGTATGACATGTACTCTGCATATGTCAAGCAGGTAGACTGGATATGTCCATTATGACAGGCAGAATGTTTATGTACAGAATGACATGTAAACTGCATATGTCCAGTATAACAGATAGGTTGCATATGTCAAGTATAACAGACTGCATATGTCAAGTATGACATGTGGATTGCATGTGTCAAGTTGACAGGTAGACTGCATATGTCCAGTATGACATGTGGATTGCATGTGTCAAGTTGACAGGTAGACTGGATATGTCCAGTATGCCAGGCAGAATGTTTATGTATAGAATGACATGTAAACTGCATATGTCCAGTATAACAGATAGGTTGATTATGTCCAATATAACAGATAGGTTGCATATGTCCAATATAACAGCCTGCATATGTCAAGTATGACAGGTAGTCTACATATGTCCAGTATGACAAGTAGTCTACATATGTCAAGAATAAGAGGTAGAATGCATATGTGCTATTTGACAGGTAGACCGCATTTGTCAAATATAACAGATCAAATGGTCTGCACATGTCCAGTCTGAAAGTTGGACTGTACATGTCCAGTATAAAGGTGGACTGCATATGTCCAGTATGACAGGTAGACTTCACATGTCAAGTATGACAGGTAGACTTCACATGTCAAGTATGAAATGTAGACTGCATATGTCCAGTTGACAGGTGGACTGCAGATGAGGTATACTGAAAGTCTCTTGTATGAAAGGTAAAATGTTTTTGTCAAATATGACAGGTAGATAGCATTTGTCAAGTATGAAAGCTAGATAATATGTTCAGTATGCCATGTGTACTGCATATGTCCAGTATGACATGAGGACTGCATATGTCCAGTATAACATGAGGACTGCATATGTCCAGCATGACAGGTAGATTGCATACGTCTAGTATGTGTATGACATATAGACTTACTGCATGTGTGAAGAAAGACGTGTAGACTGCATGTGTCCAGTATGACATTTGGACTGCATATGTCAAGCATGACATGTAAACAGCATATGTCAATTATGACAGGTAGAATTGTAGTCTGCATATGTCCTTTATAACGGGTAGTCATATGTCAAGTATGACAGGTTGACTAAACATGCCCATTATGACAGTTAGACTGCATATGTCACGTATAACAGGTAGACTGAATATGTCTAGTATGACTGGTAGACTGCATATGTCCAGTATGAGAGATGGAGTTCATATATCAGGTATGACATGTTTACCGCATATGTCAGACATTACAGGTACACTGCATATGTCTGACATTACAGGTACACTGCATATGTCCTACATGACAGGTAGTCTTCATGTCAAGCATGACAGGTAGATGGCATATGTCCAGTGCGACAGGTAAATTGGACATGTCCAGTATGATGGGTAGTCTGCATATGTCAAGTATGACATGTAGACTGGATATGTGCAGTATGACAGGCAGACTGCTTATTACAGAATGACATGTAGACTGCATCTGTCCAGTATGACAGGTAGACTGAATATGTCAAGCATGACAGGTAGACGGAATGTGTCAAGCATGACAGGTAAGCAGCATGTGCATTATGACAGGTAGTCTACATATGTCAAGTATGACAGGTAGTCTATATATGTCAAGTATGTCATGTCATTTACAAATGTCAATGATGACATTTCGTTTACAAATGTCAAGCATGACAGAATAAATGTTTGCACTATGACTGTTATACTGCATTTGCCTAGTATGAGAGATATAATGCATATATCCAGTATAACGGGTAGTCTACCTATGTCAAGTATGACATTACACAGCATATGTCAAGTATACAATTACACTGCATATGTCAAGCATGACATTACATTGTATATGTCAAGTATGACATTACACAGCCTATGTTAAAAATAACATTACACTGCATATGTCAAGTATGACAAGTAGACTGCATATGTCCAGCATGACAGGATGTCTGCACATGTCAAGTATGACAGATAGACTTCACATGTCCAGTATGACAGGTAGACTGCATGTGTCCAGTATGACAGGTAGACTGCATATGTCCAGTATGACAGGTAGACTGCATATGTACAGCATGACAGGTGGGCTGCATATGTACAGTGGGTAGGCTGGATATGTCATGTATCACAGGTAGACATCACATGTCAAGGATGACAGGTAGACTGTATATATTTAGAATGACAGGTAGACATCACATGTCCAGTATGACATGTAGAATGCATATGTCTAATGTGACAATTAGACATTATTTTTCACGTATGACAAAGGTGTGCCCATTATGGCAAGGTAGGTTGAATCTGTCCAGTATGGAAGTATTACTGCATTTACCCAGTTCAACAGGTAGAAAACATATTAAGCATCAATAGAATACACATGTCTAGCATGGGGGTGCTGACATACAGAGCCATGATGTCGCGGTATGTATTCCTCAGTGGAAAGTCGTGTTTTACTTTTTGTACTGAATCAGAAAATATCAATGTACATCTTGTTATGGCCGACATGTTACAAGATTCATTGATCAATCTCAGATGATCATATATTTGACCATAAGTGTTGAGATTCATTTTATTCGTCAGAAAATATAAGTCTCAACGACGTTTGTTACAAAAAAGTTATTTTTTAGACTTTAACCACAGAGATTTATAGTACATTTTAAATGGCCGACATGATAGAACATACATTATTTCATACAAACCAAACATTTCACCCTGAAGGTGGCCATTTGTTTAACTCGACTCTTTGTACAGAATCAGAAAATATCAGTCTCAACGACGTTTGTTACAAAACGTTATTTTTTATACTTTGACCACAGAGATTTATAACACTTTTTCATGGCCGACATCATAAAACATAAATTATTTCACACAAACCAAATATTTCACCCTAAGTGTGGCCATTTATTTAACTTGACTCTTTGTACAGAATCAAAAAATATCAAGTTTTATTAGATCTGTTACAAAAACTTCTTTTGTTATATGTAGCTGTATAACTGACATTGAGGAGACTTGATGACAAGATGTCTGTTATTTACAGAGAAATCGTTTATTAAGGATTTATATCATTCTAGGGAGAAACACCATTACACAAAGCTTCAGAGAGAGGCTTCGTAGACGTGGCATCACTACTGATATCAAAGAGGGCTGACATACACAGCCAGGATGAGTGGGTATGTACTCCTCAGTGGAAAGTCGTGTTTTACTTCATTTTTGTACTGAATCAGAAAATATCAATGTACATCTTGTTATGGCCGACATGTTACAAGATTCATTGATTAATCTCAGATAATGATATATTTAACCGTAAGTGTTGGTATTCATTTTATTCGTCTCATTGAACTGAATCAGAAAATATAAGTCTCAACGACGTTTGTTACAAAAAGTTATTTTTTTAGACTTTGACCACATAGATTTATAGTACATTTTAAATGGCCGACATGATAAAACATAAATTATTTCACACAAACCAAATATTTCACCCTGAGTGTGGCCATTTATTTAACTTGGCTCTTCGTACAGAATCAGAAAATATCAAGTTTTTTATAGATCTATTACAAAAACTTTGTTTGTTATATGAAGCTGTATAAATTACATTGAGGAGATTTGATGACAAGATGTCTGTTATTTACAGAGAAATCGTTTATTAAGGATTTATATCATTCTAGGGAGACACACCATTACACAAAGCTTCAGAGGGAGGCTTCGTAGACGTGGCAGAATTACTGATATCAAAGGGGGCTGACATACAGAGCCAGGATTTCGAGGTATGTATTCCTCAGTGGAAGGTCGTGTTTTACTTCATTTTTGTACTGAATCAGAAAATATCAATGTGCATCTTGTTATGGCCGACATGTTACAAGATTCATTGATTAATCTGAGATAATGATATATTTGACCATAAGTGTTGGGATTCATTTTATTCGTCTCATTGACCTGAATCAGAAAATATCACTCTCGACGACGTTTGTTACAAAAAGTTATTTTTTTATTCTTTTGACCACAGAGATATATAGTACATTTTTAATGGCCGACATGATAAAACACACATTATTTCACACAAACCAAATATTTCACCCTGAGTGTGGCCATTTATTTAACTCGACTCTTCGTACAGAATCAGATAATATCACGTTTTATTAGATCTGTTACTAAAACTACTTTTGTTAATTGTAGCTGTATAACTTACATTGAGGAGATTTGATGACAAGATGTCTGTTATTTACAGAGAAATCGTTTATTATGGATTGATATCATTCTAGGGAGACACACCATTACACAAAGCTTCAGAGGGAGGCTTCGTAGACGTGGCATCACTACTGATATCAAAGGGGGCTGACATACAGAGCCAGAATCAGTGGGTATGTATTCCTCAGTGGAAGGTCGTGTTTTACTTCATTTTTGTACTGAATCAGAAAATATCAATGTACATATTGTTATGGCCGACATGTTACAAGATTCATTGATTAATCTCAGATAATGATATATTTAACCATAAGTGTTGGGATTCATTTTATTCGTCTCATTGACCTGAATCAGAAAATTTCAGTCTCAACGACATTTGTTACAAGAAGTTATTCTTTTATACTTTTGACCTTAGAGATATATAGTACATTTTTAATGGCCGACACGATAAAACATTCATTATTTCACAGAAACCAAATATTTCACCCTGAGTGTGGCCATTTATTTAACTCGACTCTTCGTACAGAATCAGAAAATATCACGTTTTATTAGATCTGTTACTAAAACTACTTTTGTTATATGTAGCTGTATAACTTACATTGAGGAGATTTGATGACAAGATGTCTGTTATTTACAGAGAAATCGTTTATTATGGATTTATATCATTCTAGGAAGACACACCATTACACAAAGCGGCACTGGGAGGCTCCGTAGACGTCGCAGAACTACTGATATCAAAGGGGGCTGACATACACAGACAGGATGACGAGGTATGTATTCCTCAGTGGAAGGTCGTGTTTTACTTCATTTTTGTACTGAATCAGAAAATATCAATGTACATCTTGTTATGGCCGCCATGTTACAAGATTCATTGATTAATCTATGATAATGATATATTTGACCATAAGTGTTGGGATTCATTTTATTCGTCTTATTGAACTAAATCAGAAAATATCAGTCTCAAAGACGTTTGTTACAAAAAGTTATTTTTTTATACTTTGACCACAGATATTTTATAGTACATTTTTAATGGCCGACATGATAAAACATACATTATTTCACACAAACCAAATATTTCACACTGAGTGTGGCCATTTGTTTAAATTGACTCTTTCTACAGAATCAGAAAATATCAGTCTCAACAACATTTGTTACAAAAAGTTGTTTTTCTACACTTTGGCCAAAGGCCAAAGAGATTTATAATACATTTTTAATATCCGACATGATAAAACATACACCCCCTGAAACGTAAAACGTTCCCATTTTTGCGTTAGTATTTCGTTTTCCGTTCGTTCGTATATCGTTGTCCGTTCGTCCATCCGTACGTCCGTTCGTTCGTTCGTCCGCATGCGCAAAACAAGTAAATAAAACCCGTTCGTTCGTTCGTCCGCATGCGCAGTACAGGTAAAAATAAAGTTTCATTCGTTCGTCAGCATTCGCAAAAGAAAATATTTCACACTTTGTTAGTCTGATAGAAAATACTACATTCTGTTATCAAATTAAAATAACCTGAACATTAAAATGTCAAATAAATTATATTTATTTTAAAACTATAAATTCATTAAAACTATTAACATGTTTTAAATCAAATATAAACATAAACAATTTGAAATACTTTCTTCGTCTTCTTTGTTATATGTAACTCTACAATATCCAGGTTGTACAAATAAATATGATTTACTTGAACACTCTCCAAATTTTATAAACACATGGGAAATTTTTCTATTTTAGTACCTAAAACCTTTTAAAAATGTATGTTTTATCCTAAAGTCTTTGAACTTCCCTACGTTGTCTTCATTTGATACAAAAACTGAATAGCTGTTTTCACAGCAAACTTAATAAAACTGAATAATCTTGCATAAAATCTTAATTTGATGGCACAATATTTGTTTGGATATACAGACATTTCATTTCCTAGGTTTTAAATTGCATATATAATGTCTCACGACTGATTTAGCATCTCTTAGTTAGGTCAAAGAAGTTAATTATAGTGTGCTATGGTTTAATATTGCATCTTGTAAGGCCTCAGGAGTGATTTTGTATGTGAAATATGGTTTTTAATTGTATCGCAAAGGTCACAGGAGTGATTTTATATGTGTAATATAGTTTTTAATTGTATAGCTAGGGTGTCAGGTGTGATTTTGTATGTGAAATATGGTTTTTAATTGTATTGCTAGGGTCTCAGGAGTGATTCTGTATGTGAAATATTGGTTTTAATTGTATTGCAAAGGTCTCAGGAGTGATTTAGCATGTAAAATATGGTTTTTATTGAATTGCTAGGGTCTCAGGAGTGATTTTAAATAAGTAATATGGTTTTTAATTGTATCGCAATGGTTTGAGGAGTGATTTTATATGTGTAATATGGTTTTTAATTGTAGCGCAAAGGTCTCAGGAGTGATTTTATATGAGAAATATGGTTTTTAATTGTATTGCAAAAGTCTCAGGAGTGATTTTGCATGTGAAATATGGTTTTTAATTGTATCACAAAAGTCTGAGGAGTGATTTTATATGTGTAATATTGTTTTTAATTGTATCACAAAGGTCTCAGGAGTGATTTTGTATGTGAAATATTGGTTTTAACTGTATCACAAAGGTCTCAGGAGTGATTTTGCATGTGAAATATGGTTTGTAATTGTATTGCTAGGGTCTTAGGAGTGATTTTATATATGTAATATGGTTTGTAATTGTATCGCAAAGGTCTCAGGAGTGATTTTATATGTGAAATATGGTTTTTAGTTGTATCGAAAAGGTCTCAGGGGTGATTTTATATGTGTAATATGGTTTTTAATTGTATCGCAAAGGTCTCAGGAGTGCATTATATGTGAAATATGGTTTTTAGTTGTATCGCAAAGGTCTCAGGGGTGATTTTATATGAGAAATATAGTTTTTAATTGTATTGCTAGGGTCTCAGGAGTGATTTTGTATGTGAAATATGGTTTTTAATTGTATTGCTAAGGTCTCAGTAGTGAAATTGTATGTGTTATATGGTTTTTAACTGCATAGCTAAGGTCTCAGGATTGATTTTATATTTGTATTATGGTTTTTGAATGCATTTCTTACGTATCAGGAGTGATTTTATATATTTAATTTAGTTTTTAATTGTATCTCGAAGGTCTCAGTAGTTTTTTTTATGTTAAATATGGTTTTTAATATTCTTGCAAAGGTCTCGGGAGTGATATTACAAATGTGATTTTAATTGTGTTATTTGAAAACCACCTTGATGAACATTTTCCAATAGAGAATTTTTTTAATAAATTACCCCTTAATTTATGAAACTATAAGGTTTAACAAATATATAACACATAATAATTATACAGTTGGATTAGTACATTTCACTATATGCAATAAAGATTAATTATAAAAGCTTCCTCGGGAATGTGTAATAATTACTGTTAGTAATCAAAATAAAATGGACGATTAAGCTCGTTTCTTTTTACACTGTGATAAAAAATATGTATAGGTCCATTATTAAAACATATCCATGTTTAGCCCAAATTACGAACATGAATATTTAATAAAAATACTCAACCCCACAAATTTTCTCGTATGCTTGTTATTTTGTCACGTTTTTTATGTGTGTATTACCTGTTTGAGCTGTCACAAATCATTTAAATGATGATTTAATGAAAATAAAGTATAATTATTTTATTATTTATTCCTTTTCAATTTTTTATTTGTTTACTATAAACCAGCTTGATTCTCAAGATTTTATTTAAAATGACCGAACGTTTCTTGATTTTTACAAAGCACGATAGGCGTCTCCATTCGTTTTCCCACATACGAACGATTGAAGTGTATAACTTGTCTCTGATTGGTTAATTTTTAAATGGTTCGTCTGGACGATAAGAGCGTTCGTTCGTTCTTCGTCCGTTCGTATGTCGTTTTTGGTTCGTCTGTTTAACTTTCGTACGGGAACGTTTTACGTTTCAGGGGGTGTACATTATTTCACACAAACCAATTATTTCACACTGAGTGTGGTCATTTATTTAACTTGACTCTTTGTACAGAATCAGAAAATATCAAGTTGTATTAGATCCGTTACAAAAACTACTTTTGTTATATGTAGCTGTATAACTGACATAGAGGAGATTTGATGACAAGATGTCTGTTATTTACAGAGAAATCGTTTATTATGGATTTATATCATTCTAGAAAAACACACCATTACACAAAGCTGCAAGGGGAGGCTTCGACGATTTGGCATCACTACTGATATCAAAGGGGGCTGACATAAACAGCCAGAATTACAGGGTATGTATTCCTCAGTGGAAGGTCGTGTTTTACTTCATTTTTGTACTGAATCTGAAAATATCAATGTACATCTTGTTATGGCCGACATGTTACAAGATTCATTGATTAATCTTAGATAATGATATATTTGACCATAAGTGTTGGGATTCATTTTATTCGTCTCATTGACCTGGATCAGAAAATTTCACTTTCAACGACGTTTGTTACAAAACGTTATTTTTTTATACTTTGACCACAGAGATTTTATAGTACATTTTTAATGGCTGACATGATAAAACTTCCATTATTTCATACAAACCAAACATTTCACCCTGAAGTTGGCAATTTATTTAACTTGACTCTTTGTACAGAATCAGAAAATATCAAGTTTTATTAGATCTGTTACAAAAACTACTTTTGTTATATGTAGCTGTATAACTTACATTGAGGAGACTTGATGACAAGATGTCTGTTATTTACAGGGAAATTGTTTTATTATGGATTTATATCATTCTAGGGATACACACCATTACATGAAGCTGCGGATAGAGGCTTCGTAGACGTGGCATCACTACTGATATCAAAGGGGGCTGACATACGGAGCCAGAATGAGTTGGTACGTATTCCTCAATGGAAGGTCGTGTTTTACTTCATTTTTGTCCTGAATCAGAAAATATCAATGTACATCTTGTTATGGCCGACATGTTACAAGATTCATTTATTAATCTTAGATAATGATATATTTGACCATAAGTGTTGGGATTCATTTTATTCGTCTCATTGACCTGAATCAGAAAATATCACTCTCAACGACGTTTGTTACAAAAGTTATTTTTTTATCCTTTGACCACTGAGATTTTATAGTACATTTTTAATGGCTGACATGATAAAACTTCCATTATTTCACATAAACCAAATATTTCACCCTGAGTGTGGCCATTTGTTTCACTTGACTCTTTCTACAGAATCAGAAAATATCACTCTCAACAACTTTTGTTGCAAAAAGTTGTTTTTCTATACTTTGGCCAAAGAGATTTAGAATACATTTTTAATATCCGACATGATAAAACACACATTATTTCACACAAACCAAATATTTCACCCTGAGTGTGACCATTTATTTAACTTGGCTCTTTGTACAGAATCAGAAAATATCATGTTTTATTAGATCTGTTACAAAAACTACTTTGGTATATGTAGCTGTATTACTTACCTTGAGGAGATTTGATGACAAGATGTCTGTTATTTACAGGGAAATCGTATTATTATGGATTAATATCATTCTAGGGAGACACACCATTACACAAAGCTTCAGAGAGAGGCTTCGTAGACGTGGCATCACTACTGATATCAAAGGGGGCTGACATAAACAGCCAGGATATGAGGGTATGTATTCCTCAGTGGAAGGTCGTGTTTTACTTCATTTTTGTAATGAATCAGAAAATATCAATGTACATCTTGTTATGGCCGCCATATTACAAGATTCTTTGATTAATCTTAGATAATGATATATTTGACCATAAGTGTTGGGATTCATTTTATTCGTCTCATTGACCTGAATCAGAAAATACTAGTCTGAACAACGTTTGTTACAAAAAGTTATTTTTTATACTTTGGCCAAAGAGATTTATAATACATTTTTAATGGCCGACATGATAAAACATCCATTATTTCACACAAACCAAATATTTCACACTATGTGTGGCCATTTATTGAACTTGACTCTTTCTACAGAATCAGAAAATATCATGTTTTATTAGATCTGTTACAAAAACTACTTTTGTTATATGTAGCTGTATAACTTACATTGAGGAGATTTGATGACAAGATGTCTGTTATTTTACGGGGAAATCGTTTTATTATGGATTTATATCATTCTAGGGATACACACCATTACATGAAGCTGCAGAGGGAGGCTTCGTAGACGTGGCATCACTACTGATATCAAAGGGGGCTGACATACGGAGCCAGAATGAGTTGGTACGTATTCCTCAATGGAAGGTCGTGTTTTACTTCATTTTTGTACTGAATCAGAAAATATCAATGTACATCTTGTTATGGCCGACATGTTACAAGATTCATTGATTAATCTTAGATAATGATATATTTGACCATAAGTGTTGGGATTCATTTCATTCTTCTCATTGACCTGAATCAGAAAATATCACTCTCAACGACGTTTTGTCTATATCCGGATTTGTAACTGTCCCTTGACTTTTGGCTCTTGTTGTTCGGTAGGTTTTCTTTGCTATTTTTCTTGTTACAAAAAGTGATTTTTTTATACTTTGACCACAGAGATTTATAATACATTTTTAATGTCCGACACGATAAAACATCCATTATTTCACACAAACCAAATATTTCACACTAAGTGTGGCCATTTGTTGAACTCGACTCTTTGTACAGAATCAGAAAATATCAGTCTCAACGACGTTTGTTACAAAAAGTTATTTTTTATACTTTGACCACAGAGATTTATAGTACTTTTTAATGGCCGACATCATAAAACATACATTATTTCACACAAACCAAATATTTCACCCTGAGTGTGGCCATTTATTTAACTCGACTCTTTGTACAGAATCAGAAAATATCAAGTGTTAGATCTGTTACAAAAACTACTTTTGTTATATGTAGCTGTATAACTGACATTGAGGAGATTTGATGACAAGATGTCTGTTATTTACAGAGAAATCGTTTTAATTATGGATTAATGTTGATGTTTACCAGTCGTCATTGTAATCAAATGAGTTATTTTGTAAGCTTCAATTATTTCTAGCCATCACTTGATTTACATTCATTTAATTATGCATGTTTCAAATGTTTTGATTTCTTACAGGGAAGGACTGCACTGGACCGGGCAAAAGGAAAAGCTAAGATATTACTACAGGTATTTTTATCCTTTAACACAAACTCAAGCAATGAAGGATTGTAGTGTACACGAAAAACCATTTTATGCAAACCAAATGATAAAGTAATGACATCAGCTGTGGAGTGTAGTCTGTGTAAGAGGTCATACCAAGTGTACTGGACACGTAAACCAAACACCTTGGTGACATCAGGTATGAAGTGTAGTCTGTGTAAGAGTTATACCAAGTGTACTGGACACGTAAACCAAACACCTCGGTGACATCAGGTATGAAGTGTAGTCTGTGTAAGATTTATACCAATTGTACTGTACACGTAAACCAAAAACCTCAGTGACATCAGGTATGAAGTGTAGTCTGTTTTAGAGTTATACCAATTGTACTGTACAAGTACACCAATACCTCGGTGACATCAGGTATGAAGTGTAGTCTGTGTAAGAGTTATACCAAGTGTACTGTACACGTAACCCAAACACTTTGGTGACATGAGGTTTGAAGTGTAGTCTGTTTAAGAGTTATACCAAGTGTACTGTACAGGTAAACCAAACACCTCAGTGACATCAGGTATGAAGTGTAGTCTGTTTTAGAGTTATACCAATTGTACTGTACAAGTACACCAATACCTCGGTGACATCAGGTATGAAGTGTAGTCTGTGTAAGAGTTATACCAAGTGTACTGGACACGTAAACCAAACACCTTAGTGACATGAGGATTGAAATGTAGTCTTTGTAAGAGTTATACCAAGTGTAATGTACACGTAAACCAAACACATTGGTGACATCAGGTATGAAGTGTAGTCTGTGTATGAGTTATACCAAGTGTACTGTACACGTTACCCAAACACTTTGGAAACATGATGTATGAAGTGTAGTCTGTGTAAGAGTTATACCAAGTGTACTGTACACGTTACCCAAACACTTTGGTAACATGATGTATGAAGAGTAGTCTGTAAGATTTATACCAATTGTACTGTACACGTAAACCAAACACCTCGGTGACATCAGGTATAAAGTGTAGTCTGTGTAAGAGTTATACCAAGTGTACTGTACACGTAAACCAAACACATCATTGACATCAGGTATGAAGTGTAGTCTGTGTATGAGTTATACCAAGTATACTGTACATGTAAACCAAACACCTCAGTGACATCAGGTATGAAGTGTAGTCTGCGTATGAGTTATACTAAGTGTACTGTACACGTAAACCAAACACCTCAGTGACATGAGGTATGAAGTGTAGTCTGCGTATGAGTTATTCCAAGTGTACTGTACAAGTAAAAAAAACACCTCGATGACATCGGGTATAAAGGGTATTCTGTGTAAGAGTTATACCAAGTGTACTGTACACGTAAGCCAAACACCTCGGTGACATCAGGTATGATGTGTAGTCTGTAAGAGTTATACCAAGAGTACTGTATACGTAAACCAAACACCTCGATAACATCGGATATGAAGTGTAGTCTGTGTAAGAGTTATACCAAGTGTACTGTACATGTAAAAACTACCTCGGTGACTTCAGGTATGAAGTGTAGTCTGTGTAATAGTTATACCAAGTATACTGTACACGTAAACCAAACACATCGGTGACATTAGGTATGAAGTGTAGTCTGTATGAGTTATACCAAGTGTACTGTACACGTAAACCAAACACCTTGGTGACATCAGGTATGAAGTAGAGTCTGTGTAAGAGCTATACCAAGTGTACTGTACACGCAAACCAAGCAACATTAACACTAGTACTGAGTATAATGTTAACACTAGTACTAAGTATAACGTTAACACCTGTTGTAAGTATAATGTAAACACCAGTACTTAGTATAACACCAGTGCTAAGTAATATATACAGAGTACATTCTTAGAACGTTGTTAAGACTGTACTATGTAAACATCAGTACTTAACAACTGTGCTAAGTAAACAGCAGTACTAGGTATAATGTTAACACCAGTACTAAGTATAATGTAAACACCAGTACTAAGTATAATGAAAACACCGGTACTAAGTATAATGTAAACACCAGTACTAAGTATAATGTAAACACTAGTACTAAGTATAATGTAAACACCAGTAATAAGTATAATGTAAACACCAGTACTAAGTATAATGTAAACACCAGTACTCGATATAATGTTAACAACAGTACTAATTATAATGTAAACACAACTACTAAGTATAATGTTAACACCAGTACTAAGTATAATGTAAACAACAGTACTAAGTATAATATAAACACTAATACCAAGTATGATGTAAACACCAGTACTGAGTATAATGTAAACACCAGTACTCGGTATAATGTTAACACCAGTACTAAGTATAATGTAAACACAACTACTAAGTATAATGTTAACACCAGTACTAAGTATAATGTAAACACCAGTACTAAGTATAATGTGAACACCAGTACTAAGTATAATGTTAACCCCAGTACTAAGTATAATGTTAACCCCAGTTCCAAGTATAATGTAAACACTGGTACTAAGTATAATGTAAACACCAGTAGTAAGTATAGTGTTAATACCAGTACTAAGTATAATGTAAACACAAGTACTAAGTATAATGTAAACACTGGTACTAAGTATAATGTAAACATCAGTAGTAAGTATAATGTAAACACCAGTACTAAGTATAATGTAAACACTAGTACTAAGTATAATGTGAACACCAGTACTAAGTATAATGTAAACAATAGTACTAAGTATAATGTAAACACCAGTACTAAGTATAATGTAAACACCAGTACTTAGTATATGTGAACACCTGTACTAAGTATGATTTAAACACCTGTAACAAGTATAATGTAAACACCTGTACCAAGTATAATGTAAGCACCAGTACTAAGTATAATGTGAACACCTGTACTAAGTATAATGTGAACATCTGTACTAAGTATAATGTAAACCCCTGTACCAAGCATAATGTAAACACCTGTACTAAGTTTACCAACAGTACTAAGTATAATGTTAAAGACAGTACTAAGTATAATGTAAACACTGGTACTAAGTATAATGTAAACACCAGTACTAAGTATAATGTTAACACCAGTACTAAGTATAATGTAAACACTGACACTTAATATAATGTAAACACCAGTAGTTAGTATAATGTTAACACCAGTACTAAGTATAATGTTAACACCAGTATTAAGTATAATGTAAACACCAGTACTGAGTATAATGTAAACACTAGTACTAAGTATAATGTAAACACCAGTACTAAGTATAATGTAAACACCAGTATTTGGTATAATGTGAACACCAGTACTAAGTATAATGTTAACCCCAGTACTAAGTATAATGTTAACCTCAGTACTAAGTATAATGTAAACACTGGTACTAAGTATAATGTAAACACCAGTAGTAAGTATAATGTTAACATCAGTACTAAGTATAATGTAAACACCAGTACTAAGTATAATGTGAACACAAGTACTAAATATAATAAAAACCGCAGTACTAAGTATAATGTAAACACCAGTACAAAGTATAATATAAAGACCAGTACTTAGTATAATGTAAACACCAGTACTAAGTATGATGTAAACATCTGTACTGAGTATAACGTAAACATCAGTACTAAGTATAACGTAAACATCAGTACTAAGTATAATGTGAACACCAGTACTAAGTATAATGTAAACACCAGTACTTAGTATAATGTAAACACCAGTACTAAGTATAATGTAATCATCTGTACTGAGTATAACGTAAACACCAGTACTAAGTAGAATGTAAACACCAGTACTTAGTATAATGTAAACATCAGTTCTAAGTATAATGTAAACACCAGTACTGAGTATAATGTAAACACTAGTACTAAGTATAATGTAAACATCTTTACTGAATATAATGTAAACATCAGTACTAAGTATAATGTAAACACCAGTACTAAGTATAATGTGAACACCAGTACTAAGTATAATGTAAACACCAGTATTTAGTATAATGTAAACATCAGTACTAAGTATAATGTAAACACAAGTACTGAGTATAATGTAAACACTAGTACTAAGTATAATGTAAACATCTGTACTGCCTATAACGTAAACATCAGTACTACGTATAATGTAAACACCAGTACTAAGTATAATGTGAACACCAGTACTAAGTATAATGTAAACACCAGTACTAAGTATAATGTAGACACCAGTACTTAGTGTAATGTGAACACCAGTACTAAGTATAATGTAAACAATAGTACTAAGTATAATGTAAACACCAGTACTAAGTATAATGTAAAAACCAGTACTTAGTATAAGTGAACACCTGTACTAAGTATGATGTAAACACCTGTAACAAGTATAATGTAAACACCTGTACCAAGTATAATGTAAGCACCAGTACTAAGTATAATGTGCACACCTGTACTAAGTATAATGTGAACATCTGTACTAAGTATAATGTAAACCCCTGTACCAAGCATAATGTAAACACCTGTACTAAGTTTAATGTAAACACCAGTACTTAGTATAATGTAAACACCAGCACTAAGTATAATGTCAAAATCTGCGCTGAGTATAACGTAAACACCAGTACTAAGTATAATGTAAACACCAGTACTGAGTATAATGTAAGCACCAGTACTGAGTATAATGTAAACATCAGTACTCGGTATAATGTTAACACAGTACTAAGTATAATGTAAACACAAGTACTGAGTATAATGTAAGCACCAGTACTGAGTATAATGTAAACACCAGTACTCGGTATAATGTTAACACAGTACTAAGTATAATGTAAACACAAGTACAAAGTATAATGTTAACACCAGTACTCGGTAGAATGTTAACACCAGTACTAAGTATAATGTAAACACAAATACTAAGTATAATGTAAACACCAGTACTAAGTATAATGTTAACACCAGTACTAAGTATAATCTAAACACCTGTACTAAGTATAATGTAAACATCAGTACTATGTATAAGGTAAACACAAATACTAAGTGTAATGTAAACACCAGTACTGAGTATAAAGTAAACACCAGTGCTAAGTATAATGTAAACACCAGTACTGAGTATAATGTAAACACCAGTACTAAGTATAATGTAAACACCAGTACTAAGTATAATGTTAACACCAGTACTAAGTATAATGTTAACACCAGTACTAAGGATAATGTAAACACCTGTACTACGTATAATATAAACATCAGTACTACGTATAAGGTTAACATCAGTACTAAAAATAATGTAAACATCAGTACTAAGAATAATGCAAACACTAGTACTAAGTATGATGTAAACACCAGTACTAAGTATAATATAAACACCAGTACTAAGTGTAATGTAAACACCAATACTGAGTATAATGTAAACACCAGTACTAAGTATAATGTAAACACCAGTACTAAGTATAATGTAAACACCAGTAAAGAGTATAATGTAAACACCAGTACTAAGTATAATGTTAACACCAGTACTTAGTATAATGTAAACGCCAGTACTATGTATAATGTAAACACCAGTACTGAGTATAATGTAAACACCAGTGCTAAGTATAATGTAAACACCAGTACTGAATATAATGTAAACACCAGTACTAAGTATAATGTAAACACCAGTACTAAGTATAATGTAAACACCAGTACTAAGTATAATGTTTACCCCAGTACTAAGTTTAATATCATCACTAGTACTAAGTATCATGTAAACACCAGTACTAAGTATAATGTAAACACCAGTACTAAGTATAATGTTAACACCAGTACTAAGTATAATGTAAACACCAGTACTAAGTATATTGTAAACATCAGTACTAAGTATAAGTAAAACATCAGTACTAAGCATAATGTTAACACCAGTACTAAGTATAATGTAAACACCAGTACTAAAAATAATGTTAACACCAGTACTAAGTATAATGTTAACACCAGTATTAAGGATAATGTAAACACCTGTACTAAGTATAATATAAACATCAGTACTAAGTATAAGGTAAACATCAGTACTAAGTATAATGTAAATATCAGTACTTAGTATAATGTAAACACTAGTACTAAGTATAATGTAAACACCAGTACTGAGTATAATGTAAACACCAGTACTAAGTATAATGTTAACACCAGTACTAAGTTTAATGTAAACACTAGTACTAAGTATAATGTAAACACCACTACTAAGTATTATGTAAACACTAGTATTAAGTATAATGTTAACACCAGTACTAAGTATAATGTTAACACCAGTACTAAGTATAATGTAAACACCAGTACTGAGTATAATGTAAACACCTGTACTAAGTATAATGTAAACACCTGTACTAAGTATAATGTAAACACTTGTACTAAGTATAATGTAAACACCAGTACTAAGTATAATGTAAACACCAGTACTAAGTATAAGTTAACACCAGTACTGAGTTTAATGTAAACACCTGTACTAAGTATAATATAAAAACCAGTACTAAGTATAAGGTAAACATCAGTACTAAGTATAATGTTAACACCAGTAGTAAGTATAATGTTAACACCAGTACTAAGCATAATGTAAACACCAGTACTGAGTATAATGTCAACAGCAGTACTAAGTATAATGTAAACACTAGTACTGAGTATACTGTTAACACCAGTACTAAGTGTAATGTAAACACCGGTACTAAGTATAATGTAAATACAGTACTGAGTATAATGTAACACCAGTACAAAGTATAATGTAAACACCAGTACTAAGTATAATGTAAACACCGGTACTAAGTATAATGTAAACACCAGTACTGAGTATAATGTAAACACCAGTACTGAGTATAATGTAGACACCAGCACTAAGTATAATGTAAACACCGGTACTAAGTATAATGTAAACACAATTATTAGCTTTCCTTAGAGGCTAGCCGTCTCTAGGCTTTATTTTTCTTTGTGGACAAAATTACGTACTGTTTTTTTTAAATGTTAAATGGCAAGATGTGTTGTTATTATTTACATCACATCATTTTAAGTTTAGATAGCCAAATCAGGCAACCGCAAAATATAGGTGAGAGGCAGCAATTGAAGCATGCACTTTTCTAAGCATGTCTAGATGCATCATACGTAGTAAGATTGTTGATTTAAAATGGAGCCACATTATTGTAGCTAATAGTTGATTGTAAGTAAGTTGTCCCACGCAAAAAAAAAGAAAAAAGAAAAGTAATTTGAACGGCAGAGGATTCTCGGACTTGTCAGTAAGCAGGAAAAGAATTAAAATTTGTCTCATAACTGTATTTATTTATATTTCCGTGTTTCTCCGTTTAAGTTTTATGATAAACATACACAAATCAATGCCACTTAACATTTTAAACAGTTTGATTCCCATTATTCCCCCCTTTTTTTCATCGTAACCGATTCGTTATCGCTCTGCTTGTCTGGAGTGGCTACGAACAGCGGTCGGCCTTTTATGATTGCTATCGCCCCGTAATCATGCGGGGTTTTCATCCCTAACTTAGCTCTGCTTATGTGTTGGCCAATCGGCAGCTATCTCCCAATTTAGCTTATTATGATTGCTACCACGCCGTAATCATGCAGGGTTTCCTCCCTAACTTAGCTCTGCTTATTTGTTGGTTAATCGGCAGCTATCTCCCGATTTAGCCTATTATGATTACTACAACCCCGTAATCATGCAGGGTTTTCATCCCTAACTTAGCTCTGCTTATTTGTTGGCCAATGGGAAGCTATCTCCCGATTTAGCAGCCAATCAAGACACTGCATAGTTTATCTGTTATCCTTGCTGTACGACTGGTTTGTGCAGTTTAGCTTTTGATTATTTATCCCGTCTCGCATGTGAGACGGGAACTAGTACTAAGTATAATGTAAACACTAGTACTAAGTATAATGTAAACACCAGTACTAAGTATAATGTAAACATCAGTACTAAGTATAAGTTAAACATCAGTACTAAGCATAATGTTAACACCAGTACTAAGTATTATGTCAACACCAGTACTAAGCATAATGTTAACACCAGTACTAAGTTTAATGTAAACACTAGTACTAAGTATAATGTAAACACCACTACTAAGTATAATGTAAACACTAGTACTATGTATAATGTTAACACCAGTACTAAGTATAATGTTAACACCAGTACTAAGTATAATGTAAACACCAGTACTGAGTATAATGTAAACTCCTGTACTAAGTATAATGTAAACACCTGTACTAAGTATAATGTAAACACTTGTACTAAGTATAATGTAAACACCAGTACTAAGTATAATGTAAACACCAGTACTAAGTATAAGTTAACACCAGTACTGAGTTTAATGAAACACCTGTACTAAGTATAATATAAAAACCAGTACTAAGTATAAGGTAAACATCAGTACTAAGTATAATGTTAACACCAGTAGTAAGTATAATGTTAACACCAGTACTAAGTATAATGTAAACACCAGTACTGAGTATAATGTCAACAGCAGTACTAAGTATAATGTAAACACTTGTACTGAGTATACTGTTAACACCAGTACTAAGTGTAATGTAAACACCGGTACTAAGTATAATGTAAATACAGTACTGAGTATAATGTAACACCAGTACAAAGTATAATGTAAACACCAGTACTAAGTATGATGTAAACACCGGTACTAAGTATAATGTAAACACCAGTACTGAGTATAATGTAAACACCAGTACTGAGTATAATGTAGACACCAGCACTAAGTATAATGTAAACACCGGTACTAAGTATAATGTAAACACAATTATTAGCTTTCCTTAGAGGCTAGCCGTCTCTAGGCTTTATTTTTCTTTGTGGACAAAATTACGTACTGTTTTTTTAAATGTTAAATGGCAAGATGTGTTGTTATTATTTACATCACATCATTTTAAGTTTAGATAGCCAAATCAGGCAACCGCAAAATATAGGTCAGAGGCAGCAATTGAAGCATGCACTTTTCTAAGCATGTCTAGATGCATCATACGTAGTAAGATTTTTGATTTAAAATGGAGCCACATTATTGTAGCTAATAGTTGATTGTCAGTAAGTTGTCCCACGCAAAAAAAAGAAAAAAGAAAAGTAATTTGAACGGCAGAGGATTCTCGGACTTGTCAGTAAGCAGGAAAAGAATTAAAATTTGTCTCATAACTGTATTCATTTATATTTCCGTGTTTCTCCGTTTAAGTTTTATGATAAACATACACAAATCAATGCCACTTAACATTTTAAACAGTTTGATTCCCATTATTCCCCCCTTTTTTTTCATCGTAACCGATTCGTTATCGCTCTGCTTGTCTGGAGTGGCTACGAACAGCGGTCGGCCTTTTATGATTGCTATCGCCCCGTAATCATGCGGGGTTTTCATCCCTAACTTAGCTCTGCTTATGTGTTGGCCAATCGGCAGCTATCTCCCAATTTAGCCTATTATGATTGCTACCACGCCGTAATCATGCAGGGTTTCCTCCCTAACTTAGCTCTGCTTATTTGTTGGTTAATCGGCAGCTATCTCCCGATTTAGCCTATTATGATTACTACAACCCCGTAATCATGCAGGGTTTTCATCCCTAACTTAGCTCTGCTTATTTGTTGGCCAATGTGAAGCTATCTCCCGATTTAGCAGCCAATCAAGACACAGCATAGTTTATCTGTTATCCTTGCTGTACGACTGGTTTGTGCAGTTTAGCTTTTGATTATTTATCCCGTCTCGCATGTGAGACGGGAACTAGTACTAAGTATAATGTAAACACTAGTACTAAGTATAATGTAAACACCAGTACTAAGTATAATGTAAACATCAGTACTAAGTATAAGTTAAACATCAGTACTAAGCATAATGTTAACACCATTACTAAGTATAATGTCAACACCAGTACTAAGCATAATGTTAACACCAGTACTAAGTATAATGTTAACATCAGTACTAAGGATAATGTAAACGCCTGTACTAAGTATAATATAAACATCAGTACTAAGTATAAGGTAAACATCAGTACTAAGTATAATGTAAACATCAGTACTAAGTATAATGTAAACACTAGTACTAAGTATAATGTAAACACCAGTACTAAGTATAATATAAACACCAGTACTAAGTGTAATGTAAACACCAATACTGAGTATAATGTAAACACCAGTACTTAGTATAATGTAAGCACCAGTACTAAGTATAATATAAACACCAGTACTGAGTATAATGTAACACCAGTACTAAGTATAATGTTAACACCAGTACTTAGTATAATGTAAACACCAGTACTAAGTATAATATAAACACCAGTACTGAGTATAATGTTAACACCAGTTCTAAGTATAATGTAAACACCAGTACTGAGTATAATGTAAACACCAGTACTGAGTATAATGTAAACAGCAATACTAAGCATAATGTTAACACTAGTACTAAGTTTAATGTAATCACTAGTACTAAGTATCATGTAAACACCAGTACTAAGTATAATGTAAACACCAGTACTAAGTATAATGTTAACACCAGTACTAAGTATAACGTAAACACCAGTACTAAGTATAAGTTAAACATCAGTACTAAGCATAATGTTAACACCAGTACTAAGTATAATGTAAACACCAGTACTAAGCATAATGTTAACACCAGTACTAAGTATAATGTTAACACCAGTACTAAGTATAATGTAAACACCAGTACTTAGTATAATGTGAACACCTGTACTAAGTATAATGTAAACACCTGTACTAAGTATAATGTAAACCCCTGTACTAAGTATAATGTAAACATCTGTACTAAGTATAATGTAAACCCCTGTACTAAGTATAATGTAAACACCAGTACTAAGTATAATGTAAACACCAGTACCAAGTATAATGTAAACCCCATTACTAAGTATAATGTAACAACCAGTGCTAAGTATAATGCAAACACTTGTACTAAGTATAATGTAAACACCAGTACTATGTATAATGTGAAAACCAGGACTAACTATAATGTAAACACCAGTACTGAGTATAATGTAATCCCCACTACTCGGTATAATGTAAACACTAGTACTAAGTATGATGTAAACACCAGTACTTAGTATAATGTAAACACCAGTACTTAGTATAATGTAAATACCCGTACTAAGTATAATGTAAACCCCAGTACTAAGTATGATGTAAACACCAGTACTAAGTATAATGTAAACACAAGTTCTAAATATAATGTAAACACCAGTACTAAGTGTAATGTAAACACCAGTACTGAGTTTAATGTAAACACCAGTACTAAGTATAATGTAAACACCAGTACTAAGTATAATGTAAACATCAGTACTAAGTATAATGGAAACACCAGTACTGAGTATAATGTAAACACCAGTACTAAGTATAATGTTAACACCAGTACTAAGTATAATGTAAACACCAGTACTAAGTATAATGTTAACACCAGTACTAAGTATAATGTAAACACCTGTACTAAGTATAATGTAAACATCAGTACTATGTATAAGGTAAACACAAATACTAAGTGTAATGTAAACACCAGTACTGAGTATAATGTAAACACCAGTACTTAGTATAATGTAAACACCAGTACTAAGTATAATGTAAACACCAGTACTGAGTATAATGTAAACACCAGTGCTAAGTATAATGTAAACACCAGTACTAAGTATAATGTTAACATCAGTACTAAGTATAATGTTAAAACCAGTACTAAGGATAATGTAAACACCTGTACTACGTATAATATAAACATCAGTACTAAGTATAAGGTTAACATCAGTACTAAGTATAATGTAAACATCAGTACTAAGAATAATGCAAACACTAGTACTAAGTATAATGTAAACACCAGTCCTAAGTATAAAATAACACCAGTACTAAGTGTAATGTAAACACCAGTACTAAGTATAATGTTAACCCCAGTACTAAGTTTAATATAATCACTAGTACTAAGTATCATGTAAACACCAGTACTAAGTATAATGTAAACACCAGTACTAAGTATAATGTTAACACCAGTACTAAGTATAATGTAAACACCAGTACTAAGTATAATGTAAACATCAGTACTAAGTATAAGTAAAACATCAGTACTAAGCATAATGTTAACACCAGTACTAAGTATAATGTAAACACCAGTATTAAGAACAATGTTAACACCAGTACTAAGTATAATGTTAACACCAGTACTAAGGATAATGTAAACACTGTACCAGGCCCCCGTTTCACAAAAGGTCGTAAATCGCAAAAAAAGTCGTACGACCAGTTTTACGATACACGACTGTTTCACAAAAAGTTGCGATTTACGATCTACGACAAATAATGCAACTGAAATCGGGATTGGGTCAACGCAGTCGTAAATCGGTAATTTTGATAATTCGGGAAAAAGTACGCGTCATTTTTTCAAGCAATTATGGCAGCGTTCATAGTGTTGTTTGAAGAAGACAATAAAAAAGAGAATAGACCAAGGATTTTTAGGGACAGAACCAACCCCATGGACTATTTGTCCGATTTTGAAATGGTCGAACGTTACAGAATGCCACGACAAAGTATACTAGAGGTTGTGTCAGTGGTACAAGGTTCTATAGAAAATCCTACATCAAGAAGTTGCTCGATTCCTGCCCTTTTACAGGTGTGATTTGGTGAATGTATTTTATTAACGTCAAATTAGCGTCCACAACACACGTCATTATCTCCCTTATAATTCAGATAAAGTAATAAACGAAACATGTCGGAGAAAAACACGATAAAGGTCAGAAAATATGTAACATGATTTACATAAACTCACAAGAATTCAGAACAACGTTTTAAAAGGCAAAATCTACGATGATGAGCAAGGAGTTTGGACATTTAAGAGTCTGATGCTATACTAAACACGTTATATATCAGACGATCAAATTTCGACCATTTTCCCTCATTCATCAATGTAAACAATGAATCCAAGGTTAATTAACTGTTTAAATATCTTAAAAGTATTGCTGTAAACAAATGACTTTTCAATAATAAAATGCATGGCGTTTCAACAAATTTACCGTAAGTTAATGTGACACATTTTCATCGCCGAACCGTCCTGAATATAGCTGAAATACTGCTCGCTGGACGTAAAGCAGACATCCAATCAATCAGTCAATCAATCATCTCCGAAATTCGAGTGTACTATCATATAACTTTGAAATATGAAACATAGCGGAGGCAGATTTAAAGACAAAATATACTAAATAATAGTAAATAAGCCGATATCTAGGCGTAATAAAAAAACAAATACATACAAGTACGAAATTAAAACCACGACTACAGCGAACCATCTTCGCTAGCCAAGGGTTACAATCCGATACATTTATCTTCACAACAGTATCAGAATGAGCCGTTGGCTAGCGATGATGCTGATAACCTGAGACATTGTAAATGATTGTTCAAAAGTTATTTCATATTTACTTGCTTTTCTATCTTGAATACACTATACTTTTTCTTGGAAATGATGTGAATTTACTAGTTAATTCTGACATTGTTTCTCTAGGTGCTGATTGCTTTAAGGTACTACGCCAAGGGAGACTTTTTTTCCGAGGTCGGTGATTTGCACGGGATATCAAAATCTAGTGTTTCTAGATGCATTAAGAAGGTTTCGGATGCGATTGTAAAAAACATGGACAACATTCATTTTCCATCCACGGCTGAATAATTGTCTACTTTAAAAAGAGGATTCTACACATTTTCCAGGTTTCCAAATGTTATTGGCGCCGTTGACTGTACGTTGATTCCTATAATTGCGCCTCGCGATAATGAATCTGTATATGTTTGTAGAAAAGGCTATCATTCGCTTAATATACAAGCTGTTGTTGATCATGAATTGAGGTAAGTTACAGTTTTTATACTGGCAGTCTAGCGAAGGTACTGTGATAACTGGTGGAAAACAAAAAAACAAAAAAACAAAAACAAAACCACAAATCAAAATATTTTATTTTCAAAAGGATGAAAATACACTATATAAACAAACTGCACGTTATAGTAAAGACACAATTCAGTAATAATTTTAACACAGAAACAAATCGAAATATAATTAATATAATAAATTCTGAATGCAATTCTTGATGCGTCAATAAGTTTATTTAGTTTTTTTATGGAGTAGCACTAGAATTGAGATAACCGTAATGTACTTGAAGATTAGAAGGTATCAATTGGTGATTTGATGGTCGGAAATATCCGTCTACGCTTACGCGTCGCCAGTAAACTCATTTTCCGATCATCAAATCACCAATTGATGCTGGCAAATCTTCAAATACAATACAGTTATCTCCTAAATGAAACTAATTACCCAATTATCTGGGAGGGTTAGAGTAAACGGATATTTCCGACTATCAATAAAAAAACTAAATCAACTGATTAAAATAAGATTTTTTATTTACCGGAAATAACGTCTGCGCTTGTGTCAATTTGTGACGGCAATAATCGTGGATTTAATGCCATGAAATTATTCACTTTGTCCAATCAAAATTGACGTTACATCAAAAATTGCGTTAGAATTATAGAATAGCTCAGTTGGCACTCATGATTAAACGGTATCAGTGTCTGTGTAAGGGGCTGTGATCACACAAATAACCCTCTTGTACAATTTAAGAAGCTGCAATAAAATTACAATTCCCATTTTAATGTAATAAAACAATCATGATAACTTAGACAATTTTCTTTCAATTTTAATTTAAGGTTCCGAAATGTAGTGGCTAAATTCCCAGGATCAGTCCATGACTCGTATATTTTTTCCAATTCTGAATTGGGCTACCTCTTGGAGGAAGGAAACGTGGATGGATGGTTGCTAGGTGATTCAGGGTATCCATTGAGGAGATATTTAATAACACCAAAACTTAATCCCAAGACACCACCAGAGGAAAGATACAACAAAGCTCATTCAAGAACTCGTGTTGTCATTGAAAGAGCTTTTGGTGTATGCAAATCTCGCTTCAGGTACTTACCATAAATAGGCGTATATTGCATGTGACGGTCTAATTTTATCGATAATCTAAAGATTATGGCTGCATTACCACATAATAAGTGGCACTATCTGCGATTACTTATCCTGAATAAAACCAAGTCCCCTAATCCCATAGTGATAATCAGAAACTTATTGACAAGTAAACAGACCACAATGCTAACATAAACAACTGTATGCAGTTTGATGTTTGATTGTTTGTTTGATGGTGTTTAACGCCATTTTCAGCAATTTTTCAGCTATATCATGGCGTCCAGTTTTTATTGGGGGAGGAAGCCGGAGTACCCGGAGAAAACCCCCGACCTGCGGTAGGATGCAGTTTGAAGGCATTCTCAAAATTTAGTAAAACATGTGGAGGACCGACAGACATACATTTGTATACCATATGTTGTCATAAACTGGCACAATAGTGGCTTAATGTCACAAAGATTCTTAGCATTGAACTATAACTGCTACTGATGAATAAACCTATGGACTGCTACAATTTTACTGAAACTCTGTAGAAAGCAATCACACTTCATTGTTAATTTCTAATGATTCCAATTTAGCTCACTTCAGCTTAAGTTTATACCTATTGTTTTGTTTTACCTGCACTTCTGCACAAACATATCTAATAAACAACAAATACACAAAAATGTCAATTATTATTTGTAAAAACAACAAGCAGACAAACAAGCATGTTCCACTGAACATATATTCCAGTGCAGTATCTATATTATTATTCATTCTTAGATAATAGGTATTCAGTATAAAAACAAAACAAGAACTTTCGACAATCAATTTGAGTGTCATATATTATTTTTACATACATCTACATCTATGTAGTACATTAATTTTAAGAATTGGTAGTTCCATTTCTTGTATTGTGTATGGATTGATAGTATTGTCAAACTGCAGCATCAGAGGCTCAGAGCATGTGATGCAGTTTAACAAGCCTAGCAGCAATCCATATCAAAATAACTTACAACATTTGTTTACAATATAAATTGACATCTACATAATAATTTGAGGCAAACATGTAATATTTGAAGAGCATGCATAATATTAGCTACAAATTCTAAAAAAAAAGAATAAATTTATATCAATTAAAATTTGTTACTTAATAATAATAGGAAATAAATGCTTTCTGGAGCTTTGAAGTCAAATGCTGACTCTGAATTTATAAACATAAAAAAAACTATATTACATTGTCAGACTGTGCAAGTGTGCTTATTTATTAATGATTATTTAAATTTAGAAAGAACAGGTAAACTTTCAAGCTAGCCAATTAACATGTATTGAGTCATAACTTGTAAGCATAAAGTATAAAAAATGTAATGTAATTTGACACAAGTAGATTTTGATGCAACTTGTTTTACATGGCAAAACATGAACACACTATGAGACAAATTCCAGGGAAAAGTATACTTTGTTTTGTAAGCCATTTGGTCTAAGGAACATGTTAAATTAGGAAACTGTTACAAAGTAAAATTATAAAACTATTTCTTTATTTCAGATGTCTTCATAAAACAGGAGGATGTTTGCCCTTCACACCTGAGAGATCAGCTATTGTAGTGACTGCTTGTTTTAAATTGCACAACAAATGTATATATGACAAATTACCTATGCCTGATATAACAGATCTGAACAATGACAATTATATCATTGACAATGTACTGAATGACAATGTTCCAGTTAACATTCAGAGAATTAGAGAGCATATTATACAAAGATTTGCATAAAGTAATGCAAATTAACAATTATTAAGCAATCAAAAACTAAAGCTGAGCAACACAATAGCTTTTCTCACAAGTCAGTGTTTCTGTGTCCACGAAACCCTGACAAACTTAGCTAGGAAATTCCCGGGCTAGACGATTTTCATATGATGTCAAACCTTCAAAATATCAACTAATGAAATTGCTTGCAAGAAGCAAGTGTTTGGCAGTAGTCATTCTTACTCATTCTTGAGTGGGAAGAAAATGTAGCGCAACTTATAAAAAATGCAGTAATGACGAACTATTAACATGACGGTACAAAATACACTGACTTTCACATGGTCTATGTAACTCACCTGTTTGGGTTTATTTACAATAGGCATCGGGAAATCCTCTAACCAATTCATGAATGAAAGCAAGCCTTTGATTGGCTTCATTCAGGTATGATGAAACCAATCAAAATAGTGACTTCTAGCCCTGAAATTTCCTAGCTTGTCAGGGTTTCGTGGACATTGAAACCCTGACTTGTGATGAGGATGCACTACAGTTTATTTAAATTTTACTACTGGAGAAACCTGGTAACAGTTAATTAATTGTTCACAAGAATCTTCATATTTAATTTTTTTAAAGCTGACAATTTGCTCTAGCAATTCTAATTTCCTTAATTTGGCTTTCATTTTTTCTTTTTCAATTTGTAATTTTTCAGACTCAATTTTATTCTGATTAGCCAACAATTCAAGTTTTCTTTTTTTGATCACCAACTTTTCTCTCTCAATTTCTAGCTTCTCCGATTCCAGCTTTAAAATATCACCAGAGACTGTAAAGAAAATTATGAATTTAATAAGTTTTCATGCTATCAACATCTTCTCAAATACTTAGATCAATTAACCTTCATAAGCCTTAATAAGTACAAGTTTAATTACAGATTTTGTACACAAAAACATTTGTAACTTCACCACCAATCAATTCATTCACTTAATACAACTGATTTTGGATAAAATGGCATTAATCCTTGACAAAAATGGTTTGAAATACTTGCTGTAATGAGATTAGAATCTTTGATTTGTTTTGTTTGTTTGTTTGAATTGTATTTAAAACCATTTTCAGCAAGTTTTCGGCTATGTCAAGAGAACCCCACCTTAGGTAAGAAAACTCGAAATCCTTGTTAAAATTGGAGTTGAGTTAACTCGACCTGCAGTGAAACTAAAACTCCCAACCTTAGTGTTGCGAATCTTTGTAACATATTAAGCAAGAAAAAAATCCTATTCAAATAGGAGGTTTAAAATACACCAATTGTTGTGAAGAGTGGACACACCACATGAAATGAATTTTGCTAAAGATGAGCTACATGTGTGTTACCTGATTGGAAAGGCGCCTTCCTTTGCTGGGAACATGCAAGTAACTCAGATGAAGATTTTTGTTCTGCAATTTAAAGACACTTTAATATTAAAATAAAAAAATCACAAATGTCTGAAATGGCCGGGTTGCGAAGCAAGTGCCTCAATAACTAGGTAATGGTTTACAATTTGTTTGAAGTAGGTTTTGGGTTTGTGTAAAAAAAAGTAGGAGTTCATTACACAAAAAGGCACCATCTTCTGCAAATGTTCTCAAAAATGACTAAGTTCCAAAGTCTGGAAAATTAGGAAATAAATCCTCAAACAATTACAGAATAGCAAGTGCACAACTTCAATACATGCACAATCTATGAAGATTCAAATATCTTAGTTGAAAACTGTTGAAGTTGATTACACAATATGGGTACCGTCTTTGGCAAATGTTCTGAAAAATGACTTGAGTTGCCAAGTCTTGAAAATTTGGAAAAAAATCCTGCAACACTTCCATAATAGCAGGTGCACAACTTCAATACCTGTGCAATCTTTCTGTAAAGTTTCAGACATTTGGGTTGAAAACTGTAGGAGAAGATGATTATACAAAATTGATACCCCTTTTTCCCCGTCAGCCGCCCATCTTCACAATACAATAACCCAGATTTGAACTTTTTGCAACCCGGCCAAAAGTGAAAAGAGTAAACTTTGTAAATGTACAAATAATTTTTTGTTATAATAACTTTAGTATTTTTCTTGACTTTTTTTCAAACAGGTGCTAATTATCAAAAGTATAAATGAAGTGTCAAGAGGATTCACATATCAAATGGCAGTGAAAATAGCAGATCCATTACCTGACTGAATAGAAGCCTTTCCTTTGCTCAGTGTCTTTTTATGACAAAATTCTGCTACAATATAAAAAGTCTTTTATTTCACAATGTTACAGTAAAAAGGTGCACTAATACAATAAATGTAACATTAATATACTTTAAACAAAATGATACATTATTTTTATGGATAAATACTACATGAATTTTTCATAGCTGTCTTTGTTTTTAGTGCAGTAATAAATATTGTTAAAACAGTTTGGTTTGAATTGTTATTTTATATTCTTTTAGAGTTAATTGAACTTTGTTCTTGCTATATATTTCAAATTTCTCAACAGGTTATACCATATAACATGGTTTGGGTCTGTTTTCGCCTAATAAACTGAGAAGGGGTTTATGAATAGTTTAAACAGACCAAGTTATTGAACATAACCTTTTCAAAAATTCGAAATATCCCTTATAATGTAACAATAAACCTTGACAATTGTCATGGCAAAAACATTGATGACATAATCTTAATTTTTATGTTGTAAAAACAGGTAAAGCAAGGAATGCAAGTTTTATTGCATAATATGATTGGCTCCATTGGAATTAGCCAGTCTGATTTCAGGTGACCAAGCAAATTAAATTATATGGTAACTAGTTACATAAAGCTTGAAAATAATATAGCTGTAAATTTTCTTTTTTGTATATATCAAATCAGTGAAATACTCATAATCAATTGAATTGTCTTGAGAAGTATTTCTCACTTGTTTATGCATCTAATAATGTATTAGCGACATTACCAATATTATTTTTCAGCCCAAATGCCACAAACTGATTTTTTAAAATGAAAAAAAAATTTAAAAAAAAAAAAATGTGACAGTTAAAAAATATGTAAAAAAATTTATACTATTTTAATGACAATAAAAATATAATTCAAACATGAAATAATATAAATAAATATGTCAAAGGTTACTTATAAAAACATTCCCCTATTTAAGAATTAACTACAAAAAAGTATTTTCTCCATCGAGGGATAACAAAGTTTTCGTTTTGCACACTGTAATGTGCACAGAAAAAATTTTGTTATCCCGCGATGGAGAAAATATTTTTTGTAGTTCTTATAAATAAATTCAAACAATAGAATAAACTCAACAATTTTATTTTTGTAAAAAGACATCAACACAAAAACTGTTAGTTTCCCTAGGAGTAATATATGATGTCAAAGGCTGTGTGTCTTCATGACCATTATTTTTTTTCCATCCTCTGATAGAAATTTTTTTCCACTCAAACAAAAGTCAGTATTCTCGAAAAAATTTATTTATATATTGATAGCAGAACATAGTGAACATGCAGTCTGAATATTAATGTTTATGTTCGGGATTGTGAAAACAAGGGCCATTATGACTACATATGGTGTACATGTATTTCCTTAAGGTCATGCAATTGTCAAAGACTATTTTCCTCCTATGTATTAATAATAAATGATCATACTTAGGGAATCAAATCCATTCTTAAAACCACAAACAGAAGCATCAGTAAGTACACTCAAAATCTGAAAGACAAAACAAATTAAGATATTCAAATAAAATTTTACACAACAGTAATATGTCAGGAAGGTTATTTAAAAATGGTGTTAATTGTTAAGAGCTATAAAAGTAAGATTCTGTTTTTAAAAAGAAGTAAGTTTGCACAATGAAATAAAAATTCTCCCAACCCCTATTTATAGTAATGCAGTAAATGGAAGTTTTTTGTTTATGACTATATTATTTTTGTTTGACATTATTTCAAACTAATCAACAAATGAGAAGCAAATACGCAATAGTGACAAGAGCTATTTTTACCACAACTGTCAAGTGGTTTCAATAGATACAATTTTATTTAATTAAGTTGTATGTTGTTCTTGCAGTAATTAAAGACCTTTTCCTCATTTTCATTTAGATTTGGTGGTGCAGGTCCTCCACCAGTTTTCTGAGCCTCTCTTTGCCTTCTTGATTCTTTTTTTCTAGCTTCCCCTTGTAAATCCATCCATTTCTTTTTTACTTGCACAACTGATCTTTCCTCTATGGAACATGCATTAACACTGTAAAAATACATGTACATGTACTTCAAATATGCAACAATACAATGTGTTACATACTGTTTTCTGGAGAAGACTTCATAATACATTGACATATAATGTAATGAACAAACTATAAATAATTCTTTTTTTTTATGGTAAATCAAGGTTCCAGTTTTATTGCAAAATAAATAAATATTGATTTGTAATATTATTTGATTGAACAAAATATTGTTATGTTCCCATCACCATTTTCACAATGTTTCTGCAAATGGGATTCACCCACTCCTACTTGCAACGATAGGTGCCGCATTGTTCTATCGGTGGTTATCAAAACGCCCGATCACCTAGACGCTTGCGTATTCGCAATTGAAACTAATGACGCAGACTTATTGTTTCAATATAATGCCTCAGTACTGCTCTGTTCCTGGTTGTAGAAGTGAAGGAGGGCATAAATACCCGACAGAAGCCTGAAAAAATATACCACAAAACTATGATAGCTGTTAATGCAAATGTACTTATTTAAAAAAAAAAGAGCATTAAATTACATGTCAGCATTTATTTGGTGGAGGCTCAGGGCAATCTCCTCCTTTAACCACCAGGAATAAATACCTGTAACACTTCTTACATTGTACCTGTACACTAAATTTGAAATCATAAAATATAAATTAAAATTACCAGTTATATGGTGAGAAAACTAATAAATGAAACAATCATAAGGGAAAAAATAAATGAAACAATCAAAAGGAAAAAATAAAAGTAAAATAGCATGCAGTGACTTTAGTGCCATATTTGTGTTACAGATATCTTACAATGAACGCCCTGGGTGGGAATCGAACCCACATACCAAGTAATGCTGACATCTAATGGAAAGAAATAAAACCTTGAGATACTGGAAAGGTATCCAGTGCTAAACCCACAAAAGTGCCCTGCACTTCCATTGGTCTAGCCCTGTCCCTGCTGATTTATTGTTCGTTCTTTTCCTTGATATGGCTGAAAATTTGCTTGCAAGACATAAAGCAAACAGCACATTCAATGTTCATACTTGCATGTACTGTTAATGAAACAATGATAATATATCTTTTTAAACTAGCTGCAATTTTTATGGAGAGGTCTAAACAGCACTGATTAAATATTTATAAATGCAGATAAATTTGCAAATTTTATTTGTAATGCCACCTATGAGAGGTTACTCCTTGTAATGTGACAAGCCTGAAGTGTATCTAACTATGCAGTACTATACAAACTGACTCACACTTTGGTACTTTACATGTACAGTTTTAAGAAAATACAATGAGATTGTCTATTTATTTTTAATACATTACCTACCAGAGAAAAGACATACAGAAAGGGTTATAAAAACAACTCCCTCAAAGTGGAAAGAAGACTATTATAGATCAAACCTTAATGTTTCTTGTTGGTCTTGTTGAAATAAATTCTAGAGTACATCTGGGCACAATGCAAGGCTGCTTTCTATATTACTGATAACGAAATATGTAAACAGGTATAAACAAAATATATATAATAACTGAACAACTAAAAATATATTTAAAAATTCAAATTATTTTAAAACAAATTCAAAATAATATCACTGAAAAACGCAAGTATAACTTAAAACTAAAAGTAAATATCGGGGACGTATCGCTAATCATCATCATGATCATGCCTCATACATGGTGTTGATTTGTTACAAATCACAGGAAGACGGTGTTGTTATCATAAATAAGAATATACCTCTCAACTAAATCTGTTTTTCTGCCCCTTGTAGCGGCTCCTCTGCAGGCAAGTTCATGCTTTAAACTTGGAATAGTCCATAAATTGACTAACCACTGATTGAACACAGGAGATGCCCGACGGGAAAAGGCGTGAATGATTCCCATTGTATTGCACTTTGACCAAGAAATAAAAATTGCATACACCTTTGCTGACATGTTTTCTATCAAATACAATACCTATGCTTACAGGTCCTAAAAATTTATTAAAGAGTATTCTTATTAAAAAAATGTGTCATGTGTTGTGGACACTATACTAATACTTAATACATAAAATTGTTAAACGTCATGTACTACTATCTTTCTTAGAAACTACATGAAACTCTACTGAGAAATTCCAAATTTCTTACTATTTAAAAAAAAATATTTTACCACCCACTACTTACATGTATATAATATAAAAACATTATAATGTCCCACTGCGTAGCGCACTAAAATTAGTAAAAGTAAAAGTACAATTTTTTTTTAATTATATTTCATTGATTGAATGTATAATCAATATGCCCTATGCTATCATATATCACAATGAATATCCATTTATGTTTGTCTAAAACCTTTTTTCTTGACTCGTTACAACATTAAACGGATTGTTGTTTTTCTGTCCGTTCGTGTGGTTACAAACCTGTCTGTAATCATCTCCCAACACTTATTCTTCTCTTTGTTGGTAAGTTTTGGTGAGAACTTCCCTTTAATAATATTTATATGTTCCGTTACTAAAGATACTAGTATATCTGTCTCCGCTTTCGTCCATCTTTGGGTCTTTCCGATATTAGCAATATCCATTGCAGGCTAATTGGAACTGTCAACGAAAACGATGTCGTCTGCTGCAGTCAGTCTCGCGCGGTACAAAATCAGTAAATAAAAAAATCATAGAAATAAAATAATTGTACAAATAAATGTTTTTAACACACTAATACCTACCTGCTATCTTTTCTGCATTATGCATCTTCATAATTTTGTCAAAACAATCAATTCTAAAACATTAGAAAACAGGTGCGACAAAACAACTTTCGTAACTCCAACAAAAAAGAGTACTTATCAAATGAAGTCGGTAGTCGGTAGTCGGAGCCGATATATCCGAAAGCTTTGTGAAACAGTCGTAAACTTTGTCGGAAGATTATCTTCCGACTAGTCGTAAATCGTACGTTTACCGACCTTTTGTGAAACGATAGCCTGTACTAAGTATAATATAAACATCAGTACTTAGTATAATGTAAACATCAGTACTTAGTATAATGTAAACACTAGTACTAAGTATAATGTAAACATCAGTACTAAGTATAATGTAAACAGTAGTACTGAGTATAATGTAAACACCAGTACTAAGTATATTATAAACACCAATACTAAGTGTAATGTAAACACCAGTACTGAGTATAATGTAAACACCAATACTAAGTATAATGTTAACACCAGTACTAAGTTTAATGTAAACACTAGTACTAAGTATAATGTAAACACCACTACTAAGTATAATGTAAACACTAGTACTATGTATAATGTTAACACCAGTACTAAGTATAATGTTAACACCAGTACTAAGTATAATGTAAACACCAGTACTGAGTATAATGTAAACACCTGTACTAAGTATAATGTAAACACCTGTACTAAGTATAATGTAAAAACTTGTACTAAGTATAATGTAAACACCAGTACTAAGTATAATGTAAACACCAGTACTAAGCATAAGTTAACACCAGTACTGAGTTTAATGTAAACACCTGTACTAAGTATAATATAAAAACCAGTACTAAGTATAAGGTAAACATCAGTACTAAGTATAATGTTAACACAAGTAGTAAGTATAATGTTAACACCAGTACTAAGTATAATGTAAACACCAGTACTGAGTATAATGTCAACAGCAGTACTAAGTATAATGTAAACACTAGTACTGAGTATACTGTTAACACCAGTACTAAGTGTAATGTAAACACCGGTACTAAGTATAATGTAAATACAGTACTGAGTATAATGTAACACCAGTACAAAGTATAATGTAAACACCAGTACTAAGTATACTGTAAACACCGGTACTAAGTATAATGTAAACACCAGTACTGAGTATAATGTAAACACCAGTACTGAGTATAATGTAGACACCAGCACTAAGTATAATGTAAACACCGGTACTAAGTATAATGTAAACACAATTATTAGCTTTCCTTATAGGCTAGCCGTCTCTAGGCTTTATTTTTCTTTGTGGACAAAATTACGTACTGTTTTTTTAAATGTTAAATGGCAAGATGTGTTGTTATTATTTACATCACATCATTTTAAGTTTAGATAGCAAAATCAGGCAACCGCAAAATATAGGTCAGAGGCAGCAATTGAAGCATGCACTTTTCTAAGCATGTCTAGATGCATCATACGTAGTAAGATTGTTGATTTAAAATGGAGCCACATTATTGTAGCTAATAGTTGATTGTCAGTAAGTTGTCCCACGAAAAAAAAAGAAAAAAGAAAAGTATTTTGAACGGCAGAGGATTCTCGGACTTGTCAATAAGCAGGAAAAGAATTAAAATTTGTCTCATAACTGTATTCATTTATATTTCCGTGTTTCTCCGTTTAAGTTTTATGATAAACATACACAAATCAATGCCAATTAACATTTTAAACAGTTTGATTCCCATTATTCCCCCCCCCCCTTTTTCATCGTAATCGATTCGTTATCGCTCTGCTTGTCTGGAGTGGCTACGACCAGCGGTCGGCTTTTTATGATTGCTATCGCCCCGTATTCATGCGGGGTTTTCATCCCTAACTTAGCTCTGCTTATGTGTTGGCCAATCGGCAGCTATCTCCCAATTTAGCCTATTATGATTGCTACCACGCCCTAATCATGCAGGGTTTTCATCCCTAACTTAGCTCTGCTTATTTGTTGGCCAATGGGCAGCTATCTCCCGATTTAGCAGCCAATCAAGACACAGCATAGTTTATCTGTTATCCTTGCTGTACAACTGGTTTCTGCAGTTTAGCTTTTGATTATTTATCCCGTCTCGCATGTGAGACGGGAACTAGTACTAAGTATAATGTAAACACTAGTACTAAGTATAATGTAAACACCAGTAGTAAGTATAATGTTAACCCCAGTACTGAGTATAATGTTAAAACCAGTAGTAAGTATAATGTAAACACCAGTACTAAGTATAATGTAAACACTAGTACTAAGTATAATGTAAACACCAGTACTAAATATAATGTTAACCCCAGTACTGAGTATAATGTTAAAACCAGTAGTAAGTATAATGTAAACACCAGTACTAAGTATAATGTAAACACTAGCACTAAGTATAATGTAAACACCAGTACTAAGTATAATGTTAACCCCAGTACTAAGTATAATGTAAACACTAGTGCTAAGTATAATGTTAACACCAGTACTAAGTATAATGTAAACACTAGTACTGAGTACAATGTTAACACCTGTACTGAGTACAATGTTAACACTAGTACTTAGTATAATGTTAACACCAGTACTAAGTATAATGTAAACACCAGTACTGAGTACAATGGTAACACCAGCACTAAGTATAATGTTAACCCCAGTACTAAGTATAATGTTAACACTAGTACTAAATGTTAACACCAGTACTAAGTATAATATAAACACCAGTACTGAGTTCAATGTTAACTCTACTACTAAGTATAATGTTAACACCAGTACTAAGTATAATGTAAACACCATTACTAAGTATAACACCAGTGTTAAGTAATATATATAGAGTACATTCTTAGAATGTTGTTAAGACTGTACTATGTAAACGTCAGTACTTGACAACTGGGCTAAGTAAATATCAGTACTAGGTATGATGTTAACAACTGTATTAAGAATAATGTAAATACTTGATTATTGTAGTTTTTTTTCTCTAGTTAGTTAAGAGTGGTGTTAATGTCAGCCACGCTTTAGAAGCTGCTAAGCATTGTGATAGCTTCACGGAGGCACAAGAGTACATACAGTCTCCACCCCTTGCCGCCGCCACTGTGCCCATTAATGTAAGTGTTATGGCATGCTTCGTTTATAATTCTATGAGCCTTTTACGAGTTTCAAATAAAAACTGTTGATGATGGCTAATATATTTTAAAGCCTGAGATGCTGTCAATTCCTGAGCGTCGGGTTTTGTGTAGTCATTGTTGTTAGAGCTTTTTTATATTTACTTCTTTTCTTTAGATGAAATTGCTTTGAATCATTTTTCAAATGCATATCAGTTTATACTGAAGTTGGGCCACTGGCATCACGTGGGTAGGAAGACATACGTGTTGTGTAATTAACTCCTTAACAGTCAACCCATAAGCTTTACACAAACATTGAACACATATTGAAGTTGTATGCCTGTTACTTTTCAATATGTAATAATTATTTTCATGTTGTCACCAAATTATACAGAAGACAGTAGAAGACTGTGACACTATTTTTTTTCGTGGGTTAACAATTTTTTTGTTTTCGTGGGTAACCTGAGCCACGAATTTAAAGATCCAACAAAAAACAGTTCTTTGAGATATATTTTGGACCCATTTAACCGTTTTTGTTTTTACAAGCATTACAAGATCAAATGAAATGTAATCCCCCCGATATATGTTAAAAGTATATGTACTTTGCATTAATATTATAAATAATCCATACAAGAAATAAAGGACCTAATACCTAACACCGGAAGAATGGCGAAACAAATAGTATCTATCACAAGTGGAAAGACTAGACAAAAAAAATCTCAAACCCAGGGGCAAACATAACTTGTCCATCCAGAGGCTCTGCCGAGGAATTGGACAAATATATATTTGCCCGAGGGTTTGAGAATTTCTTGAATCGGCTTTCCACGAGTGATTTGATACTTTTTTCTCACCAGAGCTTCAGAATTTTAATGAATTTCTTAGAATTTGTAAAAGTCATTTCAGTAGATGCAACTTGACGTCGGTGGTGTCATAATTAATTGACGTTACAATAAGATATCTCAATTTTTGGACATACGATTTTAATGTGCTACGAATAAATTAAACACCCAGAGATATAATACTTTGAAAATTGATATCCAATGAATAAAAGAATAAACAAAACCACAGTAACTCGGTTGAGGAAAGAAAATTTAAGACGCCCAAGTGTACAGATTTCTGGTCTTCACTGGGGTTCTGCCGAGTAGGAGACAAACATAAATATTTCACAGGGGTGTCTGAGATTTTACCCTCTTGCCCTACCACCGACGTTTTATTCCATTACTCACTAATTCTTAAAAAATATCAAGTGCTGTTCTGTTGGAAGATGTCAACAAATAGAGTTATGTACCCTGAAAGTGATCTCAAGTGTATATGTGTTGCGTTTACATGTTTGTATTGCTATCATGTTGTGGAATAAATTGGATCATGGAGGCTCAGATAGGTTGTTTTTATTTTAATATTTAGAGGCTTAGTAAGCCAACAGAACTAAAGCAGATATTTTATGATCTTTATTGCTGAACCAACAGCTGAGGTCGCAATACACTTTTACAGGAAAAGGAGAGTGAAATTCCTATCTCACACACGGGATGAGACAAAAATATCTCAACAGCTAAAAATAGGGGAATTTTTAGCAAAATTTCATTAGTGAGAAATAATTGTGTTTTCATTTTGAAGGAAATATTTGTTGGTAATTAAAGCCTGCGCAGATATAATTATGCACCCATAAAGGCATGACCTGGGCGCAGCTGTTTTTTTTTCTTTTTATAAATATGAGTTCATTGTTTGATATTCTGATCCATCGTTGTAGAAGTATTGTGGGCGGGGGGGAGGCGATGATAGGAGAATCATGCCCTCATGGCACAGCTGTTTATTTTTTATGTTGACCAATATATTACATATTATAAGAAAATTGTTGATCTGACTAAGTAAATGTTGGGAATGATAAAGGGTGTCCTGGATAGAGTAGCAAGTCACCATAGGTTAACCTGAAAGGACAAATACAAAGTCATAAACTGTTGAGTAATTAGAACAGTTACATAACACATATGTGGAATGGTTAAACAAGTACTTTAACAACATGCAGTAGTGTATGGCACAAACAAAAAACAGCAATGCCCAGTTGTTACTGGGAGTACAAGTCAATGTATCAAGTGTGAATCCCCAACCTTCCGTAAGAAAACTGTCAACCATTGTCAGTTTAAAGTTGGATTTAGGCACATTTTGCATGAACTTGGAATCCAACTCATAACCTTAATGTTGATGCAAAGGATACTCAGACTCTTATTTTCTTTGACTAAACAACCTTTATTGGCAAAAACGACTTCACGAAACAACTGCTGTGTTAATTTGTAATTTAAATATAAGACATGCAAAATTATGCTCACCAATGTGGTTAGAAAAAGGTCAAGTAATACAATGTGTGTCTGTTGTCACAATGTTTCCAATCTAATTGAAATTAAATATTTCACTTGCTCCCCCCCTTTTTGTTATTGGTCGCTGTGTTGTACACGCAGCGACCATAACAAAAAAGGGGAAGCCAGTGAAAGATTTAATTTTAGTTAGATTGCAATGTTTTAGAACTATTGGTACAAGTTTTAGAAACAGCATGAAAAGTGTGATTTTCAATTTGGTCAGATCATTACAAAAATAACAAGTAAATAAAGTGATCAAAGAATGGAATGGAAAAGTTATGTTGTTGACCTACTGGTATAAATATATGTGATAACGGTGGTGTGGTCTTGGTTAAAGTACACAATATAACTAAATAGAATTGCATCATGGGTTGTATTTATTATTTTATTGTAGATGCCTCCTGATGGTGGTGTACAACAGCCTGACCAAGGTAAGTTGCTTCGTAGTAATGGGTAAAATACCATTTATACCAGACAACTGCCAACTATTGCTTGTTGGTTCAATGGGTTAACACCACTTTCATCAATTTTTCATCTATATCATAGCGTTGTTTTTTTTTGGGGGGGTGGGGGGAGTTATAAGTTGGAGTATCCTGTGTAAACCCCAACTATAACAGGAACACTGTCAATCTGTGACCATTGATGTGGGAGTCGAGCACAATATACCCACAGTAAGGCTCAACAGTGCATTTTTTAGAATAAGCCGATGTCAAGTAATGCATTGCTTAATTTCTGTAGTTATTAGTGTTTGTGTTTATTACAACAAGGGGCAACTTGCCTACAGTAAGGCTCAACAGTGCCCATGTCATGTAATGTATTGCTTAATTTCTGTAGTTATTGGTGTTTGTATCCATCGTTGTAAATGGAAATCATCCGTACATGTAATTATAACAACTAAGGGAAGTAATTGATGATAAAAGTTGTTGATGTTTGTATTTATAAGTGCCATATAAAATTATGCTTACATTTGATAATTACAACAAAGGGAAGTAATTCATGATAAAAGTTGTTGATGTTTGTATTTATTGTTGCAAGTGCCATATGAAGTTATACTTAAATATGATTATTACAACAATGCAGTTATAAAAGTTCACTATAAAGTGTATACACAATGGCTGCTTGAATGGTTAATTAATTGCCAGTGAACAGTATTTCAGCTATATTCTGGCAAAAACAAACAAAACCATACTGTCAAATAGCATGGATCAAAGGGAGACAATTTTAGACTCACAATAGAAGTATTAAAGTGGGATTGTGGTTACAGTCTACTTTCTCTTTTGTAATAATCAGTTGTCTTAAATGTGGGAAGTGTGTCGCCGTCTTCAGACACATCACTCAGGATGGTCTCTAGTCATACTTGTATAATAACACGACCAATATCACCTGATTTCATCTGCAAATAAATAGGCATTTAGGAGGAAAGACAAATGTTTTTTTTCGCCTTATACAGGACAAACTATCCTTATTAAAGACAAACTTCTGCATATTGTGTTCACTTATTTCTATTGTTTTAAAGTATTTGCCACACAGATATGTTTATTCCACATATGGGTCCAAAATCGGTTCATGTGTGAGACCGGTCTATCCTTATTGTTCATTTTCATATAAAGATGTATGGGTGTAGTGAATGGACATATGTTATAATATGTGTGTACATGTATATGTAAATGATTTTAATGAAATATTTCTGTTTGTTTCTTTTTAGATATTATATTGCCAGGAATAGTTAATGCTAAGGAGTTTAAATCACTTCTTAAGCTAGGCACCTATGAGTCGTTTGGAAATCGAATTTACCTTGCTGGTGCGTGTTCTGTTGGTAAATCTACCTTGGCTTGTCTCCTCATAGGTGATGAAATTCCACTGGAATGGAAGTCTACTGATGGTTTAAAAATATTCTTTGGTAGAAATGGAATACACCTGGAAGAAAGGGAAATGGTTCCACTAGATAAAGGTGAGTTAAATCAAATGTTACAGAGGTCTCTTACAAATATTACTCTGTTTTCTAACTGTGAGGAATTTAATCTTGTCTGAAGAATTAAGTGACATCCATTACAAAGGCAGCACATTGTGATTGTCCTTTAATTCCAGTATATATGCTGGTTTGGCTGTTAACATGGTTAATTGGTTAGTTGTGTTATGACACTTTCAGCAATTTATCAGCTTTATCGTGGTGTCCAATTTTTATATGCCCATCTATGATGGATGTATTATGGTATACAAATGTTCGTCCGTCCTTTTGTCCATCTGTCACGTCTGTATGATTTTTGTAACAATTACAAATAAAGATAATAACAAAATACCAGAAGAAACTGTCAACAAAGACAATCCACAAGTCGAAAAACCAGCAATTTATCATAATAAAGATATTGGAAGGATATTTTAGCTTTTAAATTATAACTTAAAAATACTTTCATCAATTCTCTGGAAAGTTTGGATAATTGTTTATTTTGATAGATGCGAGCTTCCTGTTGGTTTTTGGTAAACTTCTGATTTATCATTATAGAGTTATGGAACTTTGTTCGTGAATAAAGGGGTGATTTATTGTTTTCAGGCTATAACTCAAAAACTCTGACATCCATTTTCTTGGAAGTTTAGGGTATTGTTTATTTTAATAGATGTGAGCTTTCTTTTGTTGTGGCCACAGGTTAAGTACTCCGGCTTCATCCCCACATAAAAACTGGATGCCACGATATAGCTGAAAAATTGCTGAAAGTGGTGTTAAGGATGTTCTCCGGTCGGGAGCCAAAATTTTGAAGTATTGAACTTTTTTTCTAACCTAATTTTTGCAGTTTTGATCCCAAAAAAGCAATATATGAAGACAAATTCATAGGTTGCTGTGCATTTTTATTTGATACAGATATTTGAAGATGACCAATTTTGACGATTTTGCTCATTTTTAGCCATTTTTGCTCAAATTTTGACCATTTTCAGGGAAAAAATTCAACTTAGAGCATTACACTTTTTCGCATACTTTCTGAAAAGTTATATCTAGTAAGAATGAAAATATTAAAGTACAAAAAATCATATGTACGTGTGGATATAAGAAAGTTTAGACCGATTTTCATGCATTTTATGGGCATTTTTGGTCATTCCCAAATTCCTTAAAAATGCAGATTTTCTCAATTTTCTTGCAGTTGATGGTTAATACTTCATGCGTTTTGTGGTTTCTTATTAGAGAAATATCTAATTCAATGTTTTCAGAAGCAAAAATGAATAACTAGTGAATATTTTTTTCATGAGATGACTTTTTCTACCCCCTACCTAATTTCGGAAAATCTAACATGAATCCACCAGCAATTTAGGGCATTTATTTAAAAATGGCAATAACTCCGAAACTACTTGATAAAAATTCATAGTTTTTTGACACAATTTTATGGTATAAATTCATTGCCATTGTACATAAATTTTGAATTATTTTAAAGTTATTCCCAAACGAGATTTCAACGAGACAGAAACATGACCAGAATACATCCTTAAAACACCTGTCAAACAAACAAAAAATCTTTTGTTGTGGTAAAATTTAGATTTTTCCTTATAGACGTTATGGACTCTGTAAAAAGGGGGGTAGTTTTCAGGCTCAAACTGAAATGAAGCTTTCATAACGTAATGTTAGTACATTATGTGTAATCAGTGCAGATAGACTTGTCCATTCATGAAGTGTCAAGCTCTTGCCCTAGATTTCAGACTGGAGTATCACGTGCACATGGCACAGCTGTTTATTATTGGGAATACCTGGTGAAAACTTTGTCCCTGGGGGGGTGCTATCAATTCTTGTCAAGTAAGATTGGAGTCGAGCAGAACCTGTGAAACCTAAACCCTCAACCTCAGTGTTCACAAGCATGTGATAAATAGTAGATAAATGACTACCATAACCCCTAAAGCCACAGTGAACATTTTCACATGGTCACCATGGTTATTATCACTTTGTGATTAAATATGTCGCAAATATTACCTTCAAAGTTTCTTTGTTTATTTGATGTGGAATCCAAGATTGCTGACTTTGTAGGAATTAATTTAACGTAGAAACTTAGGAAATGGCTTATTATCTGACATCATTAAACCAATTTAAACCAAGCAGCAATATTGGTTTTATTATAAACAGTTTACAGGACAGTTTAGCACCAGATAAATACCATGTGTATTGCCTGGTGAACGATGCAGGCTCTTAAGAGCCTTTGGTTACTTTTGGATAGTTTGTTATGTTTCAGATTACATCTAAATTTCGGTATTAACATTTTTATGACCAATTGATTTCAAATTTCAGAATTATTGGCTGTGTTATAAATTAATGTTCGGTCTAATTGGTTTCTTTACCCTAATGGTTTTTTTAAATGGGGCTTAAATTTGATAGGTCAACACTGAAGTTGCAGGTCCAACTCTCTGCGGTGGCAGGGTGTACTTGACTCAAATCTTATTTAGCAAGAATATCCAGTTTTTGTCTCACATGATTATGTAGTTTTTGAACTACATATGTTATTATTTTTCAGATAAAGGAAACCAGAATATTCTCTCCAATGTATTACGTGGTCAGCCAGGCATGGATAAAAGACAGCATGACATGGAGACTGTCGAGCCAGAAGGTTTTTCTATAGCCAAATCAGCTCATAATGGTAACTACCAACAGCAAGCCAAATCTGTGAGTACCAGTATGGAAAGTACACAACCTGAACCTCCAGCACCACAGTCGAATGTTCCTGAGAAACAGCAAATTGTAAAAGAACAGATAAAGCAGCAAGAGGGGAAATCAATGCATAAGTTGCATGTTCTTGGATTTCCCTCAATTCATGAAGATATAAAGAAAGAGTTAAAGAGAGGAGTATACAGAATAAAAATAGCCCCATCAGATCTGGTGGACTTTGGGGGCCAACGGTCATACGATATGACACACCAGATATTCATACAAGGGAAAGGGACGTTCACTCTGTTGTTTGATGGAAGAAAAGGACTTCATGATCCACTGCCAGAATATCCTCAAGGGAATGTTACAACACAGTGTAAGTAAGATAGTATAAGCATTTTATTGGACACTGTCTACTGTTTCATAGGTGTCATAGGACATCAACCTCAAATGGACAGTTCAGTGGACTTGTTAAGATTATTTATTAGTAAAGTAGTTCCTCTGTAACCTTCATGGTAGAATTACATTAGTACAGTCTATGTGTTACTCATCAGCAAGACATGACAATGGTAGAATTACATCAGTACAGTCTATGTGTTACTCATCAGCAAGACATGACAATATGCTAGGTATCACTTGACCTTGACCTTTCTATTAATACATAAAGATTGTCAATCCGTTTGTCGTCACATCGTGATAAAACTTGGAACACAGTTACAACAAGAAGAGATCTCTTTACTGACTGGCAAAAGGCTGAATGCTGTGTCAAATATTTATAGCTTGATTGAAAAGGGGATGTTTACCAAAAAAGCAAAAATAACAAATAAAAATTAAAAAAACTAATAATAATGAAAGGGGAGTAACAATTACATGGCATCGACAATCAGTCAGGTTGACTTAGTTGTTGATCTATAATCGAAATAAAATTCAATCAGGAAGGTCAATAAGTCCAACATGATCAAAATGCCTTTAATGAATATTTTTTTATATTTTTTATTTATTTTTGAATATTACTGTTGGTCAAATAAAATCAAAGTTGAATGTAACAAACTGGTGGTTAATTACAAACAGTATGCCAGCATGGAGATGTTTACTTACACACAGTCTGCCGTCATAGTGATGTTAACATACAAACAGTATGCCAGCATAGTGATGTTTACATACAAATAGTATGCCAGCATAGTGATGTTAACATACAAACAGTATGCCAGCATAGTGATGTTTACAAACAGTATGCCAGCATAGTTATGTTTACGTACAAACAGTATGCCAGCATAGTGATGTTTACTTACAAACAGTATGCCAACTTAGTGATGTTTACTTACAAACAGTATGCAAGCATAGTTATGTTTACGTACAAACAGTATGCCAGCATAGTGATGTTTACTTACAAACAGTATGCCAACTTAGTGATGTTTACTTACAAACAGTATGCCAGCATAGTGATGTTTACATACAAACAGTATGCCAGCATAGTGATGTTTACATACAAACAGTATGCCAGCATAGTGATGTTTACATACAAACAGTATGCCAGCATAGTGATGTTAACATACAAGCAGTATGCCAGCATAGTGATGTTTACAAACAGTATGCCAGCATAGTTATGTTTACGTGCAAACAGTATGCCAGCATAGTGATGTTTACTTACAAACAGTATGACATCATAGTTATGTTTACGTACAAACAGTATGCCAGCATAGTGATTTTTACTTACACACAGTATGCCAACTTAGTGATGTTTACTTACAAACAGTATGCCAGCATAGTTATGTTTACATACAAACAGTATGCCAGCATAGTGATGTTTACATACAAACAGTATGCCAGCATAGTGATGTTTACATACAAACAGCATGCTAGCATAGTGATGTTTACATACAAGTAGTATGCCAGCATATTGATGTTTACAAACAGTATGCCAGCATAGTTATGTTTACTTACAAACAGTATGCCAGCATAGTGATGTTTACTTACAAACAGTATGCCAGCATTGTAATGTTTACATACAGTATGCCAGCATAGTTATGTTTATTTACAAACAGTATGCCAGCATAGGGATGGTTACTTACAAACAGTATGCCAGCATAGTGATGGTTATTTACAAACAGTATGCCAGCATAGTGATGTTTACTTACAAACAGTATGCCATCATAGTGATGTTTACTTACAAACAGTATGCCACCATAGTGATGTTCACTTACAAACAGTATGCCATCATAGTGATATTTACTTAAAAACAGTTTGCCAGCATAGTGATGTTTACTGACAAACAGTATGCCAGCATAGTGATATTTACTGACAAACAGTATGACAGCATAGTGATATTTACTGACAAACAGTATGACAGCATAGTGATGGTTACTTACAAACAGTATGCCAGCATAGTGATGTTTACTGACAAACAGTATGCCAGCATAGTGATATTTACTGACAAACAGTATGCCATCATAGTGATGTTTACTTACAAACAGTATGCCAGCATAGTGATGTTTACTTACAAACAGTATGCCAGCATAGTGATGGTTACTTACAAACAGTATGCTAGCATAGTGATGTTTACTGACAAACAGTATGCCATCATAGTGATGTTTACTTACAAACAGTATGACAGCATAGTGATGTTTACTTACAAACAGTATGCCAGCATAGTGATGGTTACTTACAAACAGTATGCTGGCATAGTGATGTTTACTGACAAACAGTATGCCATCATAGTGATGGTTACTTACAAACAGTATGCCAACGAAGTGATGTTTACTGACAAACAGTATGCCATCATAGTGATGTTTACTGACAAACAGTCTGCCATTATAGTGATGGTTACTTACAAACAGTATGCCAGCATAGTGATGTTTACTTACAAACAGTATGCCAGCATAGTGATGTTTACTTACAAACAGTATGCCAGCATAGTGATGTTTACTTACAAACAGTATGCCATCATAGTGATGGTTACTTACAAACAGTATGCCATCATAGTGATGTTTACTTACAAACAGTATGCCAGCATAGTGATGGTTACTTGCAAACAGTATGCCAGCATAGTGATGTTTACTGACAAACAGTATGCCAGCATAGTGATGGTTACTTACAAACAGTATGCCAGCATAGTGATGTTTACTGACAAACAGTATGTCAGCATAGTGATGTTTACTGACAAACAGTATGCCAGCATAGTGATGTTTACTGACAAACAGTATGCCAGCATAGTGATCTTGACTGACAAACAGTATACCAGCATAGTGATGTTTACTTACATACAGTATGCCAGCATAGTGATGTTTACTTACAAACAGTATGCCATCATAGTGATGACAAACAGTATGCCAGCATAGTGATGTTTACTGACAAACAGTATGCCAGCATAGTGATGTTTCTTATAAAGAGTGTGCCAGCATAGTGATGTTTACTTACAAACAGTATGCCAGCATAGTGATGTTTACTGACAAACAGTATGCCATCATAGTGATGTTTACATACAACAGTATTCCAGCATAGTGATATTTCTTACAAACAGTATGCCAGCATAGTGATGTTTACTTACAAACAGTATGCCAGCATAGTGATGTTTACTGACAAACAGTATGCCAGCATAGTGATGTTTACTTACAAACAGTATGCCAGCATAGTGCAGTTTACTGACAAACAGTATGCCAGCATAGTAATGTTTACTTACAAACAGTATGCCAGCATAGTGATGTTTCCTGACAAACAGTATGCCAGCATAGTGGTGGTTACTTACAAACAGTATGCCAGCATAGTGATGTTTACTGACAAACAGTATGCCAGCATAGTGATGTTTACTTACAAACAGTATGCCAGTATAGTGATGTTTATTTACAAACAGTATGCCATCATAGTGATGTTTACTTACAAACAGTATGCCATCATAGTGATGTTTACTTACAAACAGTATGCCATCATAGTGATGTTTACTTACAAACAGTATGCCAGCATAGTGTTGTTTACTGACAAACAGTATACCAGCATAATGATATTTACTGACAAACAGTATGACAGCATAGTGATGGTTACTTACAAACAGTATGCCATCATTGTGATGTTTTCTTACAAACAGTATGCCAGCATAGTGATATTTACTTACAAACAGTATGCCATCATTGTGATGGTTACTTACAAACAGTATGCCAGCATAGTGATGGTTACTTACAAACAGTATGCTAGCATAGTGATGTTTACTGACAAACAGTATGCCAGCATAGTGATATTTACTGACAAACAGTATGCCAGCATAGTGATGTTTACATACAAAGAGTATGGCAGCATAGTGATGTTTACTGACAAACAGTATGCCAGCATAGTGATATTTACTGACAAACAGTATGCCAGCATAGCGATGCTTACATACAAACAGTATGCCAGCATAGTGGTATTTACTTACAAACAGTATGCCAGCATAGTGATGTTTACTGACAAACAGTATGCCAGCATAGTGATATTTACTGACAAACAGTATGACAGCATAGTGATGTTTACTTACAAACAGTATGCCAGCATAGTGATGTTTACTGACAAACAGTATACCAGCATTGTGATGGTTACTTAAAAACAGTAAGTATGGAGATGCCAGCATAGTGATGTTTACTTACAAACAGTATGCCAGCATAGTGATATTTACTGGCAAACAGTATGCCAGCATAGTGATGGTTACTTACAAACAGTATGCCAGCATAGTGATGTTTACTTACAAACAGTATGCCAGCCTAGTGATGTTTACTTACAAACAGTATGCCAGCATAGTGATGTTTACTTACAAACAGTATGCCATCATAGTGATGTTTACTTACAAACAGTATGCCATCATAGTGATGTTTACTTACAAACAGTATGCCATCATAGTGATGTTTACTTACAAACAGTATGCCAGCATAGTGTTGTTTACTGACAAACAGTATGCCAGCATAAGGATATTTACTGACAAACAGTATGACAGCATAGTGATGGTTACTTACAAACAGTATGCCATCATAGTGATGTTTTCTTACAAACAGTATGCCAGCATAGTGATATTTACTTACAAACAGTATGCCATCATAGTGATGGTTACTTACAAACAGCATGCCAGCATAGTGATGGTTACTTACAAACAGTATGCTAGCATAGTGATGTTAACTGACAAACAGTATGCCAGCATAGTGATATTTACTGACAACCAGTATGACAGCATAGTGATGGTTACTTACAAACAGTATGCCATCATAGTGATGTTTACTTGCAAACAGTATGCCAGCATAGTGATGTTTACTTACAAACAGTATGACAGCATAGTGATGTTTACATACAAACAGTATGCCAGCATAGTGGTATTTACTTACAAACAGTATGCCAGCATAGTGATGTTTACTGACAAACAGTATGCCAGCATAATGATATTTACTGACAAACAGTATGACAGCATAGTGATGTTTACTTACAAACAGTATGCCAGCATAGTGATGTTTACTGACAAACAGTATACCAGCATTGTGATGGTTACTTACAAACAGTAAGTATGGAGATGCCAGCATAGTGATGTTTACTTACAAACAGTATGCCAGCATAGTGATATTTACTGGCGAACAGTATGCCAGCATAGTGATGGTTACTTACAAACAGTATGCCAGCATAGTGATGTTTACTTACAAACAGTATGCCAGCCTAGTGATGTGTACTTACAAACAGTATGCCAGCATAGTGATGTTTACTTACAAACAGTATGCCAGCATAGTGATGTTTACTTACAAACAGTATGCCAGCATAGTGATGTGTACTTACAAACAGTATGCCAGCATAGTGATGTTTACTTACAAACAGTATGTCAGCATAGTGATATTTACTTACAAACAGTATGCCAGCATAGTGATGTTTACTTACAAACAGTATGACAGCATAGTGATGTCTACTTACAAAAGTATGCCAGCATAGTGATGTTTACTTACAAACAGTATGCTAGCATAGTGATGTTTACTTACAAACAGTATGCCATCATAGTGATGTTTACTTACAAACAGTATGCCAGCATAGTGATGTTTACTTACAAACAGTATGCCAGCATAGTGATGTTTACTTACAGTGTGCCAGCATAGAGATGTTTACTGACAAACAGTATGCCAGCATAGTGATATTTACTGACAAACAGTCTGACAGTATAGTGATGTTTACTTGCAAACAGTATGCCAGCATAGTGATGTTTTCTGTCAAACAGTATGCCAGCATAGTGATGTTTACTTACAAACAGTATGCCAGCATAGTGATGTTTACTTACAAACAGTATGCCAGCATAGTGATATTTACTTACAAACAGTATGTCAGCATAGTGATATTTACTTACAAACAGTATGACAGCATAGTGATGTTTACTTACAAACAGTATGCCAGCATAGTGATATTTACTTACAAACAGTATGCCAGCATAGTGATGTTTACTTAGAAACAGTATGCCAGCATAGTGATGTTTACTTACAAACAGTATGTCAGCATAGTGATATTTACTTACAAACAGTATGACAGCATAGTGATGTTTACTTACAAACAGTATGCCAGCATAGTGATATTTACTTACAAACAGTATGCCAGCATAGTGATGTTTACTTACAAACAGTATGCCAGCATAGTGATGTTTACTTACAAATAGTATGCCAGCATAGTGATGTTTACTTACAAACAGTATGCCAGCATAGTGATGTTTACTTACAAACAGTATGCAGCATAGTGATGTTTACTTACAAACAGTATGCCAGCATAGTGATGTTTACTTACAAACAGTATGCCAGCATAGTGATGTTTACTTACAAACAGTATGCCTGCATAGTGATAGGTACTTACAAACAGTATGCCAGCATAGTGATAGGTACTTACAAACAGTATGCCAGCATAGTGATGTTTACTTACAAACAGCATGCCAGCATAGTGATGTTTACTTGCAAACAATATGTCAGCATAGTTATGGTTACTTACAAACAGTATGCCAGCATAGTGATGTTTACTTACAAACAGTATGCCTGCATAGTCATAGGTACTTACAAACAGTATGCCAGCATAGTGATGTTTACTTGCAAACAGTATGCCAGCATAGTGATGTTTACTTACAAACAGTATGCCAGCATAGTGATAGGTACTTACAAACAGTATGCCATCATAGTGATTGTAATGGCTCTAATAAAACAATGCTCTATTTCGTGATAACTTTATTGGTCACTTCACACTCCACAGGTGAAGGTAGAAAACTGAAATTTGCCTAAGTATGAGTGCACAAATGTCAACCATATATATAATCAAATATACCTAAATCACGAACAAATACTACTTTTGTAATGTTTATAAATGACAAAATTTGTATCTGGTAACTCGTTGTATTATTCTCAGACCTAATATAACTAATATTACTATAACTGTAAGATCAATATGAGAATGGAATAAATGTGCATGTACTAAGTCAAGACCTAGCCTAAATGTAATGAATGTACCAGGGTACCAAGTCGAAACCTAATCTAAAATGTACTGAATAACTGAACTTAGCCTAAGTGTAAATAAGCTGCCTTATTACACCTCAAATATTCTAAATACACATTAAAGTGCCTAGGCATATTAAAATAACAACATTACACAACTTTACGCTCAGAAATAATCATTGGAAAAATAAAACAAATAATGGGAGCAAAAATTCAGGTGAGTAATCTTGCCAAATTTGAGGTCTAAGTCTAAACTAAAGGATAATATTTACAAATTTTACGCAAAATAGATAGTCTGCAAAATGCTTATGGATTCAAAACTTCTTTAATTAGAAAGTATCAAAAATAAAACACGAATAAAAATGTCTAATGCCTAAACAAATACAAAAAATAGAGCTGGTGTTATCATTTACTTTTGCTTTACATGCGGTTTGCTCACCGGTAAAAATCACTGACAATACGAAAACTCTAAATAATAACACATTTCATATTTAGTAATAAAGGAATACTAAAGGGGCACCTATTTATGCTTTATCTCAGCATATTCTAAGTATTTTAAATGACAAATAACAAATAATTAACACAGGTCACACACTAATACGATGTGTACAAAATCGTACGAACACTTCTTTTCATAAAAAAGGCTTTCAAATCAAAACAAATATAATATAAAACTACCAAAACAGGTGGGGAATATTATCTTACCCTGTGGGGACCATGGATACTTTGGAAAAGGTTCTAAAAATGATAGCGTCCTGTGACATGACTATCCAAAATCCAAACGAACAGGGGACTCTAACTGAAGGGGGACAGAAACATGTGAAACAGACCTAGCACAGTGATGGTTACTTACCAACAGTATGCCAGCATAGTGATGTATACTTACAACCAATATGCCAGCATAGTGATATTTACTTACAAACAGTATGCCAGCATAGTGATATTTACTTACAAACAGTATGCCAGCATAGTGATGTCTACATACCAACAATATCCCAGCATACTATTTTCAGTAACAAACATGATAAGCAATAATCCACATTCATGAAAAATTGTGTTGTAGATAAGTTTTTTCATTAAAAAAAACAATTGAATCTCATTTAATATTTTTAATTCACAGCAATTCTGAAGCATTGGGTGGACTCCATTTTAACTTACTGTGGAGAGGATGATGATGACATTCTCCCTGTGGTATTATTTGTAGCAACACACAGAGACACATTAAAGGAGGCAAGTTTCATACTTAAGCAACGGAAACATGTTACTTGAATTAGATTTAAATACTTATTGTGATGGGTTTGAGGAGATATTTCACAAACTTGCAAGCAATGACTGAAATCATATTGGTTTCATCAATGACAGGATAGAAATATTTCTGTCACATCAGGACTTCATTTAAGGTATCCGGACCACGATTGACCACGTGATCATATTTGGTGTCCCGGATGTCTATTGTATTTCAATGGAGCAGACCTCGGTAATGTTCGACAAACATCGGAAATTCTATTTAAGTAACTAAGTTTTTGGCTCAAAACTGTTAACATTGACTAAAAGTAAAACAATATATTTAATTTGTATCATTAATTATCAATACCTTGATGTAATAAAGCTGTATTTCTTGGTCGAAAAATAAAATTAAACGGTGACTTCAATTATGGGTCGGATACCTTAACTCAAGACTCAGTCAGTAGTTTCGCGGCTGTGTTAAGGCAACCACGGAGTTATATGGATGTAAAATGATATATAACAGGGTATCAACATAAATACCGTACTACACATACAAAACCACAGCGTTTTAAAAGTATTAATATATTTTAACGTGTAATGGTGTCGCCCCAACCATTTTTTGTGAAATAAGATTTGTCGTCATTTTCTCCTTACTGTCACGTGACTTGTGAATAGAACAAGTTGGGGATCCAAAAATGCGTCCGGTGCACCAAGTAGATCGATTCAATTTGTTCAAAACATGGCATTGCTGTGTTCAGAATTAAAATACCAAAGCGTAACCATCTGCTATTACTATGATATATCCATAGTTCTTTTATTCAAGACAATTTTCCAAGTGTATACAATACCCCCCTTTTACCTTAAGGATAGCGTGTTCGATCATTTGAAAAATATGCATCAGACAATCTAGTGCAGTGAGATTGAATAAACAGTCAACATCATCTGCCTATCTGTAAAATTTTATTTAGATCTGACCTCATCTTCAATATGCGCTGGTGCAATTTATAACCGATTTTAAACTTATATCCTTATTTAGCGATTGAAATTTGCGTATTAAAACGCTGGAGTGACTACACCAGTTCCGGAACGGCCTATAAACGGCAACGATGTTATCGACGTCAAGTTTCGAATGATTACGAACGCGCAGACATATTACCATATTCCTTGTTCTTATTAATGAAAAAAAACATATTTACATTGTAAAAGTTACGTCATTAATACTTGTACTGAACAATAACCCTTAGCATACAAGATTAATGATGCAATTTATTATGGATTATCAAGAACCGTACGGAATACTTCTGCCATCATGGTTGATATTTGGATAAATTTCTTGCAATTTAAACTTTATTTGTATCCCCGAGACAGTGGATGGGTTTAAGGGCAGGCAATTTTTGCTGCTTCACAGTAACATTTCCCATACCATGTAACAGTACATGGTTTTATTAATACTAGTAAGCTCTGACTGAACAAGAACTCCCTAATACAATAGTTTAGTACCTATTTCTAATTACTGTACACTGAATACTGAGCCATGCTGTGTTGGTCCCTTGTTTTACCATGAATTGTACCTTCTTATTAGAGAAACAACATAATAAATTATAGCTCTATGTTAATTTGTACCTTTTTGGTGCAGTATATATAAGATTCAAATGTCAAAGTAGCAATTATCTAGATCAAGGCTGTATTAAGACTGTAATTTATTGCATATTTATTCTTTTTCTTTTTTATAAAAGACCAAAAATCTAGACTCATAAAGCAAATTATGCATACCACCATACAAGTTATGTCCTCCTTTAAGCTATGTGCTTAACAAATATTTTGTTCTTGGCCAGAACAAAAAAGGTTCTAATGTTCACAATTTCCCCATGCATTCTATCTTACTTTGAAAAACAATGTTACAATAGGTTACTCCTAGATAAATACAGTTGCAGTTTACTAAGTAAAAAAAAACCCTCAATAAGTTCCTATTTGATTTTTTATGCAAAAGGAAAATATCAGAACAAACTAACTGAATGCAAACAAAACAATAAGTTCCAGTAAACTGCAACTGCATTTCTGTTGGTTAAAGCAACATATGAGGTCCTGTCTGCAGCCATGGGCAGTGTTTATCCATAATTGTAATAAATGTAAATAATCATCATCAATGGCTGACTTTTAATTTGATATTTGCATTGAGATTTTGGTCATTTAGGTAATATTTGTCAATTCTGTATCTGTTCACAATCTAAACATGATAAAAAAGGGATGTCATGCAATGTGCTTATGCAATGTATCACATTTGACTACTTTTTCTAGATCTTCTTGAAAATACAGTTAAGTGTAGTCATAGTATCAACAGGCATATAAATCTATAAATGGTTCCAGCCCATGGACTATTGTTATCCAAGCAATAAAATGTATTAAAAATTTCCCTCCTGGTCTTAGACATTGTTTACTGCAAATTCTCATGTGTATATGAACTAACACATTTAAATTAGAAATTACATTTTAAATTTGACATGGATTGTATGAGTTTTGTCTCCTGGCAAAGGATTTATATGAAGAATAATAATAAAATAAAAATACATGTACATATATTCACATTTCTTTTAATTATTAAAGATCACATGTACTATAACTGTTAGATTTTGTAATTATTAATTAAGGATTGTTTTCAATTGTTGGTTAGATTATTGGATATAAACGACTTTGGGTCGATTATGTTGCGGTTTATTCAGCGTAAATCGACCCAAAGTCGTTTATATCCAATAATCTAACCAACAATTGAAAACAAACCTTATATTTTAAATTCTATAGTAAAAATGAAGTAACAAGAACAATATTTTACAAGTAATCAAATAATATTTGCAATTCACAATTTTAGTGTCGTCACTTGTTGTTTGCGGAAGAATTCAACGTCATCAATATATCTTATTATGACGTCACAATCAGTCACATGCTGAAATACAAAGTTAGGTTATACGAAAAAACCAACTTTGCTCATGTATTGAGTATTTAAAAGAAATTAAAATATTTAAGGAATACTTCAAATTTCTGAACAGATTATACGATATAATATGGTTTGGGTCTGTTTACGCCTAATAAACCGCGAAGCGGTTTATGAATGGTGTAAACAGACCCAAACCATATTATATCGTATAATCTGTTCAGAAATTTGAAATATTCCTTATAATTTAATTTTAACTATAAATCTTATCAATTTTTGCGGTTAAAACGTCGATGACGTCGTGGAACTATTTGAATTTTAACGGCGTAAGATTAGGTCATAGGTCACGCAAGTTATTTCTTATAATATGGATTGCCCGATTTGAATCGACCAATCAGATTTCAGCTTACAAAGCAAATTAAATTATTTAAATTTAGTTCTAACTACTTATATGCTGCATGTTACAATTTGTTCGATTAAATCTTGAATACATCTTGGAATATCAGCTGCATACTTTGTGGCAAAGTCCATTATGACATAGGTCACATGACTTATAATTTTCCATAATATATGCCAAGCAACAAATGCTCACTAAGATTTTCTGTTTCAGTGTATGTAAATTGTATTTATCATTTTCAGCACAAATTTAAAATCCATGACACTTGGAGGAGAAAATATTGTTCCAGAATTACTTGAAATTTTGTCAATTTAGTTCTAAATATGTGTTATGTAGCTCTTCTTTCCATCAGATTTAAAATACATTAGCTGTGTCTTTTGTAGCAAAGTGCACTATGAAATAGACCACATGACTTCTAATTATCCATATTAATTGCCAATCAATATGTTCACTAAGATTTTCTGTATAAGTAAACTGTATCAGTGTCAGCACAAATTTTAAATCCATGACACTGCCAGAAAATGTTGAAACAGACTGGAATGCATTTCTCTCTTCTTAATTGTTTAACCCTACAATAAACAAACAACCAATTTTAAATAGAATGTTATACATGTATTATTATAATATCCAATTTATTATTAAAATCTTAAATTTTAAAATTTGGGAATCTGGGTAATAAAATTGATAAAAATTTAATGTTAATACTCTATAAAGAGGAATTTAGTTTTATAATATTATATTCTGGACCCAACTGTACATTTATGAATTAATATAAAGAGTATTAAAATATTGTTAAATACTGACAATTATTTTATAATAATTTAATTTGCTTTGTAAGCAGAAATCTGATTGGACAATTCAAATCGGGCAAACCATATTATAAGAAATAACTTGCGTGACCTTTGACCTATTCTAACGCCGTTAAAATTCAAATAGTTCCACGACGTTATCGACGCTTTTACCGCAAAAATTGATAAGATTTATAGTTAAAATTAAATTATAAGGAATACTTCAAATTTCTGAACAGATTATACGATATAATATGGTTTGGGTCTGTTTACACCATTCGTAAACCGCTTCGCGGTTTATAAGGCGTAAACAGACCCAAACCATATTATATCGTATAATCTGTTCAGAAATTTGAAGTATTCCTTGAATAAAAAACCCAAAGGCTCAAATCTTGACCATTTAAAATTATTGGGGTGTAAATGAGTAATATAAATAAAATATGTCAGACATTAAAAGCATTTTTTAAAATAAATGAATCATAATCTAATGTTTTGGAGTCAGCATATATATCTTTAATGAACTTTCACCTCTTAAACTATCTATCAAATCTTTCATTCTTTCTTTCTACAACTGAGTTTGTAACTGATGAATTGACCATGTTTCAACATATGTATATGATATTTTTAATTTATTTTAATTGTTTATCAGCACCCAAACCAAATGCTATTACTTACTGTTTGAGCAACAACTAGTATTTCTGTTTAATGTTTTAGCATGAAAATTTTAAAAACAATGTACTTATATGGAATAGTGCAAAATTAAGTTTTAGTTAAAAGTCACATGGTTTGAGTATATTGTGTGAAGTTTTTTTTTTTTTTTGGGGGGGGGGGGGGATTTAAGAATTGCAACCAAGCCTATAGCCATTGTTCAACAGCTTTTTCATAATTCTCGCATACAGATAGTTCCAATACGGGCCTGTAACATTTTGATAAACAGTTTTGGTCGAAATAGGTAGTAGTCGGCTCAAGACAGGTTACGTATATACTGTCATCACTCATTCCCGAGAAGGTTAAAACGACATCTCTTAAATAGGTAGTAGTCGGCTCAAGACAGGTTACGTAAATACTGTCATTACTCATTCCCGAGAAGGTTAAAGCGACATCTCTTAAATAGGTAGTAGTCGGCTCAAGACAGGTTACGTAAATACTGTCATTACTCATTCCCGAGAAGGTTAAAGCGACATCTCTTAAATAGGTAGTAGTCGGCTCAAGACAGGTAACGTAAATACTGTCATCACTCATTCCCGAGAAGGTTAAAGCGACATCTCTTAAATAGGTAGTAGTCGGCTCAAGACAGGTTACGTATATACTGTCATTACTTATTCCCGAGAAGGTTAAAGCGACATCTCTTAAATAGATAGTAGTCGGCACAAGACAGGTTACGTATATACTGTCATTACTCATTCCCGAGAAGGTTAAAACGACATCTCTTAAATGTACAATTATTATAACGGCAACACACAGTTACTATTTTCTTGTACATACCTTAGTGTTCGTGTCTTTGGTGCAGCTTCGTATGGCTTAAGGTAATTTTAAAAGTTAGCTAGTTCTCACTAGCACGTTAAATGGCGATGCAAGAATTTGTTTCACGTTGACGTTACCGGAAGCTGCGTTAGTTCATGTAGTTTATGTCATACAGAATGCTCCACAAGTCAACGAAATTCGACTAAATACAAAACATTTAAGATTTTTTATTTACCTGACTCTAAAGAATAAAAAACAATGTATAATTTCAATACCTAAGAAACTTGTATTGAGAGTTTTCATTTTCTCTCAACCTAAAACCACTTGACCAATCAAAACGCTGTAACCATGAGGATGTCTGTTGTCGGTAGATTGCAATGCGATCGTCAAATAAACAAATAAACTTGCCTTAACCTACCCGCGTTCTGAATAGCAGCCACCACATGACTTTAACATAAAGCCTTGTGTTTAAATTTGTTTTTTTTAATATTTTATGTTAATGGGTAAAGGTAATATTTCTACACAAGAGCATAAGATAGAACCCAACATCCCAAAGAAATAAATCCACATAAGAACAATTGGACCCTTTGACTCCCAACGTTTCAATAGTAAATTACAATTATGCAGATTCCAATAATGTTGGGAAAAAATTAATTGAAATTTAAAATTCTAATTTTTAAACTACTTTTGCCAATTTGAACTAAGCTTGACCACTGTTAGCAATATACATATCTTTAACTGGGCTATACCACATCAGTGTTAGTAAGGCCAATGCTAATTGTAGTCAGGTTTCAGCCAGGTTTCAGATGGGGTGTTCGTCCATCCGTCTGTTACACTTTCTCTTATTCGCAACTCCATCATTTACTTCTGAATGGAATTTGATGAAACTTACAAAGAATCGTTGTCACATAGTCCCATTGGGCACTTGATGTTTAACATTTTAATCAGAATGATATTTGGGGACATTGTCATTGACATAAGGGGTACCCATCTCTTATCCGCAACTCCACCATGTCCACCTACACCACTGAATGGAATTTGATCAACCTTTCATAGATTCTCTGTCATATAGTCCCATTGTACCACTGATATTTAACAATTTGATCAGACTAATATTTGGGTTGTTTTGAAAAGAGGGAAGTGGGGGTATCAATTAGTGAGCCTTGCTAACAGTTGTTCTAGTTGTGTATAAGTTATAATATTGCATCCAGTGTGAAAATATTATATTGTGCAGTGTCCAGCTTGAAATTTAAGATGGGTGCTATCGAAGGAGTAGTTTAAAATTAAATGGCGCCTGCAACAGTTGAAAAATTTATTCAATTTCAACCATTTTCATTTTACCGTAGTTTTTGAGGGAAGATTGCTGTGCATGAGTGTAAAATATTGTGAAATGAGTTTCAGATTTGAATACTCTTTGCTACATAATTAAAAGTGTACTATATCTAGTTTGAAAAGCTCTTCTTTACATCTTTGTTCTGTGTGTCATTAAGTGTAATTCAGAGGTGCTTTATATTCCAGAATTTTTGTATTTATCCAGAATTTTAGTCTAAAACTATGCATCACGAATTCCAAACACCATTACGATTTGGGGTTTTATGCATTCGGATTATCTCTAGGCTTAGCCTTGATTTATATGAATAATACGGGGTCATACTGCTAATTGTCTGACAATTAATTAAAGTTTTCGAAAAAACTTTTGCTGCATATGAGATCTGTAATTTTTTTGATTTAATCCAATAATTTATGTTCAACTGTGATATACAAGTTGGATTACAGATCATGTGAGATACATAACTGCAGTCATCTAGTTTTCTTAAAGTGGAAACCAAATTAAGAGAATTGACAATTGTCAAATGGATGTAAATCAGGCATGAATTCTTGCAAACATGTAAATGTATTTAGTTTTCGAAGCCAAATGTCCTCAATAAAGCTGCATTACAAAGACATAGCATCTGCACTCATCATTGCTAATGAGCGCCACAATATGTCGACATTCAGTAACTGGCAAACATTCAAAAATTGTAAATAAACAGGAGATGTTGTCTATTACTGAGTAAAATTTTAAACAATTTGAAATAGTTAATCGTACTTTAACATTTATTATTTCAACTGAGCTAAAATTTCCTTTTGGTTTCTTTCCCTTTTGAGATCATTTAACAATAAAGCAAAAACACGAATGCTAACTGACTTAATATACTGACTTAAAATATTATTTTAAAATATGTCAATTAAAACATATGCCAATTAATAAGTAATTTACAACCACTTAGTTCAATCATTCTAATAATTAAATATACGCCTGATTAATTGATTTCCATTCTTTTTAAGGATGAACAGTTAAAGAGAAAGGAAGAATTCCAACAAGGTCTCAAACAAATGTTTCAAGACCATCATCGCAAAAATCGTATATGGTGCGACAACATATTCTTTGTGAATTTAAGAGACCAAAATGATTCGGAAGTTAATAGGTTACAGGCGAAATATGTGGACATAGCATTCAAGCAAAAATCATGGGGGCAACGAATGCCTATGGCCTGGGTTCCTTTGGAGCTACAAATGTCTGAGATGAGATCAAACAACATCAGTATAGTATCAAAAGATTATCTGAAAATTGTAAATGAAAAAAATGACGACTTTGCTCTTACAGAAAGCCAATTGGACGAGTTCTTACGAGTTCAGCACTCGATGGGAAAAATTCTGTACTTTGAAAGGCAAGGCCTAGAAAATTATATCATAGTACATCCAACCACCCTGGTTAATATCTTAAGATCATTTATCACAGACGAGATGTTTTATCCAAAGGATGAAACTTTGCAGGGAATTCATAAAGCAATGACAGAGACAGGAAAGATTAGAAAAGAAGATCTGTTTAAACTTTGGTCTCAGGAGGAATTTAATCAGCATATGCCTGATGAGAAGGAGAAAATGTTTGTTGCCCAGACATTGATATACCTCGACTTTCTTGTAGAACCAAAGTGTGATCATTTGACAGAGAGTGTGAGTGACTTCTATCTGGTACCCTGCATGGTAACCCGTCAGCTGACAGTCTTTGAACAAAGTCTTCAGAAAGAAAAAGCAATTTGTTTGTCATATCTTCTGAAATCAACTGTACCCTCTGCCTTATCATTTAAGTTGATCTGTGCTGCTTTGAATGTCTGGCCTCTGAAGGAGACAAACAAAGGTGTCTGTCTGTATCACAAAGCTGCCATTCTTTGTATCGACAAATCAAATGAGCTGCATATTCTAGTTAAAGAAGATAGAGTGATAGTCTACTTACAGAATGCACAATATAGACATAACATTTCACCAGATATTGCATCATGTGCCCAAGAATGCATAACACATACCTTGAGAGCCGCTCTAGAATTTTATCACAACAGCTTTGGAAAAATTATTTCAAAATCAAAGCTGGAAGATCTGTTTGAACTTAGAGTTGGTGAGAATTGTGACAGTGAGACTTGTTATATTTCTCTCTCAGAAGCACAGAACACTCCATCTTGGATATGTCAGTTTGGAAAAAAACATGAGACAAAGTATCCTTTGTATTGGGCCTATAAGGTGTGTTACTTGTATTACGGCAAAATTACAGCTATTTTAATTTATGATATTATGCTAATGTGGGAAATAGTACTATATTCATCATTTCATGTTCAAAAGTAATAAAATCGTGCTTTATTTTTAAAATAAAGTGCATCGTTAAACAAAGATTTATGTTGGGATACTTTATAAGGTTAACCTATGTACATGTTTTCATTGTGCGTATGTTATAGGGTTCTGAAAAAAACTACAACACTGTTCAGACAAAATTATTATTTAACTTAGAATGATTATTGCTAGTAGTTGTCAATTTGGATTCACGCAAAAGATACATAATTTCTTAATGACATAAATTTGGCTAAATGTATAAAGAATCCATTATATGAATCTGTTTGAAAGTGTTAAATTTTTAATTTTAGAATGTTCACTGTTTTATTGTGTTGTTATTTCTAGAAAGAAAAAGAGTGTCAGGAAGGCTGTACTGGTAAGTTGAGTGTCAGGAAGGCTTTATTGGTAGGTACGGTCTGATGTCAGTAAGGCTGTACCAGTAAGTACAGTCTGATGTCAGGACGGCTGTACAGGTAAGTAAGGTCGAATGTCCGGAAGGCTGTACAGGTAAGTAAGGTCGAATGTCAGGAAGGATGTACAGGTAAGTTGAATGTCAGGAAGGCTTTATCGGTAAGTACGGTCTGATGTCAGTAAGGCTGTACCAGTAAGTACAGTTTGATGTCAGGAAAGGTGTACTAGAAAGTAAGGTCAAATATTTGGAAGGTGGTAGCGGTAAGTATGGTTGAATGTTAGGAAGGCTCTACCAGTAAGGAAAGCTGTACTGATAAGTAAGGCCAGATGTCAGGAAGGATTTACCAAGAAGGACGGTCTGATATCATAAAGGCTGCACTGATAAGTAAGGCCAGATGTCAGGAAGGATTTACCAAGAAGTACGGTCTGATGTCAGGAAGGCTTTTTTCAGAAAGGCTGTACTAGTAAGAACGGTCGAATTTCAGGAAGGCTGTACCGGTAAGTACTTCCAAACTTCAGGAAGGCTGTATCGATAAGGTCGAATGTCTGAAAGGCTGTATCGGTAAGTAGGGCCAAATGTTATGAAGATTCTACCGGTAAATTAGGACGAATATCTGGAAGACTGTACCGGGTGGTAAGGTCGAATGTTTGGAATGATGTACCGGTAAGTACGGTCTGATGTCAGGAAAGATGCACTGGCAAATACGGTACAGTCTGATGTCAGGAAGGCTGTACCGATAAGTATTAGGACGAATGTATGGAAGGCTGTACCGATAAGTAAATGCAGATGTCATGAAGGCTCGACTCATCAGTAAGGCCAGATATCATGAAGGGTCTACCAATAAATAAGGTAGATATCAAGAAGACTGTACCGCTAAGTAAGGCCATATGTCAGAAAGACTCTTCTGGTAAGTAAGGCCAGATGTTCTGACGGCTGCACCAGTAAGGTCAAATATCAGGACGGCTGTACTGAAATGTAAGGTCAAATGTAAGGATGGCTGTTCAGGTAAGTAATGTCGGATCTCAGGAAGGCTTACTGACGAGTATTGTCGAATTTACGGAAAGCTATATTTGTAAGTAAAGTAGAAGGTGTTGTCTCGTGTACTCGATATGTACCATGAGTAAACAAATAAACTCTAGGTAGATGCTGTCTTGTGAGCTCGATATGTACGGAAAACAATAAACTCTAGGAAGGTGTTGTCTTGTAAACTTGGTATGTACCGTGGATAAACAAACTCTATGCACGTGTGGTCTTGTGCACTTGTTATTTACCATGGATAAACAAATAAACTCTAGGCAGTTGTTGTCTTGTATAATAAATATGTACAATGGATAATATTAGTTATATAGGTCCATATCCGTTAAAATTACCATATCTACTGTTGTGAACATGTATAACAAATTTATCACCCGTTTTAGTATGAAATGATGGATTTTTAGGTAGTTTGACAATACAACAGCGGACGTGAAAGTAACGTTTTCTTCAATATCAAGGAAAGTTTGATTTAAATTTAACAAAAATGACTTCTTTTTACAGATTGAAGGATACTACCATTGGCAGAACCCAATAGTTCTCTCGAAAAGAAAACATTTTTTAGCTCACCAGACCCGAAGTGTCAGGTGAGCTATTGCCATAACTTGGCGTCCGTCGTCGTCGTCGTTAATTTTTCTTTAAAAATCTTCTTCTTCAAAACCACTGAAGGGATTGCTTTAAAACTTTGCACACATCATCAGTAAAATGTCCTCTGGCAAGTTTGCACAAATCATGGCCTCATACCAACCAACATGGCCGCCATGGCTAAAAATAGAACAGGGGGGTGAAAATACAATTTTTGGCTTATAGTTCAAAAAGTATAACAGACACAGGAAAACCGAAGAGACCTGCCTTTATCGGCATCAAAAGCTCTACGAAACACTGTATTGGGTCAAAGTTGTATGAGGACTCCTTATAGGAGTTATTGCCCTTTAATTGTCAAATTGAATAATTTTGACATCTTTGCCTCAAAATCTTGAAAATTATTAGAACTAGAGAAAAAGTTAGCATTGCTTAATCGTTCTGCTCCATAAGGGCTACAACAATGATCAATGGTCAAGATTGTCTGATGAACCGTTCAGGAATTATCATCCTTGAACATTTTTGCAATCAATTTTACTTCATTTTAAAAAATCTTCTCCTCTTTAAACCATTAAAGGACTGCTTTGAAACATTGAACACATCATCTTTAGGACGTCATCTACCAAAATTTTGCAAACCATAACACCTGTCTACCTACATAGCTACGTTGGCTTGAAATAGAAAACGGGGGGGGGGAGTCAAGAGAGTTTTCGACTGATAGATAAAAAAGTATAACAGGTACAGCAAATTTGAAGGGAACCTCCCCTCTCCCTCTAAGAATCAAAAGCTCGTCCTTATATGAATTATTTCCCTTAAAAGGTCATAATTAATGACTTTTGCAGAAGTGTTTGGCAATTCCTTATAGCAAAGAAAAGCTGGATAAAAAAGGGTTGTTTGGTTTCAGGTTCAGGTGAGCGATACAGGCACCTGGGAGCCTCTAATTAATTACACCAAACGCTGTAGAATTAAAATTTGGAACCAAATGTATTGCAAGAAGTCATAATAGTGTGACGTCGTTGAATTTCAGACTGCATAATTTTGTTTCATTTTTTGTTAAAAATGATTCACATTCGGACATTTTGTCCAATATTTCATGATCCTGTTTATTAAGCAAAGCAATTTCCATTTATAATATAAACGCAGCTTACGTACTATTGTGCAACTAACGGTTAGCAACACCCGTGTATAATCCTGTAAGAGTTAGCAACGCAAGTATATAGAGTTTATAAAGATTTGTAACTGACCAAATTCCAGCAATAATACCGATATGGGTAAAATATTAGGCATGTGTTTAATTTGTATGCACCATGGGTGAACAAGATATGTGTATATACTATGGATGAACAAGTAAACTCTACTTAAGTTTTGCCGTGGATAATTTATATGTACCATGGATAAACAAATACACTCTAGATTATTTTCAAATTTATTTTGTTGCATTTTTCTTCAATCTGTAACTCTGAAATGACAAAACTGAAGATCCCCAAAATAAGGAAGCTTTCAGTTTTTGAAAAATTATATCGTTACATTACGCATGTCTTTCACCGATATCCTTGATTTCTGTTGGTTTGAATCGTTACTAACACACTTCTTGTTAGTCTCAACAGCAGATTATATGAAACGATGATAAAAACCATGTTTAATCCTAGGTTTCATTTGTGTGGAATTGGAATTATTTCATCGTCAGGAGAAGTATATATTTTAGTCATTACTTGTGTTTTACAGGTCTTGATACAGAATGTTTAAAATCCAATCCAACTGACAAACATCTTGCAAGATTGGCAAATCTTATTGACGTAGAAAAATTTGCAGATTTCATCATACACTTAGGACTGAAAAAGAGAACCTGGAAAAATATTGAATGTAAATATCATGGTGATGCCATCAATATGCAATTAGAAGCTTTTAGTGCATTGGACAGGACTGTTAAAAGACCTTCATTTGAAGATTTGAATAATGCTCTCACTCAATGTGAAGACAACAGCCACATTCTCTGCGAGGTATTTAATTTTAAGCTTTATGCAAATCCAGACTTACTGAGAAAAGAAAACTTACTAGCCTCCCCATTCAAATTTACTTTGCACAGAAATATGATTCATTACCAATATCCAGATTAACTGTGAAATGCAATGAGATTTAAACCCAGAGTTTGCTTCCCCGCAAGATTTAGAATTGTAGTATCAGCTACAACTTAAGTAAAAGACTATCATTTACTAAAGAGCATGATTAAATATTCACGTTTCTGTGATCATCAAGCCAAACGTAAGATTCACAAAATACTGGTATGCAGGAATAACTAAATATATAGAGAGAATATTAAGAATTTTAGGATTACGACTATGATATATGACATATGGAAATGTAAAAGTTTAAGCTAGATTACAACTCGGTCTTTTTTTTCAGGTCTTTAGAGAAGATACAACAGTTCTGGGTAAATATTTTATTTGTTTTGTTATAATTTGTTGAATACTTGATAAATAAATAAATATATATATATATATATATATATATATATTTATTTATTTCTATTGTCCTTTGATCGTGCAATCTGAGAAAAGTCTTATACTAGCTTGTTCTGAATAATTAACCCTATTTTGTAATCAGTACTTTGAGCGATGTTAATTATTGACAGTTTCTAAGAACAATGTTAAATAACAGATCACTGTTTCAGTTAAAAGTGTACATTGTGCACTGCATTCAAACGAATATTTTTCAACGAGGAAATGGTTTCTATTGTAATATAGTAAAGACGACTCGTTTTTAGCTCATCTTACACAAAGAGTCATGTTAACTATTGTTATCACTTTGCGTCCGTCGTCGTCGTCTGTAATTTTTTTACATTTTAATTTTCTTCTCTGAAATAACTCGGTCGATTGAAACCAAACTTACTGGCAATTTTTTTTGGATGGTCCCTTATAAAGTTTGTGTTTTCTACGCCAGGACTTCGTTAACATTGGTCCATACACGAAAAAGTTTTAAAATGCTTCTTCCCTGTAACCGGTTAACAAATGGAAACAAAACTTACTAGCAATTTTGTTTGGATGGTTCTCTATAAAGTTTGTGTGTTTTTTATGACAATTGGAAATTTAAAATAGCCACCACTGCAGGACTGTGTTTAACATTGGACCCTATGGCAAAAAGTTAAAAGGCTTCTTCTCTGAAACTGGTTAACCAATTGAAACAAGACTTACTAGCAATATTGCTCGGATGGTCCTCTATAAAGTTTATGTTTTTATCCCAATCGGAAATCCAAAATGACCACTCAGGACTTGGTTCAACATTGGACCCTATGGGAAAAAGTTTGAAAAGACTTCTTCTCTGAAACCGGTTAACCAATGGAAACAAAACTTACTAACAATATTGTTTGTATGGTCCTCTTTAAAGTTTATGTTTTTTTATGACAATTGCAAGTTCAAAATGGCCACCACAAGATTACATAGATTATCGTTGGACCATTGGAAAAAGTTTTAAAAGGCTTTTTCTCTAAAACCAATCAACCAATGGAAACAAAACTTACTGGCAATATTGTCTTCTTTAAAGTTTATGTTTTTATTGCCAATTTGAAATTCAAAATGGCCGCCCCCACAGCACTAAGTTAAATATAGGGCCCTATGGGCAATTTTTTAAAAATCTTCTTCAGTCTATAAAACCAGTCAACCAATGGAAACACAACTTACTAGCAATATTGTTTGGACAGTCCTATTTAAAGTTTCTTGAAAATTACAGCACTTAGTTTAACATCAGGGAAATGCTATCTTCATTGGCTATAAAATCAGTTTAGCGATACAGGCTCTCAAGAGCCTCTGGTTTCGTGTAACTGTGGTATATAAGTCTATCCTGCAGAAACATTTGAAGTTTGTAAAAATCACTATACTTACTGCTACCTCTTTCATACTAGATCATTTGGGACATTGTATGCAGGCGAAGCTGGAATATTTCTGCTTTATTGAGGAAAATTATAACTTTGAAATTAAAAAAATAAAATATTTTCTTTGATTGTAAGGTCTTTTGCTGATATGACAATTGGCATCATATTCGAGGTGTAAGTCTAACAATAATGTAGATGAAGCTGTTTATGATACAAACAGTATGTTTTGTGTATATATAAACACTTTAATTTAGTTTAAACAACTGTAGAATATCTAAACTTGCGGTCGACTAAATATTCCGCATGAAATTGTCTCACAAACTAACTATTATTCTATTTCAAATGTCCTCAGTTCATGGTGTTGTACATACCGATGTTTAACACATTCAATGTATGTGTCTACCATTAGCTTACATCTTCAATGTGGCAAGTCATGCAAGTCTTGTACTGTTGGTTTCATATTCTTATTTAATTGCAGAAATGGACAATCCAAAATTACAGAATATTCCAGACGAAGGTACTCTAAAAGCTCTTTCCAAGACGATAGGAAATTGTGCTTTTTCCCTTGGTGTTGAGTTGGATGTAGACATCGTAGAAATTGAAAGCACTATATATGAATTCAAGAAAGACATGTTTGGTCAGAATTTTGACATTCTAAAGAAGTGGCAAAAAATGTCTGGTGGTAGTAAAACCATTCGTACTCTTATGCACGTTCTCTGGATTATTGATCGTAGAGGATTTAACTTTTTGAAGAAAACTTACCAAATTGTTTAGAAGTTTTGTGACATAATTCCAATGTCAAGGGATGTAACTGTATAAAAAACTTCATTTACATTAATGAATTATTTAATTAACTGCAGTTGTATAATTATAGCTGAAATAAAATGGCATATTTATCATGGTTATATGATGTGAGATGTTTCTTCTGCAATTAACCGTCCATAAGAGATCGGGGGTTTTTGCGTTACTCCGGCTTTCTCCCCCATTAAAAACTGGATGTCATGATATTGCTGAAAGTGGCGTTAAAACACCGTCAAACAAACAAATAAAACAAACCGTCCATTAAAAGTTTGCACTTTTTACGACCGCGACCAGTATCTAAAGCCTGGTAAACGAGGTGTGACTTTTGTAGTGTGTGTACTTTCGTATAATCGGTGTTACTTTTGTAGTGTGTGTACTTTTGTATTATCTACACCACCATGAAAAATTGTACGACTGCCGACTCCAATCCACATAGTACACTGTTTGTAGCAATAATAACAATCAAATCGCCCCCCCCCCCCACCCGGAGGCTTGAACGCAGGAAGCTTTGTAATCTTTTATTGTTAGGTGACTTGTTTCTTAATGTCTACTCTAAACATGCTAAACGTGGCCAAAGGACAATTGCCCCTAGGACCTGCCCCCTAGGACAATAGCCCCCACCTTAGGACAATTGCCCACTCATATATGTGTCATGTTTTAAGTATATTTCTAAGAATAAAATAATAAAATAAGATAAAAAATTGTTTTTATTAATGACACACATAAGTAAAACAAACAAAACCCTGTAGAGATAACAATCATTCATATATATTTGTTCAACACTAATGTCACTTGAGCACTCAAGACCTAAAATAGAATGTTGTATGCAATACCCCGCAAGAAGTCAGTTACATGTCCTAAGAATTCTTAGTTTGTATTTAGCTTGTTATGCTCACCTTAATTTTTAGGGCCCCGCCACTTTGTGGCGGAAGCCCTATAGTGATCAGTCTGTCCGTCCGTCCGATCTAATCTTGTCGGGGCTGTAACTTTTTTATCTTTTGAGTTTGGCTTTTGATATTTGGAATGTAGGTAGATAATATGAAGGCGATGTGTCGCATACCGTGGTTTATAACCTTTGACCTTGAACTTTGACCTTAAGGACATTTTATTGCTTTCTTTATGACAAATTCATGTCCGGGCTGTATTTTTTTTTATCTTTTGAGATAGGCATTTGATATTTGGAATGTAGGTAGATAATATCAAGGCGATATGTCGCATACCGTGGTTGATAACCTTTGACCTTGAACTTTGACCTTAAGGTCATATTATTGCTTTCTGTATGATAAATTCATGTCCAGGCTGTAACTTTTTTATCTTTTGAGATAGGCTTTTGATATTTGGAATGTAGGTAGATAATATCAAGGCGATGTGTCGCATACCGTAGTTGATAACCTTTGACCTTGAGCTTTGGCCTTAAGGTCACATTATTGCTTTCTGAATAACAAATTCATGTCCGAGTTGTAACTTTTTTATCTTTTGAGATATGCTTTTGATATTTGGAATGCAGGTAGATAATATCAAGGCAATGTGTCGCATACCATGGTTAATGACCTTTGACCTTGACCTCAAGGTCGGCGGGGCCTACAGAGATGGATACCATCTCACTGATATTTAGTCTTCCATTGAAAGTATTATTAAGGCTTTTGCTATAAGCTTGTTAACAGTTTCAAAATAACAGTTATAATAATTATAATTAGCTGTAAAAAAGTCATCAATTTCAAATAAGGTTTAAATAAAGGTAATCAAAATTATACCATGTCCAAAAATTGTTAATTATCATTAAAGAAAATTTAAGTGAAATCAAATATAAATGAGTATATATAAAAATAATTTAAGTTTTTTTTTAATTATCCAAGAAATTCCTTATTCCTAATTGATTATTTTTTAAATTATCTAAGAAAATTACATATTCCTTCGGGACAATTGTCCTAGGGCAGTTGTCGTACGGAGCAATTTTCCTGGGGGCTATTGTCGGGGGCATTTGTCCAGGGGCAGTTATCCTAGACCTGTGGCCCAATAGCAATCGGTCATTACTCTGACTGTTCCGGTTATCAACAGCACCCCCTCAGAAGGTGTAGTTATTTTGACTTACTTGCATGAGGTCCATGACAATTGTTTGGTCAGAAGTCGCATAACACGAGAACAAAATCACGAGAAACAGAAACACTATAAACAGAAACGGGAAAAACATAATATCCAGAAATAGAATCATGTTAGTATGCTATAACCCATTGTAGATCATATTATGTTAAGTCCAGGAATATGTAATTAACCTGCAGACAAAACAAATCTTCGTACAATTTGGATATGAAGAAGTATTGGTCCAACTCACAATGAAACTTTAGAGTCCAAAAACCGGCAAACTCGAGAAAAAAAGAATGATGGGTTAAGCCAGGCTATATCGCATGCCAAACCGCTTGCTTCTAGTCCAAAAAATGTTTAGGCAACAAATTATGGAAATCAGATATATATATAGAAATATGTCATTTAAAACAAAGATTATACACGAAACGTTGATACCTTATATTAGTTATTTGTTTATCGATCATTAGTATTCTACACTGTTGAGTCTTTATGCGTCAGGAATATCATTGGTCATTCTGTCTGGTTACGGTTACATTCTAGACCGGCTTAATACGGGGCTAGACACTACAAGAATTACAGGTGGGGATGTTTTTTTATTTACTTTAGTTAAGAACTTTATATTTTGAAGACAAGTAAAAACTAATTGTTATTATGAATCAGTTGACAACATAAAGGAATTCTTTGTAAAATTACTCATCCGTAACTATAATAACATGTTTAGGTTGATTGTTTTCTTTGTAACAATTGGGCTTCACGCCACTTTCAACTATTTCTCAGCAATAACGTGGCGCCCATTCTTTAGGAGACTGATTTATTGATCGAACAGTGAATATTGTTTCAGCTGTATTCAAGACGAGGAGACGATAACAAACAATAAATCGAACATCAATATGGGATGGACTAAAGGGCATATAGGTTAAACTGACACTAGAAGAGTATGGATTATTGGTAAACGCGAAAAGGTTACCTTTTCATAGTGCTACAATGCGCCTACTTTTTAACATATCAAAGAGTACTTTGTTGTGCCAGAGCATGTAGCACTTTCTAAACACGTTATCCACAATGGTTCGCCATCTATAATATAACATCACATATTGTGTGTATATATACAGAAAAATCTGTCCATGTAATAAACTGCAGGAAGTCGGTGTCAGTTATTAGCCATCAGGGCAAATATCGATATTAGCCTGGAGACATATATTAAAATATGTGATAAAGAGATTATTATATGGTCATTTCCATATTGGCCCATTTATCAGCCCTCGTCTTGGATAGTATGGGAGTCTCGAGACTGATACCAGAGCCAATATAGAAATGACAATGTAATGATCCATAAGGACAACATCCCAACAACAGTGTCTTTTATGAGTGGCCGTTCATGTCATAATTGCGGTATCTGTATTGCGTTACTTTTCCATCGTCTTACTTTTCAAAAGTATCGTGATACTTTCAACTTCTAGACATTGACATAGAAACTTTATTAAAAGTCGGGTTATAAATACAAGCAACATAAGCTCTGAAAAGCTTTTGACCGACAAACAATAACAACATACATGATACATTAATACATATTAAGCACAGTAAAACACATAAAACATACTAGTATATAAAACTATGTTAGCATGTGAGAAAGTACAGAACCCAATACACATAACACACAATGAGTCACATAAAACCTATTAGATATAAATAAAACAAAGCTTGCTTGTAATAAAACACAATTAAAAGACAAGACACGCATAGCAGAAGGTTAAGACATGCATTAGCACTAAGCACAACACTTAAAAAGAATACAGGAATAAAGCATAAAATCCAGAACAGAGTTATAATATAAAAAGCACAATTATTTGGAATTAAAATCAATATGTAAAAATATGCATAAGCTCTAGTTACAGGCATTAGTACATACAAAAGCCTGAAATATGAAGCAGAGTACATTAAAAAAACTCTGAATCACAGCACATCAGCACATAACAAATACATTAAGCATAAAAATAACGAGCTGCACATAAATAGGAAATACAGGATTCAGATCTGCAGGATTCACATCAGCAAGAGTTGCCATTCCAGTTATTAATCAGACTCGGGAACTGGTTAATGTTTATCTGTAAACGTATCTCATTTGGTAACTCATTCCAGAGTGTGGCTCCATCATACCTTACTGAGTGAGGTCCTCATCATGTAGTCCTTACCTAAGGTATTTCAACCAGATTGTCCTTTATAAAAGAGTAACGAGATTGTTTTAAAGTAATATCATGTAAGAATACAGGTAACTTTGTATGTATAATTTTGAAGACGTCTAATGCCATTATACGTAAAGTCTTATTTTAAGGGTAGGTAAGTCTGATTTTAACAAAAATTATAATTACAATGGTATTGTTCATAAATAAAACGCAAGGCACGTTCTTGTATGTTTTCTATCTTCTCTATCGCGTTACTTCTTCAAATTATCGAGATACTTCTTAAAAGTAACGCGTTACTTTTGTTTTTTATTTGTAACGCGATACTTTCCAAAAGTAACGCGATAGCAGTTCAAAATATCGTGATACTTTTTAATTTCATCTCTTCAGAAAGAACCAATTAAAATACACCTATCAACGATTGTTGACCGAACGAGATTTCATCCTCTTGTCGAGTAAATTGTTTCGAAAGAACTATATCTATTTTTTTTATTTTAATTGTTTTCATAAGTTAATCGTCGAAACAAAGTAGTATACCTAGTCTACGGAAGCGTATTTGGACCAACGGTTGACATATTGTTTCATAGTTATTAAAAATAATACGCTTTATTTTTCACGTTTTGGTCTTAAATAATACGTTAATAACTTGCAAGGTTTATTAAGACGTGCCTATTTTATTAGAATAAATTCATGGTCTTATTTACTGTACATTATTGCGTAAGAAGACATTAAGCATGCTCTCTTTAAGCATGTTTAGCTTACAACTCATCATTAATAAGATGCTCTTAATGGAAATAATTATAACCATTCAATAATTAAAGAGGTAAAAATTAAACAATAAGTGTTTTGATTCATTTGATAGTCGGCAGTTGAGAACTCTGTGACAAGTACGTTCTCACAGTTCCCACTGCAGTTGAGTACTCTGTGACAATTACGTTCTCACAGTTCCCACGGCAGTTTAGTACTCTGTGACAATTACGTTCTCACAGTTCCCACGGCAGTTGAGTACTCTGTGACAATTACGTTTTCACAGTTCCCACGGCAGTTGAGTACTCTGTGACAATTACGTTCTCACAGTTCCCACGGCAGTTGAGTACTCTGTGACAATTACGTCTCACAGTTCCCACGGCAGTTGAGTACTCTGTGACAATTACGTTTATACAGTTCCCACGGCAGTTGAGTACTCTGTGACAATTACGTTCTCACAGTTCCCACGGCAGTTGAGTACTCTGTTACAATTAAAGCCTTCAATGTTACCAGTGGTCACTGCTCGTCGTCTTTCATTGGCCCATGATAAGAATGAACTCGCCTGCTCCGGAAGGATAAGCAGTCCCTGCTTGTTACAACACACCCGTCACGTTGCTAACTTCTAATCCAGCGAGTTCAAGCCGGTAAAGGTGGTGGGGGGATGTTTATTTAACATCAAGGCGTTCGGGAAGATATACAAAAAGGTGTGACGGAAGTTTTTCAAATATTGACCTTTGAACTCCAAAGTCAATAGGAACCTGTCTTACATCATAAGCTTCTAATATGTGTCAGTTGTACGATATTCGTTCAAAGCGTTCAAAAATTATGCTTCGGAAACCAATTTCAGTGTAGAATTTCTAAGTTTTTCCAAAGTTGTGAAATTCTGATATTGGCCATTGACCTGTTGAATCCAAAATTATTAGGCTTCTTTCTTACCTTATAAGCTTTAACGTATGCTAATTTCATTAAATTCTTTTGAATGCTTCAGAAACCAATTTCAGTGTATAATTTTTAAGCGTTTTAAAACAAAGAAAATAATGAGATGTGGAATAGGTGTACGCGACACAGCCCGCATAAACAAGCGGTAATTTAAAAATCAAAATGAAAAACAGCCAGCAGCCTTCAACGAGGCCGTTTTACTAGCAGCACCTATGTCAAAGGAACTTCTGAACTTGATCGTAGACCTTTTGATTCCAAAATCAATTGGTTTCTCTCTGATCTCGCAAGGTATTAATATGACATTGTGTAAGTTAAAGAAATTGTATCAAGGCGTCCAAAAGTTATGCTCCGGAAACCAATTTAAGACGGAATGACGGACGGAAAGCCGAATTCATTACTCTCCCGATTTCGCCAAAGGCGGGAACAATAAGCAACCCCTTTTTGATTTTGGAACCTCTTACCCCCTCCCTTTCAAACCTGGATATTCCCCTGATTCTATTGGCGTCTTTATTTTAACGGGACAAATAAGGGAACACTTTTATGTATGTATGCTCCCTATGTGTAAAAATATACATTTAGTCTATACTTTATGCATATTCATATTGAAACTCACCAGGAGTCCAGTTTTGCACTAAATGTGTACACTGAATAAACGCACACTTTAAACAGTGACACCAAGCTACTGTGAATTTGTCTAATTTGTAAAAATATAGTCAAAGTCTCACTTACTGTCGTTAATCGTCTGTGACCTTCAGTTGAACTTGTCATGAGTATATGCTTGTTTTAGACCTATTGGTAGCACTCCATCATTATTTTTGAGATCAAAATTGTATGTACTGGTTGTCGGTCTTTTTTAGTCTGCTGTGGGAAATCATCTGTTGCTTTTTGTGTTGGGAAGACATTCACAACCCCTTTACAATATGTTTTAAAGACTCGTTAAACTCATTCAAACACATTTAAAAGTTGGTTTAGATGGTGAGCTGTGAAACCTAAATTTTACAATAATAATTGATCAGTATTAGCAGAACTGTATATTCAGAAACTTATATACATGTGTGCACATATAACTGCTACGTTTTTTCATTATATTATATAATATTCCTTTTATTTGTTCGTTCGTCTAGTGTGCTATTTTTTATTCTTCTGGTGATAATCTGCATAACACACTTATCTTAGGGCAGTATGTTTCTTTGTTATACTCGTCTGAATGCTTTTGTTATCTCAATAATAACATGGGCACTCCTAGTAAGGTCAGTTCACGTAAAAAAGGTTTTGGTAAATATTTGTGTTTCGACTCGATAGTTTAAATCACAAAAATAGAAATCGCATTCCTAGGCGGGGCTTAGACAGAACAATATTAAAAGGACAGAAGAAATCAACCGATGATCTTAGATGCGATTATCATTAAGAGTGCAATTATTTATTTTTTTAACTTGTTACTTGTATAAATGTATATCTTTATACATTTACTACCATTATTTTTAAATGCATCTTCAAAATTTAAAAATACATGTAATTTACCTTATGCAGTTAAACAATGCAAGTAACACTGTAGAGAGCTCAATTTTGCTCATCCAAATATTTGTTAATGTCAGACACTAAAGCACGGAACACAAGCTTTTCCTACTGCGGTGTTTCAATAATATCGAAGTCGTTGATGGCTTTGTGCGTAGCGTTTTCAAGGCTCGTACGGAAATCTTCGGAGCAGCCTCTATACGACAAAGTTATTTAAAAACGATTTGAAATTTCGTCCAGAATTCGTACATTACATGGAAGAGATAATAAACTCTCTTGCTTTCCAAACATTATAGGTTGGTAAAACATAACAGGAATATCAAATATACCATCACTTGTTGGTTGATTTCGTATTCTGTGTTTGTTCTAATATTCCGTAAAATTTTCTAAATGTTTTTGAACCAGGGGTTAAAACAAAACCTTAAGCACTCAATTTGAACAGTGTCAGCATTGTTTAACAAGCCTTGTTCAATTATATTCATGAAGAAACTTCGCCAAAATATTGTAAAGTGGCGCATCTAAAAACTCCATAACATTTCGATCCTCTTTTTTGCACAGGCTAAATACATGGTCCTGATAACTGAATAGGCCAAATATATAGTCCTAATAACTAAATAAGCCACATACATGGTCCTGATAACTGAATAGGCCAAATATATAGTCCTAATAACTAAATAAGCCACATACATGGTCCTAATAACTGAATAGGCCGAATACATAGTCCTGATAACTGAATAGGTCAAATACATGGTCCTGATAACTGAATAGGCCAAATGCATAGTCCTTATAACCAAATAGGCCAAATACATGATCCTAATAACTAAATAGGCCAAATGCATGGTCTTAATAACTCAAAAGGCCGAATACATGGTCCTGGTAACTGAATAGGCCAAATAGACTAAATAGGCCAAATACATGGTCCTGATAACTAAATAGGCCAAAATACATGGTCTTAATAACTAAATAGGCCAAATACATGGTCATGATAACTGAATAGGCCAAATACATGGTCCTGATAACTAAATAGGCCAAATACATGGTCTTAATAACTAAATAGGCTAAATACATGGTCCTAATCACTAAATAGGCCAAATATATGGTCTTAATAACTGAATAGGCCAAATATATGGTCCTAATAGCTAAATAGGCCAAATACATGGTCCTAATAACTGAATAGGCCAAATACATGGTCATGATAACTGAATAGGCCAAATACATGGTCCTGATAACTAAATAGGCCAAATACATGGTCTTAATAACTAAATAGGCTAAATACATGGTCCTAATCACTAAATAGGCCAAATATATGGTCTTAATAACTGAATAGGCCAAATACATGGTCCTAATAACTAAAAAGACCAAGTACATGGTACTGATAAATGAATAGGCCAAATGCATGGTCCTAACAACTAAATAGGCCAAATACATTGTTCTAATAAGTGAATAGGCCAAATACATGGTCCTAATAACTGAATAGGCCAAATACATGGTGGTTAAAATGTATGAATGGGTTTAATAACTTTTCTTGATTGTCTGTTTTAGATTGAATCACTGAAGCTAACATTCAAATGTTTAATTGCAACCTTACCAGCAATTGTTAAAAAACACATTTTGATAAATCATATCCATCGTATATATATCTGAAAGATTGTATAACAAAAGGCTTTCCTTAATTTGATAACAGTTTTGAATCGAAACGATATATTTACTACATAAAAAAACATGCATTAAAGGGCAATAACATATCGCCAAGACGTAAAAAAGTACCGCAAAGCGTAGTAAAATACCACCACGAAGTAACAAAAAATACTGCAAAGAGTAATAACGTACCGCAAAGAAGTAAAAAAAACCTCAGTCGAGAGGGTAATAATATACCAGCAAGAAGAAAAACATTTACTGCAACGAGTAATGGTATATCACTACTTACAGCAATGTTAAGGTGGGCGTTCTATACCAGTTCAAAGTATGATGACAAACATTACGTGCATTTCAAGTCTTCATTTACATTTTGCAATATGTTTTTGTTTTTACTTTATCAAGATTTTTTTAAAACAAATTAAAACACTTGTTTGTCTTTTCAGTTTCCGGAATTTGAGTCCAGTAACTTGAGTGTGTTGGGCTTCTTGGAAAAACACATATCATACATAAATATCCCATTACAGATAAACTAGACATAATGAAAGCCAACATCAATCAAGTTATCAATTACGTAGGTCTTGAATGTCGGTTTTCTCATTCAAAATGAAACTAACATTAAAATGTCTATTTGCGAACCTAATAGGACATTTTAGGACACATTAGGCTGCCTATCGCATCCCCATGTGGTGGATGAGGTTTAAAAAAGAAATCAAATTCAATCATGCTATCTGTAGGGGGTTAAGAATGAAATCAAATTCAATCATGCTATCTGTAGGGGGTTTAAGAATGAAATCAAATTCAATAATGCTATCTGTAGGGGGTTTAATAATGAAATTATATTCAATTATGCTATCTGTAGGGGGGGTTAAGAATGACATCAAATTCAATCATGCTATCTATAGGGAGGTTTAAAAATGAAATCAAGTTCAGTCATGCTATCTAGGGGGGGGGGGTTAATAATTAAATCAAATTCAATCATGCTATCTGTAGGGGGGTTTAAGAATAAAATCAAATTCAATCATGCTATCTGTAACTTGCGCACTTGACTTTATTTTATGATTAATTGCAACCTTACTAGGACGGTTCTTAGTGTTTTCCACATATAGCTGCTCATCACGTCCTCAGTTGGCAGATAGTACAGGCTCCTTAGGTAAGAATTTAATATCTATTAAATTTTCAATAACCTACTTCTAAAATCTTTGTTTTTTCATTTAGCATTTGAAACTAACGTTCAACTGACTTATTGCGACCTTACTGGGACGATTCTTAGTGCTTTAATACATCACTTCCCAGGTGAAGGACAGGGGGGTTCTATAGCAAAAATACAAATTCAATCAAGTTATAAATATTTTATCTTTTCATTGTCGATATTCTAATTCAAACGTTCACACTAACATTCCAAATGTATAATTTCGCCCTTTTGAAACAGTTCTTAGTGCTTACAAATAAAACTGCCAGTCGCGTCCCCCAGGTTGGTTCTTTATTCTTTGTTTTACCTCTTTAATGTCAACTTTGTCAATGTTACAACACAAGAACGGTTTTATGCTTACCTCAGTAAGCTGCCCGCCAAGTCCCCTGTTGGCGGATAGGGATTGTAGGGCGTTAATAAGAATTCAACATCAACTAACTTATAAATAACAGGTATTTATTGTCGGTTTTAAATTTTAAACTGTAAATGTTTAAGTACATCCATACTAGGACGGTTCCTAGTATTTCCATATATAGATGCCCATCACGTCCCCAGTTGGCGGACAGTACGCGCTTCTTATGTAAGATTTTAATATCAATCAAATTATCAATAATTTTGTTTGTCTTCTAATTTGAAATTTGAAACTTACGTTAAATTTATAAATGCGACAATACTGGGACGGTTCTTAATTATAACATAAGCTGCCCATCACGTTGCCTGGTGGAAGACATGGATTATGGGGTGTTAAGAAGAATTAACAGCAATCAACTTATAAATAACTTGGCTATCAAACTTTGAAAGTAACATTCTTATTTATCACTGCGACCTTACTAGGACGGTTATAATAGCTTTTTACATTAACTGCCCATCACGTCCCCAAGTTGCGGACGGTTCCTAGTGCTTTCCACAGGTCCCCATTTGGTGGACGGTTCCTAGTGTTTTCCACAGGGCCCTAGTTGGCGGAGAGTTAAGGATGCTTTATGTAATAATTTAATATCCATACAATTGTCAATAACTTACTTCTAAACGTTCAAATGTCAAATTGCGACCTTTCCAGGACTGTTCTCAGTGCCTTACACAAGCAGCCCATCACGTCTCCAGGTGCCGGACAAAGGGGTTTGTTAAGCAAGAATACAACATCAATTAAGTTATCAATATTTTACATCTTGATTGTCGATTTTCACATTCAACATTTTGCACTAACATTCAAATGTATAATTGCGGCCTTACTGAGATGGTTCTTAGTGCTTTACAAATAAAGCTGACCAGCACGTCACCCAGGTCGTGGACAGTGGATGCTCATTAGGTAGGAGGAATTCAATATCAATAAAATTCTCAATAACTTAGTTCTTAATTCTTTATTTTCTAATTTAAAATTATAAACTCACGTTTAAATGTCTAAATGCGGCAATACCTTACTAGGACGATTCTTAGGTCTTACTATATATATCTAGCTATCACGCCTCCAGTTGGTTGACAGGACACGCTTCTTATGTATGAATTTATTATCAATCAAAATATCAATAACTTTGTTCTTCGATGTTTCTTTTCTTATTTGAAATTTAAACCTAACGTTCAAATGTGCTTTCCACATATAGCTGCCCATCACACACCCCTTGTCGCGGACAGTGGATACTCCTTACGTAGTAATTCATTATCAATAAAATTATCAATTACGTAGTTTTGTTGTTTGTTTTTTTTTTTTTTTTTTTTGTTTTGTTTTGTTTTGTTTGGGTTTTGTTTTTGGTTTTGTTCGGAATTTTCATGTAAAATTTGAAACTAACTTTCAGATATCTAACTGCGACAATTCTTAGTGGTGAAGTGTAATCGCTCACTACGTAGCGGGGATTTCCCTATGTGCTGGTAACCGTGATGATGAAGACTGGTTCCCTGTGCAGCTACAGCGGCTGCGCACTCAGAAGAGACTCCTGGACATTGACAAGGACATTGACACTGAGATTGATAAGATTGTAAAGATCAATTATTAAAGATCGATAGTAAGTTTAAGGTGATTGTTATATATTGTGGTGTTTAACATCGGGGAAACAAAGAACCCAGACTCGGTGGGGTAAATTCCACATTAGTGGTAGTGCGGGTGGCAGTTTTTTTTTCTACTTTTCCCCAATTTTGGAAAGTTCTGGAAAGTCGCCATTTTTGGCAGTGACCTGGCATCGTGGTGCCAGTAGGATTTGATTTTATATGCAAACGGGCTACGACCCACAGGGGTTTTCACCATTTATTTTCGATCTTCGATTGATCCTTATTGAAGTTAAATAAGTTTGCGAACTTTTGCAAGTTTTTATATCTTGCGGGAAATAGAAAATCAATTGAAGCGAGGTCACGTGTTTCTAGGCTTGGGCGGAAGCTCTAATACGTCAGCCAGACCTCCATATTGATTTATCGATCTAGCGGAAGTAAACACAGTAGTTGTTTACGTGTTTAATATTTTGTGATTTGTGTATATATTAATTAAATTTAACTTGATTTTGTGTTTTAATTACTTACAAGTGTGTACATTTCAACTCCGGAAATGAATACTTATAATTCCCAGAGAATTAGGATTAATGAATGCAATAAATCTGATTTATTAAAATTACCTGGGGTAGGGAAGTCTACGGCCCAGAGAGTGTTAGATATGAGAAGCAAGGGATTGTATATTGACCCGCAGGAGTTAAGACAATTACCATGGTTAAATGTGACCCCAGACTTATTAGATCTGATTGACTTTGGCCCTGCGTGCCCACCGCCTCAATTTGAAGGGGGGGAGGCCGGTTTTCAAAGTATCCAAGGGGTCAAGACCGACTATTATAGGAATGATCCATTTATGGGGTACGGAGACACCAGTACATACCAATTCGCAGAAATGAGTAAGACTAGGGGATTAATAGGCCAAAGGGATACGTCCCATGACCCACGAACAGAAACATGGGACAAGTCCCAGGGTTTTACACCACCCTCACATAGAGAAGCTGAACGTGAATGCATTGAATTCGTTTTCTCAACTGACAACTCTTGCGCTGAAGGCGACTTCTCTGCTGAATTGAGGACGAATGTTTACTATCCACCTGAGAAGTCTGATATTTTAGTTAGATCGTGGTTACATGACCAGGCGGCTGTGCCACAGAATCCGCCACAACAATATGGGCAAGCCTCACCGCGACTTAAAGACTTTTTACAGGACGACGACCGTGCACTCTCAGTGTCTGAATATCAGTCTCTCCCTCCAACAAAAAATGACATAAGAGAAACTGCTAAGCCCCATTCACCTCAACTCAGGGGTAGCCCAATTCAACAGGTTAATGCATCTCCAATTCAATTGCTCACACCTCAGATATTTAGGCAGGGTTACGGCCCTTTACAACAGTCCGCATTATTGCAACCGCCAGCAAATGTGAATGAACAAGTCCCACAGTCTGTTCATTCCACATCCAACCAACAACAATACACCTATGTTGGGGAACCACAACAGGAACAAACACCAAATCACCAACAAGTAACCATGGCGGAACAACAACAACATTGTTTTGTTAACCAACAACCACAAGAACCTTGTCTTGTTGTCAACCAACAACATGAACAAAATATCCTGCAACAATCATCCATGTATCATATCGCACAACAACCACATCAAGTTGTCATTCCACAACCTGCCAGGGATGACCAACAACATCCACCATGTGTTGTCAATCCACAACAACAGTATATAGTTCACCACCAACTCAACCCAGTTGATCAAAAACAACCAGACTTGGGTGTGACCACCCAGCCACAAGTACAACCGGATACTGTAAACCAACAACAAGTTCACCATGTTGTGGATCACCGAAATAACTTTGTTGATTGGCAACAACAATCACTCAATCAAATGGCCCATGTTCAACAACCGTATGTTCATGGTGTCACCGTCCAACAACAACAACCATATGTACATGGTGCCGTCAGTCAACAACATCCATACCAGCTAAACAACCATCAACAACAGATCTACCATGGTAACAACCAACCGCATTACCAAGCTGGATATCTACAACAACCTGATTATGTGGTGGACTCTCTTCCACATACTTCGACAGTTGTTGGTGCACCTGCACCACAACCTCATCGCAGTGGTTTACCAATTCGACTACCGGTTGAGAGTCATAGGCAACTGCCTCCACAACCATATATTAATCCACCAGGTTTCATGGATGATCGATTGACTACAGGGAATTTTCAGCAATATGGAGGTACCCCTCCATTCCAGATTAATGGTGTAGGTGACAACTTCTCTGCCTACCCACAGAATTCAGTGAGATCAAAGCAACCGACTACCCAGTATCTGCCTCGCACGGACAATCATGATCTAAATATTCCTCAACGAGTCCCGTACCAAGACTCGGGTGCTGCGGCTAGACAATGTCAACCACCAAGGCCCTTTTTTCCACGTAATCAGCCACAACAACAGGCAACATACCGACTGCAACCCAAGCAGGGATATTCTAGCTTTAGCCATGAACCACAATCAGTGATCAACCCAATGAGGTGGAGAACAAGTAGGGAAACACAACCGGAGAGTAGCTGTGAGGATTCCGATGGATCTGAGATGTCGAATGTTATTAATCACCGTACTTCTAGGAGTAAGCGTACTGCGGGAGCGAGAGACTCCAACCATTCAGAGTATTTCACTCCACCTGAGAGACTAAGTAGGAGTTTGAGTTATACGTCTGAGGAGGAAACAAGACGTAGACCTAGTAATGGGAACAGGACTGTTCCCAGACACAATAGCCCAGACAAGGGTAGGAAATTTTTGTCGTCTACACCCAAATCGTTGAAATATACAGGGAAGGGCAATTGGAGAGCCTTCTATACAAAATTTGCCGGATTTGCCAACCTTGCTGGCTGGGATGACAAACAGAAACGTGAACAGCTTTGCTGGTGCTTGGAAGATAAAGCCAGTGATTTTTACACACTACTCTTGGATCAGGATAAACATATTACTTTTGATCAAGTGACTAGGAAAATGGAGAAACGATTTGGTTTTCAAGAACTACCCGAGACATCTGAAGTTCAGTTCCAGACAAGTGTTCAAGGGAAAGAGGAAACACTTGAGGAATGGGCTGATCGAGTATTGTCCCTAGCTTCAAAAGCCTACAGGGATCTCCCAGAAACACACATGACACGACAAGCTATCATGAAATTTTGTCAAGGATGTAATGACTCTCAGGCTGGGCAACATGCCTGTACAACCAAACCAACAACGATGGAGATGGCTCTAGACACTATTAAATGGTATCAGCACTCACAGAAGGCAGTTCAGGCAAATAGGCAGGTCGACAAGGGACATAACCCATCCACAGAACCTCCAATTGTCTGTGGTATTGGTAATCAGAAATCGGTAGCTGATGAACGTCTGTCAAAATTAGAAAAGAGGATCTCAGACTTATCTAGGCTAGAAGAGCAAGTGTCAGGTTTATCAAAGTTAATGACCACGGTTTCAACATCTATGTCCTCGTTGACATCAGAAGTCCGGAAAGCCAACCAGGCCCCCTCTAGGGTCAATGAACGATCCAGATCACCAGATTCCCGCTCACCCAAGAGAAACATTGCTGATAGTGGACAGAGGGAAAGGAGTCTTAACAGGTTCAAACCAAGCCGTAATTCGAAAGATCAAGATAACAGGGGTCAGTGGGAACCCAGGAACAATGAATATATATTTCCAGAAAACATGGGAGATCAGAACAACCAGGGTCAGTGGAACCCTGGTAGGGGTGAATGCTTTCACTGTGGACAGGAAGGACATTTCCGTAGAAATTGTCCAGAACTTCGTAGATATGACAACAAGCCACGACAATTTCAGCTCTCAAGGAGGAACCGGAACGCAAATAACCCCCCTACCGAGGGAGGGTATGAGAGAAGACAAGGAAATTGCAAATCGCCTGACAGTGTGAACAGCACTATTTCAGTACATACATTGGGAAACGCCCATTTACTGCGAGTTCCAGTGAACATTCAGGGCAAGGTAGTACATGCACTTATCGATACAGGATCAGAAGTAACTATATTGAAAGATCAGATTTTTGAAGGGTTATCACACAAACCATATATTATTAGAGAAACCATCATGCATGGAGCAGGGCGTGGTATGCAAATGACATCCAGGATTACTAACCCGACAAAATTTTTCATAAACAAGAGAGAATTTGCTCACGGATTGCATGTAGCTCCTTTGGATTGTGACATGCTACTAGGATATGACTTTTTGGAAAAATATCAGGCTACCCTGGACACAGGAAAAAAGGAAATGACACTTAATGGAACTAAGATACAACTGATATGTGGAGGTGAACAGCAGGGAACACCCCCAAAGGTTAATCGAATAACTATACCGTGTAGGGCTGTGGTACCCCCACACTCAGTACTAAGGCTTAAGTGTGATCCTGTCGAGGTGGATCAAGACTTTGTTGTTGAACCGACGGAGATTAATAAACTGTTAATTCCACGCACAGTTTGTTCAAAGGGACAAAACCCAGCAGTGTGTTTTGTTAATGTGGGCGACAGCCCTATCACTTTAATGCAAGGCCAAGAAATTGGCGAGGTACAGGAAATTTCCATAATACAATCCATGAGAGGACCCAGCGTAGGGACCTGCACAAGAACGGGACAGGATAATAACAGGTTACTACCCCCACATCTGAAGGAACTTTATGCCGATTCAGTAGCAGAACTCGACACAAAGGAACGAATTAAGCTGAAAAACCTATTAATAGACTATAGTGATGTATTTGCCAAGGATGATTTTGACCTTGGAAATTTTACAGAGATACAACATGGCATAGATACACAAAATGCCAAGCCAATTAAGCAGCGCATGAGAAGAACACCAGCTTGCTTCGTCGATGAGGAGGAGGAACACCTACAAAAAATGTTAGATGCTGGTGTAATCCAACCTTCCATGTCCGAGTGGTGTTCGGCGCCAGTACTTATCAGGAAGAGGGACGGCGGAGTCCGATGGTGCCTAGACTACAGGGCATTAAATAATGTCACCGTTAAGGATGTCTTCCCATTACCATTAATTGAAGAATGTCTAGATACATTGGCAGGGAATACCTGGTATTCCAAGCTCGATGCAAACAGTGCATACTGGCAGGTCCAGATCAAGCCAGCGGATAGGAAGAAAACCGCATTTACAACCAAATTCGGTCTGTTCGAATGCGTCAAAATGAGTTTTGGGCTATGTAATGCCCCCAGCACTTATGCCAGAGTAATGAATCTACTGTTAAGAGGACTCACTTGGAAAACAGTCCTAGCTTTTTTGGACGACATTCTTGTACTTGGTACCAACTTCTCAGTACATTTACAAAACCTCAAAACCGTTTTTGAACGATTTAGGCAGTACCACCTAAAACTGAAACCCAGGAAATGTCAGTTGTTTAAAAAGTCTGTAGAATTTCTGGGGAGACGTGTCAGTAAAGATGGTTTGCAAATTGGACCACAACACCTATCACCAGTTAAGGACTGGCCGGTGCCTACTAGTACAAAGGAAACAGAACAGTTTCTAGGTTTTGCGAACTATCATCGTTCATTCATAAAGAATTATGCTAGGGTATCCAGCCCTTTGTACGAAGTCACAGGAAAAAACTCGTTTGAGTGGAGTCCTGAACGACAATTAGCATTCATGGACTTAAAGGAATGTCTATTAAATGCACCAGTTTTGACACTTCCTACTAAAGACGATTATTTTATACTGGATACAGACGCATCACAGAATGCTATTGGTGCAGAATTAATACAAATCCAGAAAGGAAAGGAACGAACCATAGCTTATGGCAGTTTTATTCTCACGCCGGAACAGAAACGGTATTGTACTACCAGGAAGGAACTCTTGGCAGTTATCCGTTTTACTAGACAGTTTAGGCATTACTTGTTAGGTAGACAATTCACGGTCAGGACAGACCACAGCAGCCTGACTTGGCTCATGAATTTTAAGGAGCCCCAGGGACAACTAGCTCGCTGGATGGAAGAGTTGAGCCAATATGACATGGTAATTAAGCATAGGCCAGGGAAACTTCATGCTAATGCTGATGGCCTATCCAGGATACCAGACAGAATTCCAGAATGTCTAAACTACACACCAGAAGTGGCATTGCAAGATTTGCCTTGCGGTGGATGCCCTTACTGTAAACGAGCACATGAGACCTGGGCACGTTTTATAAAGGAGGTAGATGAAGCAGTACCCTTGACAAGGAGACCTAGACATAAGAACAAACCCGTGAGAGATGTTGCATCTGCAATGATTCAGTTGTTTGAAACCAAGGGCCAGGCCAAACAGCTCGGGTCTAAGAGCCCACTGCCGTTTCATTCTACATCCAGTGCAAAAGGGATAGAATCAATATTGCCCGACCTCAGGATGGAGGGGAATCTTGATATTTCCCCCAACGTTAACGACAGGGATGACTGGCTGTCAACAGGTATACTGATGTCATTTACACCGACGAAAGCGACACTAGTAGTAGAAACTAGAGAATCTTGCTATTCAGCAGCAGTTTCAGACGAAGGTGGAATTGTAATATCAGGATTTACCACTGAGGATATTAAGACAAAGCAATCAGAGGATCTCGACTTGAAATTTGTTTTAAATTGGTTAAAAACTAAGGTAGAGCCAGAAGAGAACGAGCTTTTCCTTGCAACGCCAGCAGCTAAAAGTTTTTGGATAAATAGAAACATGTTTTTTCTGGACAGTAACGAAATATTAAGAAATACCCCTAAGAAGGAGGGGCGGAACACTCGATTGGTTATCCCAAGTGATATGAAAAACGCAGTTATGGAACTTTGTCACGAGTTGCCAAGTGCAGGTCACCAAGGGATAGTGAGAACCATGTCTAAAATTAAGGAAAAATACCACTGGTATAATATGTCACGCGACATTACTACTTTTGTACAGACATGTGAGGTCTGTAACAAGAACAAGAAACCAACACGCTATGGGAGGTACCCATTGACTCAATACCATGCAGGGTATCCGATGGAAAGAGTACACTTGGATTTCATGGGGCCATTGCCCAAGACAAAAGAAGGCAATGAATATATCTTGATGATGGTGGACCAATTCACCAAGTGGACTGAATGTATCCCACTACCATCACAGACAGCAGAGGTAACTGCTAGGGCAGCTATAAATGAATTCTTTGCAAGATTTGGCTACCCGTTCCAAATCTTCTCTGACCAAGGACGGAATTTCGAGAGTTCACTGTTCAAGGCAGTATGTGAACTCCTCCAAGTTCACAAGGCAAGAACAACCCCATACAGGCCCTCTGCTAATGGGCAGGTAGAACGACAAAACCGTAGTCTCATGGACGCTGTCCGCTGTTTCGTGGACAAACAACAGGGTAATTGGGACGAACATTTGCCCCAGCTGGGCGGTGCCTTGCGTTCTTGTGTGAACCGCAGTACTGGATTTACACCCAATAAGTTGATGTTGGGTAGAGAGACCAACCAACCTGCAGATCTTATGTTTGGTAACATGGAGGAGCCAAAGTACACAGGAACAGATGAGTACATCATTGGTCTGGAAAAGGCCATTAAAACGGCTCATGATGTGGCCAGGAGGACACTGAAAACAACACAGGCAAAAATGAAGAGAGACTATGATCTAAAAGTTTGTGAACGACAATATGAGGTCGGTAACCTTGTCTATGTGTTAGACACAGCTCAGATTAAGGGTAAAAACAAGAAACTCAGCCCTCCATGGAAAGGACCTGGTATCATTATCGCCAAAATAACACCTTATGTGTACAAGGTGAAGCTACAGAGAATGGTGTTCAACACCAATCATGATCGTTTGAAAATATGCCGAGACAAACGCATTCCAGCATGGCTACAAGATTGCCAGACAAAATTATTAGATGGCAAGGATGTACTAAGTCAAGGACCTCGAACGACCACAAGGGAGGATAAGTCGGTTAAGAAGTACTGTGTCTGTAAAGGCCCAGACACAGGGGAAATGATGGTGCAGTGTGACCATTGTCAGGAATGGTTTCATTTGACCTGTATAGGGCTGAGCCCTCAAGAGGCAGAAGATCTTGAGGTGTACAGATGCCCGAACTGTCAACTGGTCCGAAGGGAAACCCCCAGGCCCCACGAGAAATAAGGAGGGGGGGGAGAGACAGATATTTGACAATGACGTTCTCTTTTTTGTTAGGCATTTCTTGGACATTATCTTTTTTGATTGGCGCATTCTCTATGACATTGATCTTGGTATTTTTTCTTTGCAATTTTTGCCTTTATCTTATATTTTTACACCGACTTTGATGGCTTCTCCTTTTCCTTTGAGGTGCTTCTTGATGTTGATCGTCGTCTATACGACCTTCCGTCTCTTGGCATATTTGAATTTTTGTACTAGACCTGTCAGATTTTTTAATGCTTTAAAATTTATCATATGTATATATTAAACTAATGACTTTAAAAGGATTTAACTAAATAAAAATTAAAAAAAAAAATGGAGGAAGAATTTACTAGTATATAACTCTGATAAAAATGTTTACTTAATTGTTTTATAAATGTTGTTGATATAGACGTAGACTGTTTTCTTAATGTGGATTTTTTGATTGTGTATTTGCAGATGGCTAGCAGTGATAGTGAAGTTGAGTTTCACGATTTCTCAGACAGCGACTCTGAAAAAGGGATACGTCCCTGGAAACCGATGGGACGTGGTGAACTGCCATCTTTGCGCCTCGCACGGGTTGGAGGAGGCGCGGGAATGGAGTTAGCTGGTGCTTGCGCCGGAGGGTCTTTCCCGCCCGGGGATCTCCCTCAGCAAGCCTACCAGGAGCACCCTCAACGCCTGGAGGGAAAGGAGCTTAGAGGGGCTAAGGCCCAGGAGGCAAACGTGGAACCTGACAAGGAGGTTGTTGGGGCTAAGGCACAGAAGGCTGGTGATCAGCCTGAGGAGGAAGCGATAGGGGCTGAGGCCCAGCTTAAAGATGCCGTGGCAAAGGAGGACGTGGCTGTGGCCAGACCAGATCCAGGTCGCTACACTTGTCCGAGGAGCGGCAACCAGGAGAGAACTTGGAAACAGAGGCCAGGGGACTCCGTCTGCCCTGTCCAAGGATGCCCTGTGGTTAGCCGGACCATGAGGCAGCATGTTCTGGCTGAACATTTGTCCACATTGTTCAGCATTAACTTTGATGGGAAGCTGTTGAACAACCGTCAATTCCAAAGGTATCGGGGCCACATGGTGATAGTGTTGGCCCAGTGGCTGTGTGGCACAGAGACAGCTACTGCTGGGGACTTGGTAAAGTTCCTTAGAGAGAACGTGGTGCTGGACCACACCTGCAAGATAGATGGTCGCGACATGCCCTGGTACAGGGAGGTATGCCGGGTGATGGGCTGGCCCACCTTGCATGAATACCATGTTAACAACATAAATAGTCCAGTTTGCGTACTAAACTGGAGGGTCATGGCCCTAGTACTACACTATCTGACGCCTGAACAACAGGAACTGTGCTTCAGCGAGGTGTTCAATCCGAAAAACACAGTGGACGAGGAGGAGCTGTGCCGAATGAACAAGGTGTTCTGGCCCTCGGCCAGACCCGTACAGGTGAGGGCGAGAGGGAGGCTTCCACCTGTTGAAATGTCTATGGCCCAGATGGACCCAGTTCCCGTAGAGCCGGTTCGTTCGGCAGAACCAGTAACAGAGAAGGCGGACGCTGCTGCGCCCGGCAGTGTTGCTGGCATCGGGGTTTCGACCCAAGATCCTCCACCAAAGGCTACGTCAGCCAAGTTAGAGGACGAGATGGCCCAGATGTGTGTGCCAGAGCTAGCACAGACCAGGAAGGAAAGTGTCCTGGTAGTTCTGAACTACCAGGGACGGAGGTGTATGGCCTCAGGAGCCTTTGTAAGAGAGGCCAAGGCCGGGGCTAAGGCCCGATTCAGGATTGCAGGGTCAGTCGATCTCCTTTTCGAGGGAATCCCCCTGGAAGATTCCCTAGAGCTGGCCCTACTTGGACCGAGGGCAGAGCTTACTGTGATAGAACTTTAGGTTGACTGATTGATGGTGGGCGCCGGCTGGCGCGGAAGCGGTCCATGTAAATAGTTGTAAATATGTTGACAGTTATATTGTTACATCTGTAGACTAGAAATTGGAAATTCGGGGCGGTTAATGAACTTACTGGAATCGGTTTGGAGATACCACCGGTTGATGATTTGAGGGGAAAATTAACATCTTTAGTTTAATATCGATTGACTGTTTGTGTTGACAATGTCACATCAATAGAGTGCGAACTATTTGGATTGACTGTGATTACTTCGTTTGGAAATTCACATCAAAGGATAAATTCCTAGGATTCCAGTTTCTCAGGACTAATCGCCGTAGACGATCGTAACATCTTGGACCACATCCCTTCAACAAAAGTTGGGAAATATTTCTAGTTATGACGAAGACCAGCAAGGATAGGTGACAATATGCACGCATATTTACTTCTACAATAGGATTCCGACATCTGGGACAGATTAAGCTAACACTGAAGGTGTCTGTTCTAGGGTTATCCCACGTCGGGACAGGAGTCCCTCCTTTTTCAGGATGGAGGGGGGTGAAGTGTAATCGCTCACTACGTAGCGGGGATTTCCCTATGTGCTGGTAACCGTGATGATGAAGACTGGTTCCCTGTGCAGCTACAGCGGCTGCGCACTCAGAAGAGACTCCTGGACATTGACAAGGACATTGACACTGAGATTGATAAGATTGTAAAGATCAATTATTAAAGATCGATAGTAAGTTTAAGGTGATTGTTATATATTGTGGTGTTTAACATCGGGGAAACAAAGAAGCCAGACTCGGTGGGGTAAATTCCACATTAGTGCTTAACTCACTTAGGTGCCTTTCACGTCCCCAGGTGGTGGACGGGGATGAGGAGGTTTTACAATGAATAAAACATCAATCAAGCTATCAATGACTTAGCTCATGATTGTCGGTATTTTTATTTAAAACTTGAAACTATTATTTAAATGTTTCATTTCGACCTTACGTGACGGTTCGTATTGCTTTCCACATTAACTGCCCATCACCACCCCATGTGGCGGACACCGGGGCTTTATTAAGAAAGAATTCAAGATCAATCACCTTATCAATAACCGCTATTTCTTGTCGGTTTTCTCAAACTTTGGAAGTAATCTTCGAATCATTTATAACCTTACTAGGACGATTCCTATTGTTTAGGACTTACCACATATAGGTGCGCATAATGTTCCCAGTTGGCGGACAGTACAGGCCCCTTAGGTAAGAATTATCCAGTAAATTTTCAATAACTCATTTCTAAATTCTTTTTCTTTTAAAATTGTCAACAAACTTTCAAATGTCTTATGTCAGGTGCCGGACAAAGGGGTTTATTAAGCATGCAACATCAATCAAGTTATCAATATTTTACCTCTTGATTGTCGATTTTCTCATTCAAAATTACACACCAACATCCAAATGTATAATTGTGACTTTACTGAACGATTCTTAGTGCTTTACAAATAAAGTTGCCCATCACGTACCCCAGGTTGAGGACAGTGGAGGCTCCTTAGATGGGAATTCAATATCAATCAAATTCTCAATAACTTAGTTCTAAATTCTTTGTTTTCTCAATTAAACATTGAAACTTACGTTCAGATTTCTAACGGTGACAGTACTGAGGCGTTTAGTAGTGCTCAACTCGCTAAGTTTCCCCTTAAGCCGACAGGTGGTAGACAGGAAATGGGTGTTAAAAAAGAATTCAACATCAAGCTAGTGTCGGTTTAATCATTTAAGCTTTGAAACTGACTTTTAAATGTCTAATTGCAACCTTACTAGGACCGTATTTTTACTTTCCATATATAGCTGCGGATCACGTTCCCGGGTTGCAGATATGGGGAAGGGCTTTATTAAGAAAAAAATCAACATCAATCAAGATATCAACAACTTGGCTCTTGATTGCCGATTTAACCGGTGTTGGGTATTTTGTCATTACCTTCATTCAAAATTTAAAAATAATATTCAGATGTTAAATTTCGACCTTACTTAAAGCTGCCCATCAAGTCCCCCAGGTTGCGGACACTGGAGGCTCCTTAGGTAGGAATTCAATTTTAATGAAATCAAGTTCTAAATTGTTAGTTTTCTCAATTAAAATTTGCAACTGAACTTCAAATATCTAACTGCTGGGACGGTTCTTAGTACGTAACTTACTAAATTGTCAGTCACGTCCACAGGTGGCGAGCATTTACGCAAGAATTAAAATCAAAATAAGTTGTCTTTATTTGTTGTATTTTCATTTAAACCTTAAAACTAGCATCCAATGTCTGATTGCGACCATACTGGGACGATTCGTGCTGCTTAACTTACCATACTGTGACGATTCGTGCTGCTTAACTTACCATACTGGGACGATTCGTGCTGCTTAACTTTCCATACTGGGACGATTCGTGCTGCTTAACTTACCATACTGGGACGATTCGTGCTGCTTAACTTACCATACTGGGACGATTCGTGCTGCTTAACTTACCATACTGGGACGATTCGTGCTGCTTAACTTACCATACTGGGACGATTCGTGCTGCTTAACTTTCCATACTGGGACGATTCGTGCTGCTTAACTTACCATACTGGGACGATTCGTGCTGCTTAACTTACCATACTGGGACGATTCGTGCTGCTTAACTTACATAGTTGTCTATACCTCCTTATGTGATGGACACAGAATTCTTAGATAAAAATGCAATATCAACCAAACTATCTGAATTGTTGGTTTTCCCATGTTTCTTATTGCTTAGCTAAACAAGCTGCGCATCACGACCACACGTGGCAGACAGGGGAGTCTTCTTGATATATATTTAAACACAAATCAAATTAAGAATAACCAAGTTCTTAATTGTTAGTTTTTTTTTAACTTTAAAACTAACATTCAACTACCATAGTGGGACGGTTCCTAGTGCTTAACTTACAAAGCTGCACATCACGTCCCCGGATGGCGGACATTGGCGGCTGCTAAGGTAATATTTCAACACAAATCATATAAAAACTACCATACTTGGACAGTTTTCACTTTTTTCTTACCATAGTTGCACTGCACGTCCCAAGGTGGCGGACAGGGGAGGGTTCTTAATCAATCAATTATCAATAGATTAGTAATTATTTGTTGTTTTTAGCATTCAAATGATCTCTCATTGCGACCATACTGGGACGATTCTTACTGTTTAAATTACAAAGCTGTCTACGTCCCTAGGAGGTGGACAAGGACGGCTTCTTAGGTACAATTTCAAGATCAACCAATTATACATAACTAAGTTCTAAATTGTTGGCTTTCCAATTTAAAGTTGGAAACTATCGTTCAAATGTCTAACAGCGACAGTACCGGGACTGTTCTTATTGCTAACTCACAAAGCTGCCCATCACGTCCCCAGGTGGAATACAGGAGGGGCTCCTTAGGTAAAAATTCAATATCATCCAAATTATAACAAGGTTCTAAATTCTTGGGTGTCTTCAAACTAAAAGACAAATGTCTTTTTGCGACCATACCGAGACGTTTCTAAGTGCTTATCTAACCAATCGACGCAGCAAGTCTCCAGGTGGCGGACAGAGGAGTCTTCCTCGGTAATAACTAAAACCAATTGAACTCGTCAATAATTATGTTCTTAGCTGCTAATTTTATCGTCTAAACTTAAAATCGTAATTAAAATTGCAACCATAATGGGATGGTTCTTTGTGTTTAACTTCTAAAAATTGCCCTTAGGTCCCCAGGTAGCGGAAAAGGGAGGCTCCTCAGAATTTTATATGAATCTGATTACATAAATTTTTAATATCTTTTGACTTTAAATTTTAAAACAAATATGTTTCTTGTGACCATACTGCGACGGATCCTATTGTTTTTCTTAGCATGTTTCACGGCAAGACGCTAGGTGGCGGCCTGCGGTGGCTTTTTACGTAAGAATTATTAAACATCAACATTATTCAATGTCCGTTATCATTTAGCCTGTTTATCATGGTGAGATATAATGGACATGGTGAGGACATTACACGACCCCGAATGAAAACTCATTTCCATGTGTGTTCCCAAGAAGCCATTTTATCACGGACTGACTTCTGTTATGGCGGAAGATCTTTGTTCATTGTTGGTGCGTACACTGCAGTAAACAGGTGGCATACGAATGGTTGTTTACATTTGTAATTTAAATCATATAATTTTATGTAATGTTTTTGATAAAAGATTGAGATTGATAATGCTACTTTACTGTACTGAAAAAATATGTAATATTTTAAAAGGGTAATTTTAGATTGCGGTGTTGTACCATTATTATCATTGCGAGTTCGTGTTTACATTAGTAACAAGAACGAAATTAGGTATTTAATGATGGAGTCACAGAAATAGAAATTCGGTCATCACTTATTTCTTATTGACTAATCGGAGGCTGAGAACTAATATATTATATAAGGGCATCTAATGGGACATGCAATGATACCGCGCTACATTGCCTTGCTGTTATTATCAATAAACACATTTTACTGAATTACAAATCAGCCTAAAAGAACAGCTAAGCACGATAATAGTCTAACAATTAGTTTCAATTTTATAGTAGTAAGCAGCCGTCATCTGGAACAACTTGCTGTTGACAAAGTCTTAAACTACAAATTTGATTGTGCTGAAAATTGAAATTGAAAATTTATAGTATTTAACAGCTGAGCAAAGTATAAGCAGAATCTATTGACGCTGACCAAAATAAATGAATTGGCCTAAGTCTAAAACTACAAATTGCATTGTGCTGAAAATTTAACTTTATTTTAATTTTAAAGTACTTAACAGCTGTAAAAAGTTAACGCGTTAGAATGTTAACGCGTTGGTATGTTAACGCGTTTTCCATTGGTCATCTGGAAACCACCGAGGCACGAAAGATGGACGGACAGAAGGGCACTCATATCCATCACATAATTAAAATTAATATAAAGTTTCGGACGATTTTCTTACATTGGGTTGGGAGCGTGAAGTATTTAGAAATTTTCAAAAAAATATTTTCAACGTTGCATGCTGTTTAAAGTCCCGTAACACTCTTGCATACAGATATAAACTGGTGCTTACCCGGATGTAAAATAGGAGTGCCTCTTGGTTTGGGATGTCAGGTTATAATGCGTAAAGCTGATCGAGGACCAGTAAAATTATTATAGCAGAATTTTGATCCCTTGCTATATTTTCTTTTAACACTTGAGTGGCGAGGGCAGGTAGTTAGATATAGTAATAATGGTTATGTTTGGTGAGTGGCGAGGGCAGGTAGTTAGATATAGTAATATTGGTTATGTTCGGCGTAGCGAGGGCAGGTAGTTAGATATAGTAATATTGGTTATGTTTGGCGTGGCGAGGGCTGGTATTTAGATATAGTAATATTGGTTATGTTTGGCGTGGCGAGGGCAGGTAGTTAGATATAGTAATATGGGTTATGTTTGGTGAGTGGCGAGGGCAGGTAGTTAGATATAGTAATATTGGTTATGTTTGGCGTTGAGTGATGAGGCAGGTAGTTAGATATAGTAATATTGGTTATGTTCGGCGTAGCGAGGGCAGGTAGTTAGATATAGTAATATTGGTTATGTTTGGCGTGGCGAGGACTGATAGTTAGATATAGTAATATTGGTTATGTTTGGCGTGGCGAGGGCTGGTAGTTAGATAAAGTAATATTGGTTATGTTTGGCGTGGCGAGGGCAGGTAGTTAGATATAGTAATATTGGCTATGTTTGGCGTGGCGAGGGCTGGTAGTTAGATATAGTAATAATGGTTATGTTTGGCGTGGCGAGGGCAGGTAGTTAGATATAGTAATATTGGTTATGTTTGGTGAGTGGCGACGGAAGGTAGTTAGATATAGTAATATTGGTTATGTTTGGCTTGGCGAGGGCAGGTAGTTAGATATGGTAGTAATGGTTATGTTTGGTGAGTGGCGAGGGAAGGTAGTTAGATATAGTAATATTGGTTATGTTTGGCGTTGAGTGATGAGGCAGGTAGTTAGATATAGTAATATAAGTTATGTTTGGTGAGTGGCGAGGGCAGGTAGTTAGATATAGTAATATTGGTTATGTTTGGTGAGTGGCGAGGGCAGGTAGTTAGATATAGTAATATTGGTTATGTTTGGCGTTGAGTGGCGAGGGCAGGTAGTTAGATATAGTAATATTGGTTATGTTTGGTGAGTGGCGATGGCAGGTAGTTAGATATAGTAATATTGGTTATGTTTGGCGTGGCGAGGGCTGATAGTTAGATATAGTAATATTGGTTATGTTTGGCGTGGCGAGGGCTGGTAGTTAGATATAGTAATATTGGTTATGTTTGGCGAGGCGAGGGCAGGTAGTTAGATATAGTAATATTGGTTATGTTCGGCGTAGCGAGGGCTGGTAGTTAGATATAGTAATATTGGTTATGTTTGGCGTGGCGAGGGCTGGTAGTTAGATATAGTGATATTGGTTATGTTTGGCGTGGCGAGGGCAGGTAGTTAGATATAGTAATATTGGTTATGTTTGGCGTGGCGAGGGCAGGTAGTTAGATATAATAATATTGGTTATGTTTGGCGAGGCGAGGGCAGGTAGTTAGATATAGTAATATTGGTTATGTTTGGTGAGTGGCGACGGAAGGTAGTTAGATATAGTAATATTGGTTATCTTTGGCGTTGAGTGGCGAGGGCAGGTAGTTAGATATACATGTAGTAATATTGGTTATGTTTGGTGAGTGGCGAGGGCAGGTAGTTAGATATAGTAATATTGGTTATGTTTGGCGTGGCGAGGGCAGGTAGTTGGATATAGTAATATTGGTTATGTTTGGCGTGGCGAGGGCTGGTAGTTAGATATAGTAATATTGGTTATGCTTGGTGAGTGGCGAGGGCAGGTAGTTAGATGTAGTAATATTGGTTATGTTTGGCGTTGAGTGGCGAGGGCAGGTATTTGATATAGTAATATTGGTTATGTTTGGTGAGTGGCGAGGGCAGGTAGTTAGATATGGTAATATTGGTTATGTTTGGTGAGCGGCGAGGGCAGGTAGTTAGATAGAGTAATATTGGTTATGTTTGGTGAGTGGCGAGGGCAGGTAGTTAGATATAGTAATATTGGTTATGTTTGGTGAGTGGCGAGGGCAGGTAGTTAGATATAGTAATATTGGTTATGTTTGGCGTGGCGAGGGAAGGTAGTTAGATATAGTAATATTGGTTATGTTTGGCGTTGAGTGGCGAGGGCAGGTAGTTAGATATAGTAATATTGGTTATGTTTGGCGTGGCGAGGGCAGGTAGTTAGATATAGTAATATTGGTTATGTTTGGCGTGGCGAGGGCAGGTAGTTAGATATAGTAATATTGGTTATGTTTGGCGTTGAGTGGCGAGGGCAGGTAGTTAGATATAGTAATATTGGTTATGTTTGGTGAGTGGCGAGGGCAGGTAGTTAGATATAGTAATATTGGTTATGTTTGGCGTTGAGTGGCGAGGGTATGTAGTTAGATATAGTAATATTGGTTATGTTTGGCGTGGCGAGGGCAGGTAGTAAGATATAGTAATATTGGTTATGTTTGGCGTTGTAACACTTGACTAAATAACTAAATAACTAAATATCGAATACATGCTCACAGTTTAATTATCGAAATGGACGTTACTGTAATATAGATATACACGCCAGGATATGTACATTTTTGAATGTAACTCTATAGAAGATGAGTACCATTTTATTTTGGAATGTAAAAAATATAAAAGGATTAGACGTCAATATATAAAACCGTACTATTATAGAAACCCCTCAATGTTTAAGCTAATTCAATTATTATCTGTGAATAATATAAAGGAATTAAACAACCTTGCTAAATTGTTGTTAGCCGAAAATATACGTAATTCATAGATGTATATGTGTATCATAATCCGCACATTATATTATATTATACATGTATTACACTGTTTTTATGATAACTATGTCAATCAAATTATGTAAATATATACAATGTTTCTGCAATTGTATATCCTATAAGCTGTATTGCTTTTTGAATAAAGAATATATATATATATATATATTAAAAAAATATAACACCAGGTAACACAAAGAGATCGCCCTGGTAACATAATGAGATTTGTTGACTAGTTTAAACATATTTTGTTAATTTTAAAGAATCAAACACATGTACAACATACATTATGAATGAAAAACAGAAAGGATTAGGAAATAAGCGTTTATAAGCTTTTATTAATCCGTCTCCGTATAATCCCGACACCATTAAGGTTGTTGATAAATAAAGAGTGTACACATGTACGGGAAGTAAAATAAATAGAAGGAAACCGTCAGTAAAAATATAATAGAAATAATGAAGTAGTGGTTTGCAGTTGTCAAAGGCGTTTGTGTTTAACTTTTTATTTCTGAACCCGATTAAAATCATAAATACATGTATTTTCAGAAAATCTGACCCACAAAATAAGCTAAGACTAACAGGTTTTGTATGTAGAGTATTTTCTAACCTTATATATGTTTATTAATTTATAAGCACATTATTTACCCCAAGGGGTAGTCCGAGATTCCTCTGTCATCCAACGCGTCCTACGCAAAAAAAATTAAATAAAAAAGAGTTGGACGGCAGAGGATTCTCGGACTACCCAATGGGGTTGATGGCAATACAATTTCACAATAAAGCACAAACAATAAACAGATATAAAATTTAAAAGACATCATTAACTAAAATAAAATCTAAATCATGCAGTAACAGCGTCCACCTTCCTCAGTACTAACGACTTTTTTTATCAAGGGTGGGACATACTGCAAATGACTTAAAGAGGACATTAATTTTAGCTACGTTTCATATTCATTTCTTATTACAAATATCTCTGAATAATTCTTTTCTTATTTCGCTGTATTTAGGACAATGAAAAAAGTAGTGGATTTCATTATAACAATGAAAATGGTAGGTTGGTTTGACCACATGTACAGTTTGCAAGGCATCACAAAAACAGATGCTCATGTAGAGAACTAAAGTGCAAAGGAAGCCTTTTATGTTTCGTTCAGACATAACTTTGGGATTACTGATTACTGTGCTACGTGCTAAATTTATTTATAAACATACCTAATGAAATTGACATGCTCACATCTAATGACTAATTATTTTATATATTTAATAGCGAGCACAGCTCGCAGCGGGCAGCGAAGCTGCCCGCGAAGAGCGGTGAGCTCTACGGCAATTACGTGTCACGTGATCAAAATGAAATCACGTGATCAAAATCTGCTTAATGCTGATATTGATTTTTTTTCGTCCGGAAGTTGATATCGTCAAAGAACTGGAACAAAGTGAATGAAGAAGGCAAACATTAATTTTAAAGAAAGACTTAAAAATAAAGTTGACATCGATAAAAAGTAAATGTTATATTTAAAGATAACAACAAAAATGTCATACTATTTTTTTGGAATCTCTAAATCGATCCTTAAAAACTGACAATCAAAGACATTTCATGTGACGTCACCATTACAATGAAAAACGTCACGTGACAACTAGAATTTAGAGGCACTGTCATAGGGTAGCGACAAGTATTAAATGTGGTGTTAACATTATAAATTAAAAATTTAGAATTTGATGGAAATTAAAATAATATTGTATTTCAAACAAAAATTTTGTTGCAAGCTGTTTGCCTTCTTGATTTATTTTATAAAATAAAGTAGCGTGATAATACAACCCCCTTACACTACACAGCGAGGAATTTTCATACATTTCAAAGCACTTTTGACATTTGTACAAAATAATGTTTCGAACAATTTTGTTATAAATAAAGTAAATTCTTCATTATCTACCAAATATATAGTATTTGTCTCTATATATGCATCGACTACGGCTCATGCGCTTACTGATTTTCGCTTGGTACAGAATATCTATAAAAAGTAAATTGACCATAATTTCTTCCTGCTAATTCAACAATTTTGGTAAGAATAAGATTATGAATTATTTAATTGTATAAAACAGTGACTAACACATACAAATTCTTATGTGCATAAAAATTAAAGAAAAACTAACTTTTCCCAATCTATTTCTTCAAGATTTATTACGTAATCGCCTGTTTATTACCTGTGGCACAAAAACGGAACAAGAATAATAAGCTGCGAGTTCGTACCTTTTTTAGTCCGAAGAAGGTTATTTCATGTTTTAGATTTATTTCTTTAAGTCTCTAGCCGTTATTTAAAGTATGCTAATTATAATTATAATATGGACTGCAAAATCAGAAAAATACAACACATATCAAACAAGACTGTGAAGAGCTCTACTGGACCCCTAATTAACTTAAATTTGTCTCAATATTTTCGCGATAGTTAGCCAAATAAGAAAATATTTTTTAGCCATAAATTTTTTGAAAAACTACACTATAACATGTATTTAATTGTTCAACTCTAAATATACATAATCATCAACAGTTATACTACAACTGCGAAACAGTACAATTTTTTTATGTATAATGTAGTGGACCAAATTATAACAAGCTACGGTTCCGCAGCTACAACATCACATTACACAGCGACAGGTCCCGTTTTCAATTTGTAACAATTTAATAAAATGCAATATAGCTGACCAAACTGTATATGCCTTATTTAATACGAAAAATACAACAAACTGTAAAGTAGATCAACATGAAAAAAGTAAACTTACTGTAGTATAATATTCCCTAATGACACAATATTTCCGGCAACATAAAACCATGAAACATCCAACTGTAACTGGAACTGATCCATGAAAACAAAAGAATCCTCACAAAATGTTATTGCTCTATAGAACACTTTCTTATCACATGTTTTTTAATCATGTTATGAACTTCTTCACTGACAAAAATCTAATTTAACATCTGAGTATGAGGCACAAATGACACATTATTCCACCAACACAAAACATAAGTAACGGAACGGATCCATAAAATCAAACTAATCCTTACCAATATGTTATTTCCCCGTACAACACATTCTAATCACATAATTATTTATTGAATTATGCAGCTGTTAACTGACAAATTTCTAAAATATCGAAATAGAACATATTTTGAATATTTTCCGCCAATGCAATCTGTGTCAACCTGACTTTTTTAGGTCAAGGCCCTTAATTTTCATTGGTTGTTTAAAAAGGGGTTCCAGGTAGGGGTTATGGGAAGGATAGTAACACCTACCAAAGCGGGATAACTCTTAACAAAAGTTAATGAAATTCTGTCTTCTAAATTGGGAGGGGCTCGGATAGTATGTCCGAAAATGGAAGAAGGAGTGAAATCTGTATAAATGGAACTATGCTTAATATTCATTACAAAATATGACTTAATAAATAGATAAATAAATTGTTGGCATCTATTTGACTTAGTTACTTATTGTTGACGCTATAACTACATGTAGTGAAATAGTGTATTGTACTAAATGTTACACCCCCCCCCCTTGCGCTAGGTGTTTTACTTGCATTTTTTTATTATTCCACATTGTACCTTTGTAGTGTTATCAAATTTAAACCATTTCTACACAATAACACGTCCATATTTTATATGTTATGCCTTTGTTGTTGACATGTTCCAAATCGTCCTTGACATTTGCTACGGGAATTTTAATAGGAAGTCAGCCATTTGAATTTCTACAGGGACCTCGCGTTGTTTTCAAAAAGATCGTCTGCTTTCGTAACGTTCAGTGGTATTCAGACAAACCGCAAGGATTTGTCCGCCTTAACTGCAGACGATATTACCCGAAAGATTTCGAACAGACGACAATAGACTCTTCCAAACATACACTTCCGTTGTAATTTAGGTCAAACTTTACTATGGAAAATTGCTCTATCACATTGAAAAATACGCCACATTTCAAAACGCTAAATAACTGGAAAATAAAGTGATGAATTCAATTTACACAGTTATTATTCTACAAAATGAGCGTAATCTGGACCACACGCGGTAAGCAGTTTTCATTTGTCACGCAAAAACAACAACCAAAATACATCAACATTTAGTATAAGGTCCTCACAAAATTAAGGAACAAAGTAAAACAAGGAATTATGTGTAAAAGTTAGAAAAACATATTTGTCTGTGCTCGCATTTTGGCAATGCCTACTCCATATTAAATATTCGCAGTTCAATTTCTTTCGTGTACTAGCATTGACAATATTTTGACTGTCAAATCAAACAAGATCCCATTAATACATTTGGGATTCCTTGTTTTATAATATTATTTCTTATATAATAAAGTCGACGTTTTTACCTCCAAGAAAAAAGAGTTCAAATCGGTCCATTTGATCAGTTATTTCTTACCACGTTAATTGTGACCGTCCCGTTTAATAAAATATATAAATAAATAACTTTTGTTTAGAGTCGGCATATATTTCACACCAAGAAAACATAAGTAAATATCAAATAATAATCTACATATACCCAAACACTTGTCAGGAGGAACACGTCACTCCCAAAACACATCCGCGTGGATAACGTGAGCCAGAGCCTCGCTTTTCTTTATGTTTCTATTAAAGTTAATATTTTCTAAATTTTAAAGTTTATTTATAGGACATTTATTTATAAAGTTGTGCAACTTCAAAGCACTTTAGTTTATGAAGGAAAAAAATATCCTGGTTGGAAAACCACGATTACATGTTTCGTATGACGTGGAACATAAATGGGTTTTAAAATGTGATTACACCTGTAATTTTCATGTTAGGTAACAAATTATATTAGTTTGCGACTGACGTTAAGAAATTTGTTTGAACAGAACTGTACTCAATGCGTTTAATCTAGCAGGTTAAACATTCATTGACTTTAAAACGCCCACATGTCGTGTACATGTATGACAGGTAATTATAAACAGAAAATTTAAGGCTAAAGATAATTGGTCAAAGGTAAAGCGATTACCTGACCTATAGGTAACACAACGAATTAATCGACAATTACGTCCAGCAGCCAAACACCAGCGCACAATTTATATGACGTTAAAATCTAAAGATTATCGGATATAAAAATCAAAGTTTATACATGCCAAACGAATATAATGCCCGCCCATGTTAAAACAGGAACCTATAAATCAAGTTAGTTATACTAGTCCCAGGTTAAAATGACAATAATGTATGGCATCACTAAATTATTGGAATCCGATGTTTACTCAATGCGGAAACAAACTCGAAACAAGGTCACATTCTAATCGATTAAAATTAATATTTATCTCTATTGTTATACACTATGGGACGTTATATTTTTACTTTGTCAATCTTTCCATTTATGTGAATGCGAATGTGCACGACTTATGACCAAAAACTAAATATCAGCACCAGCGCCATAAAAACATTTTTTTAGTAAAAACTCTTTGCTCAGCATGAGAATTTTCTCAATTACCATGGCAACAGAGGAAATTGAAAGTTATGACTGGATGAAATTGAGATAATTCTCAGCAAATAATTTTTTTATGGCACCCAGGCCTGGTAAACAAACATTATATACATTTTAATTTTACTTATTTTGCACATTATTAAATGTCCATAAATGGTGTATTTAATCCTTTGTAATTTTATAACAGTAACAAGTTAGATATCAAGTAACACAAGATACAAATATAGCCTGTAAGTTTACTGAATTTAATTAATTATACAAATTAAATCAATGTTTAAATTTGATATAATGTGAACAAAGTTATTTACCTAAATAGTATTTCCAATGTTTACCGAACTTGAGCGAGGTCTGCGCCAATTGAAAAACAATTGACATCCAGGAAACCAAATAGGATCACGTGGTAACGTGTAGCAGCTATTTGGTCAATCAATAAGTCAGTCAAATAGAGTATATCTTACATGATTGTATGCATAGGTCATAGGTAACTTCCAGCAATTTCGCAGCCGTATGTTATGGGACGAACAAGCTTTGTAAACAACATAAACTTCAACCATCAAATGCACCTGTTCGTAATCGTACCAAACGGGATACTGGAGGGGAGCTAACTCATATCTGAGATAAACTATACAACACAATACTGACCCAATACTTGATAAAATCGATAACCTTCCGATCCATCATGAACCAAGTACATGTACAAACTAAGTCGCAAAAGGGAAGGGGGCTTGAACATAGGCATGAAAACAAAATAGCAGACGACAAACACAACTGTTATCCGTGCACTTATAAAGTTTCTTTTATCCTTGCGCTTTCGTTTTTATTAACGCACCTTGGTTCATCTGTGTGATTAAAATTGTTACAGTACACGCACACATAAGCGTGCCGTTAAACATCGATTCGCTGGACTGGTTTACGCTGTACATTATTTATGCTTTTAACGCCACCTGTCAATACAATTATATATTAATACGTTGGTAGGTGATGAGTGGTTCGTGTAAATTCAGACATTTGTGGTGTAATTAGCGCGAAGTGTTTGAATGTTGGTAAACGCTGCTTTTAGCAAACATTTACCAATATCATAGCGTCCAGTTGCACCCGTTGAAAACACATTGGTGCCGTTTCATAAAGCGATCGCTAATTAACGTGCTCGATATCCCATGCACTTTAAATGGGATAACGTGCACGTTAAGCTAACGATCGCTTTATGAAACGGCACCCTGATATTCTGCAGCTAGAGTATGACTGGCAATGTTTGTCCTTTAGTGATATTACTCTTCGATATTTTTTTTTTGTGTTCTATGCCTGAAATATTGTTTCTCGTTTGAAAATTTATCTTGGCTTTTTAAAATTAAGATTAACAATGATTCAGAGTTTATTAAAAAAAGGACCAGTCGCCGAAAAAAAAGTTTTCGTAGAATTTGTTTTATTTCTAAAATTTATCATATTAAAACTTTCGATTTTCTGTCATGGTAGTTGAGAAAAATTATCATGCTGAGCAAATCGAAAAGGGTTTATAGAGCTGGATGCATGAAGACTAAAAGGCAAGTAAAGACATTAAGTACCACACTTGACTTATCAGTCAAAAACATAGTTCGGAAACTTTTGATTGAGGAACTACTTCTGAGAAGCATGAATATGTGATTAAATTAATAGCAGTCTATGAATGAAAACAACGGTTTGTATGTGAACAAAACATAATCAGTCCCTAAATTAAATGTTTTGAATATCATTTCAATATTTTCCTAACACCTAACACTGTTTTTTTGTCCGACCAGTCGGATCACGTGACGTCAGTTATTACACTTTAGTTATAATTTCTGTATCAAATCTCAGTCTATAATTTGACTGTTTATAATGATTAAAATGTGTTTGAATACCAGTTCAATATTTACTAAACCCTGTTTTTATCCGTCCAGTCGGATCACATGGCGTCAGTTTAGTTATAATTTCTACATTAAATCTCAGTCTATAATTTTACTGTTTGTATTGCTTTTGCCGAGAAGTTACGTCACAACTGGTCACCGGTCGTTAGGTTTTTATGATTTGACCGGAATTTCATGCCGTGTCCGAATTAGTTTACAATTTACAAGTAGATGTACATCGCTCACCGAGATTACTGTTACAAATTCAATTGATTGATTGATTGATTGATTGATTAATAGATTGATGTTGATAAATTCAATCAAATGATAATATATCTTTTATTCAGTTATAAATTTTACCTTATAAAGTTTGAAATTAAGTTATAACGTTGGTGTAATGCCTTAACCTTATCTATGGCAAATAACCGGAATCTTCTTACAGAGAAACCAAAGTTGTTTTAATTTTACAATATTTTTTTTACGGTAGATCGTTGTTCCTACCGCGTAAAAGCATAGGGAATTCAAAAAATTTCTTGAAATATTGTCTCACATGTATCGATGTCTCCAATTTGAATAGCTTAGATCCTCTTGAAATAATTAAAATTGTTCTAAACCCAACAAAAGAAATTATCACGTGTCTGCCACTCATAAAGCAATCATTACAAGCTCAAAACCGATGAGATTGATATTGGTCTGACTACCCCCGGATAATACAAGATAATTTTAAATTCATGTATACTTCCTTAATTGTGTGTGTGTATATTTTGCTGTGTATGTATTTCTATACCCAATAGGGTTTATATGCAGTAAGTTTTCAACAATCAAATCTGGTGAAAACGACTTCCGCTGCATCACGCGGTCTGTGTTTAAGGTAATGTTTTGTTTTTGTCTCCTTGGTGCGTGTTTACCAACTCAATAGCTCTTCTCAGGCCTTTCAGTTACTTCGAATATATAATCTATGTTACTAAGGTAAAATAGGGACTATTAAAATTCTCATTTTTGAGGTTATGTTAGGGATATATTCAGAATCATTGCTATTAGAGATAAGTAAATATATTTTATTTGGAATAAGTAAGGGATAAATGTTTACGAAAAACTAATTTGTAGAAAGTGTTAATTGACAAATTATTGATAACTTCTAAAGTCTTCAATTATTTATGACCTATTTTATTTACATATAATCAAGTAGTTCATCGATGTTATCATATGTTTGTTGCCGTGAGAGATACTTACCTTCATTTAAGGTATAACAGCAGTAAATGTGTACCAGTAACAGGTTACCAGATTGTGTAAAGAACCGAATACTACGTTGTGTTCTAATTTGGTCAATAGTGGTTAGATGTGTACTATTTTTTTTAGCTGTAAGCTCCTTCACATTGATTGATTGATTACGTCCACGACCAACGGGCAGTATTTCAGCTATATTCAGACGATATATATGTTTGAGGTACCTTGAAATACAAGTAGACAACGCTTGGGTCACGTGGCTTTGGTATATGATTATTATTATACACTGGACTATATTTCTGTTGAAAGCATCCACCCTTACAAGTAATATAAAAATAAGCATTTACTTGTATGAACGCTTGTGGCGCCCTTTTATAGAAGGCTTGAAGTAGCCGCTACAAAACTGTATACCTTCTATTGGCTGTAAACATATTCTGCCCTTAATTCTCAAAATAATTTGTTTATTAAGTAGTTTTCTTCCCGAATATTGCTGAACGTCAATCAGTCAAGTAAATTTGCATAACTGTCGTTGTCAACAGGGTGTGTCCACGTGGGTGTGTCCGAAACAAATTCTTATTAACTATTCCACTGTGCCATATTTAATGTGCCGAGAAACCGATTCACGCGATTGACATTCCTCGGAACTTGGCAATTGATCGTCTATTATTTGGATAACCTGATCTCGTGGTCGATCAAAATGAAAAAAAAAGTTTTTAAGAATACAAAACTTTATGGTCAGCAGTAAACGTTTTACCTCATAGACTCAAGCAGTACTAAACATCTTTGAAATTCTTTTTTTTTGGTGTTCACACCCCCTCCCTCCCACACCCTACCCATAACATAATGTATTGCTTGATTACAAGTAGACATCCTCCCAGCGTAATTCACAATTATAAATGCTACTTACTCACACTGGATAGGGATTAATATAAGTTCTAGTAACTGGTTTCCAATCCTATTAATATAAGTTCTAGTAACTGGTTTCCCAATCCTATTAATATAAGTTCTAGTAACTGGTTACCCAATCCAATTATTATAAGTTCTAGTAACTGGTTACCCAATCCAATTTTTTAATATAAGTTATAGTAACTGGTTACCCAATTTACTGGTTACCCAATCCTATTAATTATTATAAGTTCTAGTAACTGGTTACCCAATTAACTGGTTACACAATTTACTGGTTACCCAAAACTATTAATTATTACACTGTATACTGTAAGTTCGTGTATCAATATTGTACTTGTACATGGAATTTATAAAATTTGCTTGAATTAATTATCAAGCTTGTATTGTACTTATTTTCACAGCATAAATATTGATTCAATTCTAGTTACATGTTTAAAGTCTCTCGCATTTAAATGGGAATAACACCACACAAATAACCATTTTTTTAATCACTTGTCGACAATTGAACTTAAAGGGTCAATGGCGTTCTGTCGAGCGTGAAATTCAGAGCAAAAACAAGTAAACAAAAACAAAATAAAATAAATAAACTGAAATTGAATCAATTGACAAAATATTCTAACAGGGGTGGGGCACTGAGAGAAAAATGTTTGACTGCCACTGCAAAAGTATGGTGTAATAGGTTTTGGCCGCCAATTAAACCCTTTGCAGTGTGTAAAGCGGCTACAATGAGCCTTCTATTTATCGAAATCTACAAAATTGATCTTTAACGTGCAAAAAGAGAGCCACTCTCTTAAAACGATGTCAACCTCAACGGTCCATGTCTCGTCTATCAACATTTTCCGTGGGGTTGCGTGATCGGGCTCGACTATTTCTTTGGCGTCAACTGACAACATTGAGATTAATCTTATATTTCTCCAATATCGTCATTAAAATAATAAGTTTTATACTGACTGTATGAACTTTTTCTTGAAAGTATATTTAAATAAAATGAACCTCCACGTTTAAGCTGTACATTGTAAAACTTTTCCCAAGACTCTTTGGAAATTTTCCATTGAATTTGATGGTCAACTTTATACACCTCGATTCTAGTTTCACATTTTATGATTGTTGTAAATAATTTGTTTACGGAAAATTTTGATCAAATAAAAACCATATGCCAGTTTTGACATTTTTGTGTGAATTTTTTAAATAAAAATATATTTTATCGTTCTTTCTGCACATTAAAATTCTTAGTTCTTTTATAGTGTTTGCTCGAGTGACAATAAAAAACTTTTCTCAAATTAATGGTCATTTTAGGCGAAAGGTTTCGATGACCCTTAGGATTGTCAGTGTTCCTTGCTTAAGGTCAGAGTTTCCGCCGATTACACGACATATATCATATATTCCACTGTGGACATTACCAACCATGCCAGAGTTCCAATGTTTAATTTCCAAATGGATTTGAAATAACTTTATGAATAAAAGACACAAGCTTCTATTCCTAGAATAGATATAAGTTTCCTGGGTACCAGGTGTCGGGTGCCTTTATTAAAACACCTGAGTGACCCGGAAAAGAATGTGTGAAATTTGCACAGTAGCCAATTATTGACGCTAAAAGGCTTCATTTATTTATTTATTTCATTAGCAAAACCGGAATTAACCGGGTTCCTGATATAACTGAATCAAATATACTGGTATTGATTACATTAATACAAATCAAAATTAATCAAGTAATTTATTTGCATAAATGAATACTTAATAATAATAAAGATTCGAAATTTTAAAAAAGGGTGTTATAAATGGTTTATTTATAACACCCTTTTTTTAAATTTCGAATTTGTCTTCCCAGTCAACACCCTAAAAATTTAAATACATGGAAATCTTTGAATTGGAACGTTGAATACCTAAAAAAACCAACCTTGAACGAATATAATGAACGATTCTATTTTTAGAAACCAGACACCTTTATCGGTTAATACTAACCTAAACCATCGATCTGTGCAACGGCTCGCGTTACAGCTAATGTTTTAATGTTACAGTCCGCCTTTTTGTTAAATGCAGACATTTTTAATTTTACTTTGGAAACTCTTTAAGCAAGGTGGGGGTGGGGGGGGAGGTGCATTAATTACTGGCATCAGACATGAAATGAGGATGGAACTGGATAACTCATCGAACCCCCAACCCCACGACATTAAATGGTCCACCAAGGATGGAGCTGGATACTCTATCACCCCCCCCCTCTCCAATTGACATGAAATAGTCCACCAAGGATGGAGCTGGATACTCCATCTCCCCTCTCCCCCTGACATGAAATGGCCCACCAAGGATGGATCTGGATACTCTATCACCCCCTCCCCCACTGACATGAAATGGCCCACCAAGGATGGAGCTGGATACCCCCTCTAACTGATACAGTGCAATTGGTATCAATTATAACTGAAAAAAGTCTTTATTATGTATATACAACTCAAATTCATGTAGTCAATAATTTATTTTTATTAATGTAGTAAGTAGTAAAAAACAAAAAAGAACGCAGCTTATGGTAAACACCCCGTCCCGCCCCCCTTATCTGAAATTCTGCTTACCATCTTGTTAAGGAACACAAATAAGGTGTAAACCACATTCGTTCCATAACGTGGTATTTATAAAAAGTTGTCTTTTGCGGTATTCATGTATTAGCATTTTCCGCCCGTCATTTAATACCAGCGAGCTTGGCGTGGTGAATGTCAATCAAACTAAGTCACTGCAGGCAGGGTGTACTCAACTCCAATCTTTATTGACAAGGATTGTCAGTTTTCCTACAGAAGGTCGGGGGTTCTCTCCGGGTACTCCGGTCATCCCCCAATAAAAACTGGACGCCATGAAATAGCTGAAAAATTGCAATAAACATCAATCAAACAAACAAACAAAATCAAACTCGATTCCTTTGTATTATTAGATTTGTACAATATTTATGATTTTCATTATCTGTTCGTTTTCCCGTTTTTTAATATAGAACAAAGGAGATATCATAATATTCCCAGATGTCAAAAAATATGCTCTAAAAGCCAAATTGTTGAAGATGAAAAACATTTTCTTTTACATTGTCAAATTAACACTCTACCAAGAGATATTTTGTTTTCAAAAATTTCAAATATAGACAATAGCTTTGCAAGTTTAAATACGGATGAAAAAGTACAATATATCCTCTGTCCAAAATCAGAACATTTAACTTATGTTAAGGACTTTATAAATCGACCATTTGAAATGCGAAAATTGGGTCCAGATCACATGGTCCACAAAATGTACTAGTTATATTAAAAATACTAAATATTGTAATTTGAGTATGTTTGTATTTGTGCTCTAAAGTTTATGTTTATAATGTTGCCTTGACCCATATGGGTGTAATGTGCTATAAAAATTAGAATTAGACTATCTGTCTATACGTTCAACCTGTAATGATTGGGATAGTATTGTGCTATAAGAATTAGACTATCTGTCTATACGTTCAACCTGTAATGGTTGGGATAGTATTGTGCTATAAGAATTAGACTATCTGTCTATACGTTCCAACCTGTAATGGTTGGGATAGTATTGTGCTATAAGAATTAGACTATCTGTCTATACGTTGCAACCTGTAATGGTTGTGATAGTTATGTGCTATAAGAATTAGACTATCTGTCTATACGTTCCAACCTGTAATGATTGGGATAGTATTGTGCTATAAGAATTAGACTATCTGTCTATACGTTCCAAACTGTAATGGTTGGGATAGTATTGTGCTATAAGAATTAGACTATCTGTCTATACGTTCCAACCTGTAATGATTGGGATAGTATTGTGCTATAAGAATTAGACTATCTGTCTATACGTTCCAACCTGTAATGATTGGGATAGTATTGTGCTATAAGAATTAGACTATCTGTCTATTAGCTACAATAATGTAGCTCCTTATTTTTTAAAAATTTTTTTGTTGTGGACGGAGCTACAAAGAGGTCCCATTACTCGTAATGGAGCAGCCCGGGAGTGATTCACACCCGGGGGTTTTATGCATATTATAAGCAATTACACTGTTTCCCTGGTTTGCTACATACTTTTTTATGTATTTGCAGTTTTACTGATATTTCCACAACACCGTATTCGTTAGTTTTATCACTTTATTCGTAATCATGGCATTGTTGACAAAATATGAATTCCGGAAGTGCATAATTTCGATAATATCGGAATCGATTTGGTAAAAAATGAAATTCCGGATGATTTCAGCTGTATTCATTTGCAAATTATGATTATGTCCCCTTATTACAAATTTTACCGATACGATTCCGAAATTCTACGCTCCACAATTTTAATTATGTCAACAATGCCACGATTACGAAAAAGTGTTAAAATTATTTAATTAGACATTGTAGACATATCAGATGAACGGCGGAGGAAAGAAAACATATTTATTTAATAAAGACAAAGGTTAAATAGCGGAAAATATGTGTAAATCCCAAAAGTGTTTTTGCTCCATTACGAGTAATGGGACCGCTTTGTAGCTCCGTCCATAACAAAAAAAAAATTAAAAAAAATAAGGAGCTACATTATTGTAGCTATCTGTCTATACGTTCCAACCTGTAATGATTGGGATAGTATTGTGCTATAAGAATTAGACTATCTGTCTATACGTTCCAACCTGTAATGATTGGGATAGTATTGTGCTATAAGAATTAGACTATCTGTCTATACGTTCCAACCTGTAATGATTGGGATAGTATTGTGCTATAAGAATTAGACTATCTGTCTATACGTTCCAACCTGTAATGATTGGGATAGTATTGTGCTATAAGAATTAGACTATCTGTCTATACGTTCCAACCTGTAATGATTGGGATAGTATTCATATTGGCTCTGTCTGTTATCCAATATACCAATGAAATGTCATCTTGTTTTTGTGTGTTTTTGTACATGCAGTTTCTCATGTCATTCAGGGTTTTTATTGTACATATGTAGTTTATCATGTCAGTCTGTGTTTTTATTGTACTATTGTACATGCAGTTTCTCGTGTCAGCCTGTGCTTTTATTTTACATGCAGTTTTTCATGTCAGCCTGTGTATTTATTGTACGAGCAGTTTCTCATGTCAGTCCGTGTTTTTATTGTACAAGCAGTTTCTCATGTCAGCCTGTGTTTTTATTGTACATGCAGTTTCTCATGTCAGTCTGGGTTTTTATTGTACATGCAGTTTCTCATGTCAGCCTGTGTTTTTATTGTACACACGGTTTCTCATGTCAACCTGTGTTTTTATTGTACAAACGGTTTCTCATGTCAACCTGTGTTTTTATTTTACATACAGTTTCTCGTGTCAGCCTGTGTTTTTATTTTACATGCAGTTTCTCATGTCAGCCTGTGTATTTATTGTACAAGCAGTTTCTCATGTCAGTCTGTGTTTTTATTGTACATGCAGTTTCTCATGTCAGTCCGTGTTTTTATTGTACAAGCAGTTTCTCATGTCAGCCTGTGTTTTTATTGTACATGCAGTTTCTCATGTCAGCCTGTGTTTTTATTGTACATGCAGTTTCTCATGTCAGCCTGTGTTTTTATTGTACATGCAGTTTCTCATGTCAGCCTGTGTTTATATTGTACAAACGGTTTCTCATGTCAACCTGTGTTTTTATTTTACATACAGATTCTCATGTCAGCCTGTGTTTATATTGTACAAGCAGTTTCTCACGTCAGCCTGTGTTTTTATTGGAAATATTTAAAAGCTGGAAAATGTGGAATTATTAACTTCTTTCTGCTAAAACTACAGATCTTAAGGCAACAATAAGCGGAACGATGAAGGAGGAGTGGGTGGGGAAATGATTGGCATCAGATAAAATTTCACCCTCCCACCTCTTTTATATGGTGCACACAAATACTTAAAACTTAGAAGTTCTAATGCATTAAGTTTTACAACAAACCCTAAAATTGTAGCCACTAGGGTTGTGGCGTTCTGGAAAAATTGTCCATTTTCTTCGTCAACTATAATATAGAGATGCAATCGGATCACCTCGGTTATTTCCGCCTATGGTCGGAAAGTAATCACGTTCTCGACCCTTGACGGAAATGGCCGAGAGATGTTCCTATTGAAAGAGATGCTGACAGTTAATAACGACCAATATAAGAATAACTAGATAGGAGATTTGTAGCCCCTACTAAATTTAGAATGTGTAACGAGCGATAACTCGTGCGTTATGATAACAAAATGACTACGGTAGATAAGGAAGACGGCACACGACAGACGTTGGATAGAAATGTGTCAACTCCTAATCACGGACACCCCTGTCTTAGGTAAGATGTATAACAATATTGTCAGAAAAACACACCATATACAACTTATTAGGGGAGCGGGGTAGAAATGTTTAAACATACTCTGGGACTTGTATAACTAACTATATGTCCCTATTATCTATACAGATCACTGCTTATTACTACTAAACTACTTAAACAAGGGTCTGTTGTACCTAGGTTTATATTATCTCTGCAGAAGTTCTATGGTCGTCACCACGACTTGATTGATCGTTATGGGAAATCAATTTCTCAAATACGATAGGACATTTTCGCTGAACCATAGGTAATGTTTCCTATTCCTGGATGTGACTTTTTCTTAGACATGACAATGACTAACTCGACGGGTGTCTAATTAGAGGCAGGCACTGCTTGCTCGTCCGGAGCACCTCAGTGCACCCATGGGTTTTATTTGAATCGCGTTACTCTCTTTCCGTTTTTGTTTTGCTCTGTGTATGTTTGTCTATATCCGGACTTTTAACTGTCCCTTGACTTTCGGCTCTTCTTGTTCGGTCGGTTTCTTTGTTATTTTTCTTCCTATTATACTCAATACCAAAAGAGGCGTCTTTATGTACACGAATCTTCTAGCCAAATCTCACACAAAATATGATATACATACCTTTACATTACTTTCCAGAAGTCTTAATACTTATAGTTTTATACTTAAGTATTAATACATTTTATGAATGGTCGAAAAACAAAGTTTTCGCATCAACCAGTTCGTTATAGGCAAAAGTAATGGAAATGAAATTTAATTTTTTAATAAGGGAGGTAAGTTTGACATTTTTTAAAAACCATTTTTAGTACTAGAAGTATTTTTTTCCTCAAGCGGTCATGCGGTTTAATAATAGTACTTAACAATTAAAGAAAGCTAAGCCTAAGTTTTCTTTAAAAGTTATCCCGCTGTGGTATTAATTAACGTGCATGATTTAACTGTATCAAGACTATAACTCTATAAGTGTTCGTTATGCCACAGGGGCAATACATCTTTTAATTATAAGTGTAATAGTATCATGGTTTTGCCGATTCTAGATTTATAGCGTAAGATATTTTACTATAAATGACTTTGATATAGATTGCTATAAGGATTTATCAGCCAGAAAAATGTAATATTCACCGAGCCGCTAAGCTTTTGTTTGTGCTATGTTTTTTATTCACTGTCAAAATCAACGCTAAAAAGGGTGCACTCGATTCCCATCTTAATTGACAGAAATTACTACTTTTCCTACAGAAGGCCGGAGGTTTTCACATCTTCCCCCACCTCCAACATCCCCCCCCCCCAAAAAAAAAACCAACAAAACAAAATGGACTCCATGATATAGCTGACACCATACAAACGAACGAACATCTACATTTGATTACGTGACTGCCAAAACTTATGTTGCGGCTTCGATTGCGGTTAACTAATTGAATTACGCTTGCTTAGGATGTAAAATTTTTCCTGACAAAAATGTATGTAGCGAAATGAGATATACTGATATATGCTTCAACTTAACTAATTTGGATTGATTGATTGATTAATGGTGTTTAACGCCCGAGCAGCAATATTTCAGCTATATTCAGGCGATTAATTGGGAACAAACTCTGTAATAAGCAGAAATCTCGCGTTGTGAATTTAACACTGAACCTTGTGGGGTTTAAGTCTAGATATTATAGGGAGTATTGTATATGGCTGTCCAGTGTTCTATTTAAATCGCTAAACACGTCATAACAGACCTAGATGTCGAATTTCTGCTAGTTCACTATAGTGTTTTCCTGTTAATATCCAACAAGTAAGCGTTATCTTAATTATAAGTTAATGATGAAATGAACTGAATGCATTCTTTTGAAGTTTCATTTACGTATGAAGCAGATAAAGTGAAGCGCGGTAATTTCATAAGTCAATGAAACTTTAAAAATAATGCATTCAGTTCTTATATTTACATTTTGTGTTATTTAAACAAATTTTGGGTCCTGATTTAAATAGTGCACAATGTAATTCTGTTGATTTACATCATTCCGCGTTGTTTGTTTACTGTGGACGTCGTCAAGGAAGCGCGTGCTCTTCATGGCTACCGGTTTCATTGAGAAATGAAAGGATTAATTCTACGGTCATCTGTAGCGGTTTGAACCAATAAAAATCTCGGATATCGATGAAAGACATACGTAAATATTATAAAGTATAATAATTGCGTCATATGCAGTCACCATTTAAAGATTTCTCGTGACATAAAAGACTCGTATACACATATGGAACTAGGAAGCTGCTCCGACATGTTTGTGCTGAAACTTTGGTTTAAGGTATCCGACCCATAATTTAAGTCACCGTTTAATTTTACTTTTCGACCAAGAGATACAGTTTTATTTAATCAATGTATTACTTATTAATGATACACATTAAATATATTGTTTTACTTTCAGTCAAAGTTCACAGTCTTAAGTAAAAAAAGTTGGTTGCCCAAATAGTATTTCCGATGTTTACCGAACATTACCGAGGACAAGCAATGGACATCCGGGACACCAAATATGATCACGTGGCCAATTATGGTCCGGATACTTTAAACTATTGTTTTGTTTCTTGTCAGGTGAACACACAGTTTCTCAGCAGCTTCCATTTCCACAATGATCACAATTAATTAACATTTGTTAATTTTGTTTTAAAAAGCAAATGCGTGTCTTATAGCTGACACATTATAAATGTTTGTGGGATTGCAGTCACGAGAAGCAGGCGCGTAGAAGGAAGATGTGGATGTACAAATCGAACGGCGAGGGATCTGGGGTCGCTTAAGGGTCCAGGGGGTGGGGGGCAAAGACCACTACCCGTAAGCTACAGAAAGATAGCTTTTTGAAGGGCTAAAATTAACATGGTCTTTTTGTAAAGTTTCTGTACACAAACTCCCAATATCAAGGTAGGGTGGCTGTTACTGACAGGTCAAAGAGGAAGGGTCGGTAAATGTTGGCGTCTCTTCTACCGCCGGGACTTAATTCTGAAAAGCTAGCTGTATCATCTGCGATGGAAGGCGTATCGAAACTGCTTGCAGCAGATTGAACCAAATTTGCTATAAAAAATTAGTCAATCATCTTCTGCATGTTTATCTGACAACTCGGATGTTGCACAACGTCATCTACACAGGAATAAATAGATGATAAAGTAGTATCGGTAAAAAGTTGGGCAAGACACGTTTTAAAATCCGTACTTCAAACACACAAAATTATCGTTAATTTATAACAAACAAACCACCATCAAGACTCAAGACATCTTCGCTAGCCAAGGGTTACGATCCGATACTCTTATCTTCACCCTTGGCAGATCTAGACGGTATTTTGGTGTCACACAGGAACAGTTTTGATTGGATGCAGGAACCAACAACTGCACCAATCAGAGTGTGTTTAACAAAAAACACGTGTACGTTTAAGAAAGTAAACAAATCATGGCGACGATCGATTGTGTATAATGGTACAATGATGTATCAAAAAATTCTACCTTAGAAGGACAGTCGTACGATTTTTGTCAACACCTTCTGTGTTTTTAATAAGTTATGTGAAATTCTGGCTTACATACCGCACCCGTGTTGATGGGATTTCTATGACGTACTTTTTTGCGGTTTTTGTAACATACTTTCCATGCTTTCGAAGATCGAATATGATACATCGAAGAAGCATACTAAAAAGGAGAAATATGAACTGATAAGTTTGCTTAGATAAAAATTCACAAGTCAACAATGTGTACGCTCCGCCAGCGTTTCTCCACATGTGGCGCCTACTGAAATGTCCGATGAAAATGTCAACCAGACGCAGCCATTAGCCCAGAAGTAACGACCCCGACGAGAACTGCAAAGCACAAAATATTGCACTCGCCAACAGCTAGAAAAACGAAGATATCAACAACTATAACTCCAAGAAAGGCAAATAGCTTTAGTAACTACATATCTGCTATATATATGGATTCTAAACATGTATTGAAAAGGGAAAGAATTTGTGTGAATTAGTTTTTGCCAGATAAAGTTAAGGTAATAATATTTTATATTTAAAAAAAACATCATTGGTCATATGGATAAATTCTTTAGGCATTTAACATTTGATAAATATATCAGAAAAAAGGGGGGGGGGGTTGGGTACTAGTGTTATCAACATCACAACAGTTGACTGAACTTGATGTATTATTGATGAAATTCTGGATGTGGACAAAACTAGCTTGTCTCTCCACTCATACCAGGTAGTTTGCATGCAGTGTCTACTAAAAATTACCATCGAAAAGGCAAAGGCAGTTAAAATAAGTGCACTTCATTCACACCAAAAGGGATTGAAGTAGAGTGAACATTGTCGTGTCGTAAAGGAAAGTACCATCTCCTGAGCTGAAGTATTGTGTACTTAGAAATGCATTCTTTTTTTTACAGAGGTATCCAAGATTTCATAAAGAACATCAGCCCTTGATGACCAAACATATAGAAAAAAGAATAATGTTTGACAATCTGGAAAACAAATATATTTGTGAAGTTTGCACCAAAAAATAAAAGACAACTGGTGAATTAAAAAGACAACTCAGGAAGGATCATTGGAGGATCTAGACATTGATGAACCAGTTAGCTCAAAATCCAATATAAAATGCCTTGTACATAGCATAGTTAATGAAATGTGCATGTCTGCTGAGTGATACATATGATGCCTGTAAAATGGGAGATGTGGACAGAATATTATGCAATGCTAAATTTCAAGTGTTCCGCCTTGGTAATCGCACAAAATAAAAGTTCTGGTTGTTTGGTTTCATAGCATACTGTATTTCACTTTTATTGCCAAAGAAAGGTTCTGAATGTAAATGGATTTGTTGCAAAAACCTTCATTGAGGCACGGCCATAGCATTCCCAATGACAATCTGGTTGAACTTCTAGTCCAAGGAATATTAAACTTTTTTCAGCTATATCATAGCGTTCTGATTTTCTTTTTTTGGAGAATTAAGATGAGTCAAGTGCACCCTGCCTGCAGTGAGACTCTACCCTCATCCTCATTTTTGACAGACCATGTGATCAATAGTATATTATAAACCTGGTCGTGAAGACTGTTTCCAAAATGTGTCATGTATACAGATAGACACTCTTTATAAATGGATCATAGAAAACAAGGAGCGACTTGTATATATCAGTGTAAAATATATTTCACCACATTTGTAATACTGTACTGTCACATAAAAGATCATAATCCATGTGAAACCTGTTTGTTTTTGTCTTACATTAGTACTTTTTACTTTTTTTATTGGTTTCTACCTGTATGATATTGATTGATTGGTTGTTAGCATTGATCATCACTGTCGACAATATTTCAGTTGTTTCGTGGTGACCAATAGTAATTTTATTGGTTAAAAAAGCTGTAGTGCTTAGAGACAACTGGCAACCTTGGACCCTAACCTGTAACAACTTTATCACACGTGAATGAATTCCATGCACCACTTAATGTATGTTTTTGTAAATGGTGTTTAATGCCACTTTCAGCAATTTTTGCCATATCATCCATTTTTTATTTGGGCAGGAAGCCCTAATACTTGGAGAAATTAGTTAAGATGTTACAATGATTTTCTGTCAAGTTTTTATTTTAACTACTGCACACAACATGTAAAGATATGGCAGCTAGAACTTGTATTAAATCATCCGCATGAAATAGGAAGATGATAAATTTTGGTAGATTGTATTGCAAGCATGCAACATCCTGGCTTCATGCTGATATATGTTAATATAAATAAAGGCAACAATATACTTTTTGGAGAGGAACAACAAAACTTTTACCTTAAAATTTATAATATATTGGCAAAATATACATTAACCATAGTAATTATAGAAATGACATGTCAGTTCTGACACTTTAATAAGATGAGGTGTTGTACATTTCAGTATCTTCAAAAACAATGCATTTTATTTGGCATATATTCATATGAAAGTTTCTCATAACTTCATCTGGTGTAAATAATATTTCACATCTTCGTGCAATATTGAAGAATGCTCTAGACTCCCTGGATAAATAAATCTGTTCATACTTTCTTCATTAGAAGAATCAGAATCCTGTTGAGTAGCCACAGCAAAGGTGCAATAGAAGAAGGTTTAGTTATATAATTAGAACACAAAAGCTGGTGTTTGCACATTGTCACACTCTACTTTCTTCATATGTCCTTCGTGTTATATAAACAAAACAAGTTCATCAAAAAGTGTTCCATCTCTGCCGGCTCTAGCTAATTGCTGTGCAATTGTATCCATTTCCCTGGGTTATTCACAGTGTACGATATTGTGAACACACTAGAAATTCACTCCCATTACTGCTGAATTTGTGCATATCAGGATGAGAATCTTGTCATCCATGGTCATGTCGTGACATATTTTTTCTTTCACTTTTTCATTTGTTTTGCTGTGGAACATTTCAAAATGTTCACAACTGATAAATTTTGGTAGATTGTATTGCAAGCATGCAACATCCTGGCTTCATGCTGATATATGTTAATATAAATAAAGGCAACAATATACTTTTTGGAGAGGAACAACAAAACTTTTACCTTAAAATTTATAATATATTGGCAAAATATACATTAACCATAGTAATTATAGAAATGACATGTCAGTTCTGACACTTTAATAAGATGAGGTGTTGTACATTTCAGTATCTTCAAAAACAATGCATTTTATTTGGCATATATTCATATGAAAGTTTCTCATAACTTCATCTGGTGTAAATAATATTTCACATCTTCGTGCAATATTGAAGAATGCTCTAGACTCCCTGGATAAATAAATCTGTTCATACTTTCTTCATTAGAAGAATCAGAATCCTGTTGAGTAGCCACAGCAAAGGTGCAATAGAAGAAGGTTTAGTTATATAATTAGAACACAAAAGCTGGTGTTTGCACATTGTCACACTCTACTTTCTTCATATGTCCTTCGTGTTATATAAACAAAACAAGTTCATCAAAAAGTGTTCCATCTCTGCCGGCTCTAGCTAATTGCTGTGCAATTGTATCCATTTCCCTGGGTTATTCACAGTGTACGATATTGTGAACACACTAGAAATTCACTCCCATTACTGCTGAATTTGTGCATATCAGGATGAGAATCTTGTCATCCATGGTCATGTCGTGACATATTTTTTCTTTCACTTTTTCATTTGTTTTGCTGTGGAACATTTCAAAATGTTCACAACTGATTCCCAATAATTATACAAACATCAGGTACAGTTTTGCTACATGTACATCTGCTTATAGTTGTACAGAAAATCGCATACATAAGTGTTTTGTTTTTATGCTGTTTATTAGCCATTCAAACACATGTTCAAGATTATCTTTGTTTGGATTGGAAACAGTGGATATTTTGATGTTGGTGTGTCCCAAGACTCCAGTACTACTTCTGCTCTTGCAGCTAAGCAACACCTTTTCATATTTTTTCTTCTTTCACTCTTTCACTGGGTCCAGAAATAGCTGTTAATGCAGTCAATGGAAGGTTAGGACAAGGAGACCTTAGTTCTAACCTTGAAAACCATTCTCTAAATGGGTCATCATTCTTACTTTGTTCACCCATGCAAAATTGTTAAAATTATATTAGTTCCAAGTATATATTAACTATCATGTTATTGGTAACATTACACTGTTTTACCTGAAATACTCTCCCACAGTTGGTTAATGAAGTAGATTATCAGTTATTTTGTTTGTTTGCTTTAATGGTGTCCAACACTATCATGGCATCCAGGTTTTATTGGAAAAGGAAGTGTAGAGAATTTTTATTTTTTAATGACATGCCACATAACAACAAAGTCGACACTGTCAATTGCAAGTACATACCAGTATTAATAAGACAACAATAAACCCTTAATTAAAAAAACTTTAAAACATTTGTTAGACATACATGTACATGTACAGCTGTCATTGTGTCTTCTGAATAGCTCGACCATATATTGTTGCAATTGACAACCCTCGATATTAATTCTGGGACCATACTGGGAGGGTTCCCAGTGCTCGACCCGCAGAGCAGCCCAGCGCATCCCCGGGTGGTGGATAGGGGAGACCCTCACGTTTGGGGGTTGTCAGGTCATAATACGGAAAGCCTGACCACAGACCGTAGTGGGTAACGTGTTTGGAGAGTGCCACGCTCCTTGCACGATAAAGACCCCTTTTGTAGATTTTGAAAAAGAGTAGGTTCATTGTAGCCGCTACAAAAGGCTATATTTTCCGCCCCTACCCAAAACTCCATACTTTTCCAGTGGCAGTCAAAATTTTATTCCCTGTGACCCATCCAATACCCATTTTCTGTTTATTTATTGTTTGTTTGTTGTATAGCTGAAATACTGCTCGCTGGACGTAAAGCAGCCATCCAATCAATCAATATTAATTAGTAGTGTATAATGAATCATCATTGTAAAAGTTTTAATAATTTGTAATATTTTTTCCTTATTAATTTTAATGCATTAATGAATTATTTTTCTTTTAGATTATTTTTATATAAATAATTATCTGTTGATATGACAATATCTGTATTTACTATTATATATTTTCCGTGGTCCGTTTTAATTATGGGATGAATCGTCCTGCAGCGAAAATAACACAGCTATGTGTAATGAGACCAGTAAACAAACGAAAAGTCATAAAATATCAATAAACGAAGAAATAAATTATTTATGTTGCTTACCACTGAACTGTGTGTGTCTCATCTATAGCAATCAATTTTAATTTCTCCTGGTAGACGCTTGACTTCAATATCCCTCTCCACTTGTCGCCAACATGTAACAAGCTCTTGGTCTACCAACGACAAATTCAAACTATCCGCTCGTGATTTTCAGCTTCCGTTGTACCAACAAAAACAGATTTTCGTTGTAAAATTGCCTAAATTGATGTAACTTGATGTAACCTGATTTCTAGCGCGGCTAGAAATTCACAAGCTTTCTCGAAGCTGGGCGCTGCCATTTTACTTCAAAAATAACACCAAACCGATATACAAGCCTTATTCTGATTGGCAGATTATGATGTAATATAAAGGGACGCAACTTGTGAATCCGTAAGGTGGCGTTGGCGGGAATTACAAAAAACTCATCTAGCTCTGCCAAGGGTGAAGAGAGGGGGGACCTGATCGTAACACTTGGCTAGCGAAGATGGACTCAAGATCGCATTCGCAATGAGTACGCGTCTGAGAAGTTTATTGTCATTATTTTTGCCTGTTTTTGGTTACAATAGAATTGCATGTATTTTCCGTATGATCTAGTTTAACAATGCCTCGTGTTTACTTTCTAAACCCGGTGTCTTACAAAGCTTATCATCGAGCAAGTAGTAGGATACTGAGGAGAAAATCAAGTAAAAAAATAAAACAAAGGAACCAATAGGCAGATAATTGTACGCTCCACTTTATTAAAAAAAATTAGAGAATTCACCAGGGAAGGATTAAGTCTATTGTAGCGGCTACAACGAGCTTACTCGACACATGCAAAAGGCTTCTTTACTTGTAATGAGAGTGGCACTTCGAAACACGTGAAAGGTCCACTATTAGGTAACTGATATACACTCTGTGCTATTTTTCTGCACAAAATCGGCTTATTTGGCGATTTCATTTTTCGTATATATTTCATAAGATTATTAAAGGTCTGCTATTATGAAGTTTTAAATTACTATGATTTATATTCTTAGAGAACATGAGCAAAGTACGATTTATGCCTGTAGCCTAAATTGGTTAGACGTTGGCTGATGTATGTCCGTAGCAACTATTGGTTAGACACTGACTGATGTATATCTGCAGCCTCTATTGGTTAGACGTTGGCTGATGTATATCTGTAGCCTCTATTGATTAGACATTGGCTGATGTATATCTATAGCCTCTATTGGTTATACGTTGGCTGATGTATGTCCGTAGCTTCAATTGGTTAGACGTTGGCTGATGTATGTCCGAAGTCTCTATTGGTTAGACATTGACTGATGTATATCTGTAGCCTCTATTGGTTAGACATTGGCTGATGTAAATCTATAGCCTCTATTGGTTAGACATTGGCTGATGTGTGTCCGTAGCTCAATCGGTTAGACGTTGGCTGATGTATATCTATAGCCCATATTGGCTAGACGTTGGCTGATGTATATCTATAGCCTCTATTGGTTAGACGTTGGCTGATGTATGTCTGTAGCCTCTATTGGTTAGACGTTGGCTGATGTATATCTATAGCCTCTATTGGTTAGTCCTTGGCTGATGTATATCTATAGCCTCTATTGGTAAGACGTTGGCTGATGTATGTCTGTAGCCTCTATTGGTTAGACATTGGTTGATGTATATCGGTAGCCTCTATTGGTTTTACGTTGGCTGATGTATATCGGTAGCATCTATTGGTTAGACGTTGGCTGATGTATGTCTATAATTCTAATAGGATTTGCATATTTAGAAAAACGTTTATTTCATTGGTTGAGATTACTTCCGGTTGAGGTTTTCAACAAATTTTATTTTTTTATAAATGAAGTTGACCTAATTCATTTTTGGACAAATGAAGTTGACCGAACTATTTTTACCGTTACCAACGTTAACAAAGATGACGGCTTTCAATATCGAAAGTAGCGATCAACTCACAAATTATTTGTTTGATGAATTAATTAATGATTTGTTAAATTTTAAACTTTCCTTGTGTTCGATACAGAAAATAAGGTTATAGATTGATGTAAAACTTAATTGTGTTATTAAAGTCACGAAATGGTTTATGGAATAATCGTACGTAAAAATAAACAAAATATTCATACGTTCAGTCAATCCCTTTACCAAATACACAAGAAATATAAAGTTGAGAAACACGCTAGATAAATTAATTTCTTAATGCAATTGTAAAAGAATTATAAGGATTAAACACCGTTTTCAATGGATTTATCGGTATATCAACAAGACCAACTCACTCACAAACAAATAAAAGTCCGAAGGACTTTTATGATATGTTTGTGAGTGAGTTGGTCTTGTTGATATACCGATAAATCCATTGAAGGCGGTGTTTAATCCTATAATAGCCTCTTTAGGTTAGACGTTGGCTGATATATATCTATAGCCTCTATTAGTTAGACGTTTGTTGTTGTCTATCTGTAGCCTCTTTTGGTTACACGTTGGCTTATGTATATCTGTAGCCTCTAATGGTAAGTCGTTGGCTGATGTATTTCTGTACCCTCTATTGGTTAGACGTTAGCTGATGTATGTCCGTTGCCTCTATTGGTAAGATGTTGGCTGATGTATGTCCGTAGCCTCTATTGGTTAGACGTTGGCTGATGTATATCTAAAGCCTCTATTGATTAGTCCTTGGCTGATGTATATCTATAGCCTATATTGGTTTTACGTTGGCTGATGTATATCGGTGGCCTCTATTGGTTAGACGTTGGCTGATGTATATCGGTAGCCTCTATTGGTTAGACGTTGGCTGATGTATATCTATAGCCTCTATTGGTTAGACGTTAGCTGATGTATATCTATAGCCTCTATTGGTTAGACGTTAGCTGATGTATGTCTGTAGCCTCTATTGGTTAGACATTGGTTGATGTATGTCTGTAGCCTCTATTGGTTTTACGTTGGCTGATGTATATCGGTGGCCTCTATTGGTTAGACGTTTGCAGATGTATGTCTATAATTCTAATATGATTTGCATATTTAGAAAAACGTTTATTTCATTGGTTGAGATTACTTCCGGTTGAGGTTTTCAACAAATTTTATTTTTTTATAAATGAAGTTGACCTAATTTATTTTTGGATAAATGAAGTTGACCGAACTATTTTTACCGTTACCAACGTTAACAAAGATGACGGCTTTCAATATCGAAAGTAGCGATCAACTCACAAATTATTTGTTTGATGAACTAATTAATGATTTGTTAAATTTAAAACTTTGCTTGTGTTCGATACAGAAAATAAGGTTATAGATTGATGTAAAACTTATTTGTGTTTATTAAAATCAGAAATTTATGGAATAATCGTACGTAAAAATAAACAAAATATTCATACGTTCAGTCAATCCCGCTACCAAATACACAAGAAATATGAAGTTGAGAAACACGCTAGATAAATAAATTTCTTAATGCAATTGTAAAGAATTATAAGAATTAAACACCGTTTTCAATGGATTTATCGGTTTATCAACAAGACCAAATCACTCACAAACATATCGGACTTTTATTAGTTTATGTGTGAGTTGGTCTTGTTGATATACCGATAAATACATTAAAAACGGTGTTTAATCCTATAATAGCCTCTATAGGTTAGACGTTGGCTGATGTATATCTACAGCCTCTATTGGTTAGACGTTGGCTGATGTATATCTATAGCCTCTATTGGTTAGACGTGTGTTGTTGTCTATCTGTAGCCTCTATCGGTTAGACGTTGGCTTATGTATACCTGAAGCCTCTATTGGTTAGTCGCTGGCTGATGTATGTCTGTACCCTCTATTGGTTTTACGTTGGCTGATGTATATCTATAGCCTCTATTGGTTAGACGTTGGCTGATGTATGTCCGTAGCCTCTATTCGTTAGACGTTGGCTGATGTATGTCCGTAGTCTCTATTGGTTAGACGTTGGCTGATGTATATCTATAGCCTCTATTGGTTAGTCCTTGGCTGATGTATATCTATAGCCTCTAATGGTTAGACGTCGGCTGATGTATGCCTGTAGCCTCTATTGGTTAGACATTGGTTGATGTATATTGGTAGCCTCTATTGGTTTTACGTTGGCTGATGTATATCGGTAGCCTCTATAGGTTAGACGTTGGCTGATGTATATCTATAGCCTCTATTGGTTAGACGTTTGTTGTTGTCTATCTGTAGCCTCTATTGGTTAGACGTTGGCTGATGTATATCTGTAGCCTCTATTGGATAGACGTTGGCTGATGTATGTCTATAGCCTCTATTGGTTTTACGTTGGCTGATGTATATCGGTGGACTCTATTGGTTAGACGTTGGCTGATGTATATCTATAGCCTCTATTGGTTAGACGTTGGCTGATGTATATCTACAGCCTCTATTGGTTAGACGTTGGCTGATGTATATCTATAGCCTCTATTGGTTTAACGTTGGCTGATGTATATCTATAGCCTCTATTGGTTAGACGTTGGCTGATGTATGTCTATAGCCTCTATTGGTTTTACGTTGGCTGATGTATATCGGTGGCCTCTATTGGCTAGACGTTGGCTGATGTATATCTATAGCCTCTATTGGTTAGACGTTGGCTGATGTATATCGGTGGCCTCTATTGGTTTTACGTTGGCTGATGTATATCGGTGGCCTCTATTGGTAAGACGTTGGCTGATGTATTTCGGTGGCCTCTATTGGTTTTACGTTGGCTGATGTATATCTATAGCCTCTATTGGTTAGACGTTGGCTGATGTATATCTATAGCCTCTATTGGTTTTACGTTGGCTGATGTATGTCTATAGCCTCTATTGGTTAGACGTTGGCTGATGTATATCTATAGCCTCTATTGGTTAGACATTGGCTGATGTATATCTATAGCCTCTATTGGTAAGACGTTGGCTGATGTATATCTATAGCCTCTATTGGTTAGACATTGGTTGATGTATATCTGTAGCCTCTATTGGTTTTACGTTGGCTGATGTATATCTGTAGCCTCTATTGGTTTTACATTGGATGATGTATATCTATAGCCTCTATTGGTTAGACGTTGGCTGATGTATGTCTATAGCCTCTATTGGTTAGACGTTGGCTGATGTATATCTATAGCCTATATTGGATAGACGTTGGCTGATGTATATCTATAGCCTCTATTTGTTAGACGTTGGCTGATGTATATCTATAGCCTCTATTGGTTAGACGTTGGCTGATGTATATTTATCAGTAGGCGTTCTTGTCACAATAGTGATGTTGCTATCGGCTCCCATTTTTCTATTTCGATACGTTTTAAAAGCATCGCAATACTTGTTAAAATCATCGCTATACTTACTAAAATCATCGCAATATTTGTTAAAAACATCGCGATACTTGTTTAAAGCATTGCGATGGAAAAAACTTAATGCATAGTGTAAAAAGTATCGGCTTACTATTAAAAAGCATCAGTTTTCTTTTTAATCTTCCTGACCGTTCATGCCACAATTGTGATGCTATGGTTTTTATTGTGTTCGGGTTACTCTCTTTCTGTGTTTTATGATTTTGGTTTTTGTGTTTGTCTATATCCGGATTTGTAACTGTCCCTTGGCTTTTGGCTTATGTTGTTCGGTCGGTTTTCTTTGCTATTTTCTTCTATTGGCTTGTTTTTTTTTCTATCTCGATACTTGTTAAAAGCATCGCGATACATTTGAAAAGCATTCGATGCTTTTGAAAAGCATCGAAAATGAAAAAAAAAACATCATGCATGAAGTAAAAAAGCATCGCGATACATTTGAAAAGCATGCGATGCTTTTGAAAAGCATCAAAAATGAACAAAAAACATCATGCATGAAGTAAAAAAGCATCGCGATACTTTTTAAAAGTATCCCGTTAAAAAGTATCGTGTTACTTGTTAAAAGCATCGCGATACCTGTTAATTGTATCGCGATGCTTTTTAAATGTATCGCAATGCTTTTTAAAAGTGTCGCGATTCTTGTTTTCAAGAATAGCGATGCTTTTAACAAGTATCGCGATAGAAAAAAAGCAAGCCGATATAAACATCACAATTGTGACACGATCGGTCAGGTAGATGAAAAAAGCAAGCCGATACTTTTTACACTATGCATAACGTTTTTTTTTATCTCGATGCTTTTCAAAAGTATCGCGATGCTTTCGACAAGTATCGCGATAGTTTTAACAAGTGTTGCGATAGAAATATGGAAGCCGATAGAAACAACACATTTGTGACATGAACGGGCACTGATATATATTCGTAGTCTCTCTATTAGTAAGACGTTAGCTGATGTATACTAGTAGCTTCTATTGGTTAAACTTTGGCTGATTTAGCCTCAATTGGTTAGCAGTTGGCTGTTGTATATCTATAGCCTCTA